>OZ008369.1:219566742-219726618 GCA_963931995.1 Phaonia tiefii
TAGAAGTTGAGGTAGCTGGTAGTAGGGTGAAATCTCAAATAAGTCGAGTAGCTTCCTGTAGTATATACAAAGACCGATTAAGAAAGTCAATTGTATTGTGTTGTTTTTTTTTTGCAATGATTTGTGATCTAGTTGTTTCCTCATGAATAAAGAACAAAGTCGTCCGACAAAGGAGAAGTAAAGTCCTCAATCAAACAAATTTCCACATATTTATTCAAAGTCTCGTCCGAGCTAGGAGAAACAAACTTCTATACACCAAATAAAAACATATTTTTGTCAATATCCTAATAAAAGCGAAAGCTTCTCTTGATCAACCAGCACTTGGTATTTTCAAAACTTTTTCTTGGAACTTTCGAAATATATCTTGCAAAATTCTCAAAAGTTTTCGGATCACATAATTCAAAATCTCTGAATTCATTATATATAATTTTAATTAACCCGTACTAACCATAATATAAGATAAATATAAAGAAAAAAAAAGAAAACATTGTATGTATGTAGTAAATATCTTAATTTCGGTTGTAGTTTACCATAATAAAACATATTGTATAGAGGATTAAAATATGAAGTTTTATATATATTTAAAATGAGTCCCGAATTGGGCAAATAAAAATTATAATGAAATTCAATATTTTGGTTTTTAGCGATTGATTCTAGAAAAATGGCTGATTAGAGAGGTAATACCGAGGTAGGTATCGAGTGGTGAATAACATATGGGGTGACATGATAGAATAAGATGTTACCATGGTTTTGGGGAGGGTACTAGTGGACATTCACACCTAAGTCCACTATGAAAAGCAAGTGGAGGTCCCGTGAACACACTGACACACATTTCGTGTCATGACGAGATTATCCAGCACTGTAACGAACCACCACCCAAGCCCGACGAGTCATAGCCGTGCACAGATTGACAAGTTGTCAGTGTGACAGTGTTGGATAAGGAACAAAGTCAGTACTCAGCAGTTTTGCCTCTCTTGTTGAACGTCGGAGTTGGAAGTCAAGTCGATGCTTTAATCTGTAACAGAGAAGAAAGAATAAAACGAACAAGAGGCACAAGACAAATCTGAGTATTGGATTCCGATTCGATTTTTTTATAATATTTAACAAGTCGGTCGTTTGATTCGTGACAAACCAACCGCCAAAGACGAATCATTCTCCATCAAAACCATGTTTTGAAGGTGTCTTAAGAGGAATGGAAAATCTGTTATGGCAAATGGTTTGAACGAATGCAAAAGTGTATTGATCATCAAGGCGAATGTTTTGAAAAACAATAAAGCCGTTTTCATCTTAAAGTATTTGTTATTATTTACTATCACAATAGGCAGAAACTACAATTAACTGTGGGAACCGATGGTTCTCTGGAGATGGAAAGAAGTTTTTGCAAATGTTTTCTTGTGTTTTCCTTGCGATATTTTTTCGAACACTTACTTAGTGGACAATTCTCAATTAAAATGGCAAAACGTTTCCATTTGCTTTCATGAAATTTTCAATAGTATCCTTCCAAACAATATGTGATGAAGAGCTGTGGCTTGATCTGAAAATGCTATACGGTTTGCCAGGAATCAGGAGGATGCATTTTGCAAAACTTATTTAAAAAAACAACTATATATCTTCAGCTTGACTAATAAAATAAAAAAAATAACTAATTAAATTAGTAAATTTGAAATTTGTGCCCGATATAGTTAGTTTTAGTTGATGTATGAGGCAAATTTGTTTACGTGAAAAATTCGTTCGATTTGTCGGAATAATAGACTATTCAGTTAAGCACACTCACTGGCATGATTAATTTCGAACTCCGTACCAAGTTTATAATCAGATGCCTAACTACTGTGCCTGAATTAATACCATGGGTAGATCATCAATCGTATATATACAAACTCAAATATGCAATTTGTATGTGGGAATTAGTAGTATCGGACGAAGATACCTAGGTACCAACACACGCTGAAAATTCGATATCCAAAAGAAGAACTGAAGACTTTTTTCCTCCATGTTTTTC
The DNA here is from genome assembly GCA_963931995.1 of Phaonia tiefii. NCBI lineage: Eukaryota > Metazoa > Arthropoda > Insecta > Diptera > Muscidae > Phaonia > Phaonia tiefii. The sequence goes on from OZ008369.1 coordinate 219,568,742, forward strand.
TTTTACTGACGCTTTCTCGCAGTGGTGCAGTGTTTTGAGGTCAGTTTAAATCTAATCTGTATTTTTCTGTGGAAAGAGTTGTTGCAATAATAGACAATTCAGTTAGGCACACTACGTGGCTTGACTAGTTTCGAACTCCGTGACAAGTTCATCATCTGGTGCCTAACGACTGTGCACGAATGGAATCGATCGGCAGATCATCAGTCGTTTTGCATATACAAAGCCTGATATGTAATTTAGATATGCGATTTAATATCGATCGAAGATCCCTAAGCACTAACACTCACTGAAAAGTCGATAATTTCAATACAAAAACCGAAATTTTCGCTTAATTTTACAACTGTCATTTATTCTTGGGTTCGCATAAGATTTCGAGATTTTTGGTAACGAAACTTCACAGACCCTAATTTCGTTATTTGTAGAGCTTATAATTTTAAACAATGGTCGTACTATAAAAAAATAGGTTCTACCTTTATAACCATCTGGACCGCCAATTTCAAAAGTATTATCAGAGTTTCTAGACCACTTCTAGTTTATATGGTATTGTGGCAAAGATGTTCGGAAAATTCAGTTTTGGGTCTAGTTGAGCAAATCAGAAATTAGTTATTCTATATTTAAATTAATCAAAATGTTAGTAAGCCTATTGCATTTTCAACATTGCTATATTTATTTAATTCAACGGCCGTTTGATATTCAGTTTGTCTTAACCCGTTATCAGTTTTCCTTTGAGACAAATTCTCAAGCAATATAACTTTTAATGTATTTTAACTCAACACACTGTTAATGATTTTTGATACTTTCAGCGACAAAGTATACATTGGTACTACAAAAGAACACTTGGAGTACGACTGGCAGAACACGAAATGGACATTAAAAAGAAAAAAGCGATGACAGGAATGTCACAATACGCACTAGACACTGAACACACGCCTGATTTTGATAACACAAAAATATTAGATATAGAAAACAAACACAAAAAACGAATGACACTAGAAAGTTTACGAATAAGACAAAAAGCAAACAAAACAATGAACAGCAAAGAGGACAACGACAAAATTAGCGCCAATTATAGTTTGATCATAGACAGTGTAGGTTGACTGTGGCTAAAAGTAAGTGTTAAATGCAAAAGTTTAAAATAATAAAAAAAACATTGTAAAACACAATTTTGTAGATCCAAATAAACATCTCCCTGAAGAAGCCGGGAAAATCCGGAGAAACGTTGGAGAAAATTGAAATTAACGTTGTTTAATTTTCATTGAAAATTGTTGACCAGTACAGCCAAGTTGAAAATATCAAAAATTATTTATAACCTCTGGTGTAAAATAAAACCCACACTTGTTAATGATGTTAATTGGTGATTCTTAGCCGTAATTAGTCAAATTATAATTACTGATTTTATATGTATTGATATTACAGATGTTTTGAGATTTACTCGACTTCCTCTAGTTTTTGATAACGGGGTTTTCAATAAGAGCGCTACAAAAGTTTTTTTAAATAAAACAAACCCGGTTTTATATACCAATGAAACTCTTTTTTCCTGTGAAAGTACGTTCGATGCCATTATGTATGGAACTCGATTTCTTGTGCATGGCCACCACGGGCACGCTTGCAGAAGTCCAGACGCTGAACCCAATTTTCGACGGTTTTGAAGCATAAATCGGCCGATACTGCTGCAATTTCACGTTCGATATTCGTACGAAGTTCATCAATCGTCGCTGGCTTGTTGGCATAGACCATAGACTTGACGTAGCCCCACAATAAATAATCTAAAGGCGTCAAATCGCACGACCGAGGCGGCCAATCGACTAGGCCATTTCGTGCGATAACACGTTCACCAAACTTGGTTTCCAATAAATTGATTGTGGCATTCGCTGTGTGGCTTGTGGCGCCGTCCTGTTGGAACCACATGTCCTCCAAGTCCATATTATCCAATTGTGGCCAAAAATATTCGGTTCTCATTGAACGGTAGCGATTCGCATTCACAGTAATGTGCCGGTCTTGATCATCACGGAAGAAGTACGGCCCAATGACGCCGCCGGCCCATAAACCGCACCAAACCGTAATTTTTTCGGGATGCAATGACGACTCATGGATTATATGTGGTTTGCTGTCTGACCAATAACGCATATATTGCTTATTGACGAAGCCATTCAGCCAGAAATGAGCCTCATCGCTGAAGATGATTTTCCGATGAAAATCCGAATCATTTTCAAGTTGTTGCTCAGCGCAATTCACCAACATACGACGCTTATGTTTTTTTTTTGCGTCAATTTGATCTTGTAAGGATGTAGGCCAAGATCTTTTCGCAAAATTCGCCACAACGACGCCACAGATATGCCCAACTCTTGAGAACGACGTGTGAGAGACACATTTGGGCTTTCTTGAACTGAAGCCTCAGCGGCAGCAATATTCTCGACACTACGGGCACTTCTTTGTCTCACTGGCACGGGAACATTTTGTACTGTGGCTGTGGATTCAAATTTTTCCACTAGACGCTCAATTGTTGATTATGACGACCATAAATTGGACGTAGCGGTCTTAAAGTTGAGGCCACTGACTCCAAATTTCGGTAGTAAATTTTAATAATTTCGACTGGTTGTTGGCTCGTATATCTTTCCATGATAAATGGCAAACCTTACTGAAGAGAAAATGATTTACTTTTGTAGCGTCTCTGTTGAAAAACCCTTTATATAATGTAACAACTGTTTCAAAATGGTACCAGGTTTACAACAACAGTTAATAGATTTCCCCACTGTTAATTGGGTCGCATTATAATTCCTAAGTAAAGAATGTTTATTTTCTATCTATCATAATTAGACGTTAAACAATTCGTAGATCTGTAATACTTTAAAGTAGAAGGATACCATTGTTTAAAAATTATCCTTTAAAATTTATGGAAACGCAAAATATATACTACGTGTACTTAATTTGTATTCGCTTTTCCCTTACGCGTAGCCTTATAAAGTAAACAATTCATACCACAATTACAATTACAGCTAAAATTAACGCCGAATGTCCAGATACATGATGAAACTGCAGACCTTGCAGATGCCAATCTCCTTTACGGGTTTGAAGAATGAGATGCTTGATATGCGCCACGTCTGCTGTGTTGTTTATCACATGTGGACCCAGAGGTTGCAGCTTAGCAGAATCCGCAACTGTAATTTTCCCTAGAAGATGTGTTCCAAATGCGGCTGCACTCGTTATATTCCTGTGGTTGCTAGCTGTTATATGTGTTTTCACAATTTGTCCGGAACAACCTGCGGTTAACGTCAGAATTCCTTGAGGTGGAAGTAGGAACATATCCTGATGCTTCTGTTCGCAAACCCCTTGTATCGTAGTATTCTCTGGTGCTTTGAATTTCCATCGACGACGGTCATCCAAACTTATCCACATATGCTTGTTACTTACCGCAATGAATTGGCAAGACACAGGTTTGTGTGGTTTTAACGGGGATATTTCGCAGAGATTATCGTCCGCATCTTGCAAAGCCAATTCCTTTCGCACAAATGGTGTCTGTCTGCAATCCCCTTCCACTGATGGAATGCCATTTCGGATAGCACTCCTTCGTGACTAAACACTACATACGGTTGACTAATTACTGCAATTAAATGTGTAGACCCTTGTTGTGCCGGAACAGGAATCACCTTAAAAAGATTCGAGAATCTCGTGGAGATCAGTGGAATTTTAATTTGTATTACCAATCTTTCTCCGAGAATAGCAGCTTTCCCTGTCAGCAGCCGAAGTACTGTGGGAACCTGACTTCCTTTGCTTCCTGGAAGCTTCAGTTTTCCGGAAAGCCATTCATTTATCCTCAGAATTTCTTGTCCAATCTGCTCCGGCTTCAAAAAATCAGGACTAACCTTTCCATGATTTATATCCATTAGCAACTTCATAATTTGTAGTTGCGTTCTTTCGACTTCTCGCATTTCACTTTCCATTTGACTTGAGATGGATATAAACTTTATGACTTCTTTGTACACGAACAATTGTTGATTTGTTAGGCTTGTAATGTTGTCGACTCTTTCTTGCATTTGCTTATAATAAGTGTTTACCTCGTCAGTGGTCTTCTGCAATACATTCATGGTTGCATTGCTGTACTTTCTGTCAATGTTCCAATACTTTTTTTTTGTTGTATTATGTACCGCAGCAGGTTGAGGCTGTCCACATAAACTGCTGTACTTTCTGCCAATGTTTCAATACTTGTTTTTGTTGTATTATGTACCGCAGCAGCTTGGACAACCAACAGTGCCAACATCATTACGATAATTTTCGACATGTTAACACTCAATGGCAAGGGGTGGCTATTCATAGTTGTCTTTCCAGTAACTTTTGCTGACGAATCTGGAGACTGTATAACATCTAGGGGGCATACTTTTCTAATAGGTCGTTTTACTACCCCATTTTGCGTCGGTGTTGAAACGACTCGAACTAGTTCATCACTTCCCGGATGTACCACGACAATTTTTCCCATTGGCCATCTCGTTGGGTGAGTATCTTCATCTTTAATAAGAACCACCTGACCCTTTCTCATATTTGGTCTAGTTTTGCACCATTTGTACCTGTTTTGTAACGTTGTCAAGTACTCATCCTTCCATTTTCTCCAAACTGTCTGCTTAGACTGTTCAATAGTCTCCATCGGTTCAACGACGATACCTTCATTTCCTGTGCTGGTTATGGTATCGCCATCAGGGAACGACCAATTAGGAAATGACCTGGACTAAGTACTTCATCATCCACATCGACTCCAACTGCATACAACGGTCTAGAGTTTAATACGCCTTCAATTTGCGCAAGAACAGTGCTTAACTCTTCAAAGGTTAATTTGTTTTCGCCGATCACTCTTCAAATGGTGCTTCATCGATTTTACATCGGCCTCCCACAATCCCCCAAAATGGGGACTTCCTGGCGGGATGAAATGCCATCTCACCTTTTCTTCTGCCAATGTGCCGACTACTTTAGAATTGTCCTCGATTGCTGCATTAAAATCCTTGTCCAATTTTTTGGCAGCTTAAACAAAGATCGTCCTGTTGTCCGAATACATATGACGACATTTTCCTCTTCTGCCAAAGAATCTTCTTAACGCGGCCAAAAATTCATCCGAAGAAAGCTCGCTTATAGCCTCTAAATGTATTGCCTTTGTCGCCATGCACACAAATACGGCGACGTAGCTTTTATGTGACTTGTAACCTCGACCCTTTGTACATTTAATTTGTATTGGTCCAGCATAATCCACACCACAATGCTCAAATGGATGAGACGCTTTGACTCTGCAGCTCGGAAGATCGCCCATTAACTGGTAGTTGTTTTTCGTGCGATACCTTGTACATTTGACACAACTGTGAATCAATTTCCTTATACGATTGTTCAATCCTATAATCCAATAATTTCTTCGGATAACACACTCGACTAAACGATGCCCCCAATGAAGTGTTCGATTATGTGCATCTTCTATTATCAAATCCGACAGGTGACCCTTTGAAAGTATCTCTGGATGGCGTTGATTAAAGGATATTTCCGCGTTTTGTAGTCGACCTCGAACTCTAAGTATACCGTCCTTATCCAGAAATGGATTTAACGTCACTATTCTGCTCTTTTGATGGACATGTTCGCCTTGTTTCAATTGATCAATTTCCGCTGCAAACTCCAACAGTTGATTGCTTTTTATAATACGTTTCTCTGCTTCTTCCAATTCGTCTGCAAAAAGGTATTCTGGCCGTTTAATTTTTCTTAACTTTGTAAATCGTGTTACGTACGCCAGTATTCTAATTACTTTAGTTGACGACGAATATTTCATGGTAATATCATTGATAACATTATCATCGTTCAATTTCGTCGTAATGGTTACCACATTAACTGCATCAAATGTCGGTCAATCCTCTTTATCTTCTTGTACCCACTTTGGACCTCTCCACCAAAGAAATGATTCTTTAAATTTTTCTGGTGAAATTCCTCTGGATCCAATATCCGCTGGATTATCCTCTGATTTCACATTACGCCAATTACTGTATGGTATCAAGGATCTTATTTCCGCCACTCTTGCTCGAATAAATCTGACTACTCTTTTGTTTTGGATCCACGCCAACGTAATCAGTCCAAGCGTGTATCTATATTTCGTTGCGCACCAGCTTCATTATTTTGCTTACTAATTTTGCCAACAGTTGCGCCGCATATAGTTCGAGCTTTGGAATCGTTTTCCGATTTTTTATTGGATTTACTTTGCTCTTTGCAGCTATATTTTAACATAAACTACATACACTTTCTCTGATGCATCTGCAAATCCTACCAGCTCTATCTTTTCATTGGATGTTGTGTTTACCCATCTTGATACTTGAATTTCCCGCAGCGACGTTATATTTTGCACGATCTTGCTCCACTGTTTCGCCAACTCATTCATATTGGCATCCCATTCCAGGTTCATCACCCAAAGCTTTTGTATAAATAACTTTTCAGTGACAGTTATAGGTGTTAATAGCCCCAAAGGATCAAAAATTCTTGCTAAGTACGATAAAGCTAGCCACTTAGATGTCGCAGCAGCACTCGTAGTAGCAACCTTAAACATGAAGTCGTCCGATTTTGGGCTCCATTGTAGTCCTAATGTCTTTATGTTCTCGTCCTCTTCTATCTTGATAATTTCATTGTTGTCGTAGGATGTTATTCCCTTTAGAGTTTCTGCCGCATTCGAACACCATTTTCTCAAATGAAATCCATAGCGCTTCAGTTGGTTTTTCAATTTTTCTTGTATCTCTATACATTCTTCAATAGAGTCTGCTATTTTTGTAATTTTCTCATCATTGCACACTGCTGCTATTTCGAACAATGTCCTCACGGCCAGAAACGGAGCCGAAGAAGTACCGTAAGTTACCGTAGTTAATTTGTGCTCTTCTATCGGTGCATTCTTGTCGCCTGTCCATAGGATATGTTGATAATTCTGGTCTGATTCATCCACCACAATTTGTCTGTACATTTTCTCGACTTCCGCAACCATCACATACTTATGCATACAACCATCACATACTTATACATTCTTGACGCCTGTCCATAGGATACGTTGATAATTCTGATCTGATTCATCCACCACAATTTGTCTGTACATTTTCTCGACGTCCACAACCATCACATACTTATGCATTTGGAAGTTAATGAGTATGTCGAACACATCCTTCTGCAGTCTAGGGCCAACATACATAATATCATTAAGGCTTTTTGTATTTGATGTTTTCATTGATGCGTCGAAAACCACTCGTAGCTTTGTTGTCATACTATTTTCTCTTATAACAGCTTGATGGGGTATGTAGTATTTCCCAGACATCCTCTGCTCTACTTTTCTCATATGGCTAAGCTTCAAGTATTCGTCCATAAACTTGGTGTACTCAACTCTCAATAGATCGCTAGCTTGAAATCTGTTTTCTAAACTCATGAATCTAGCCATTGCTCGTTTATATAAATCACTAAGTTCCGTATTTTCTTTGAAGGGAAGCTGTACCACGAACCTGCCTTCGTTGTTTTTCTGCACGTAGCTGTATAATGTTGCATACAGATGTCGTCTTCGTGAGGATTTTCGTGATTATTCATTTCCTCCAACTCCCAGAATTTCTCTAATTGTGTCATATTTGCATGGATTCTTTTGTCTTATTTCCAAATTCCCAGATAATATCCACCCAAGCTTTGTTGCTTGACAGAGGACTTTGTCTTTCTTGATCATCTCTTCCTCCAGAAGATTAACATAGAGATCGCTACCAATAACGACATCAATTCTGCTTGATCGGTTAAAGTCAGGATCTGCCAAGGTATAATTCTTCCATTCGCTGATGCTGTAGTCAAATGATTTATCTGGATGACATGAGGCAATTGAAGGCATTACAATCGCATTAACATTAAGTCTGTCGCTACTGACAAACCGCGGCTGGATTTCTAAATTCACTTGGTGTTTTGCTACACCAACTAGCATCCCACCAAGTCCATGTACTTCCACGTTCACCCTTTTCCTTGGAAGATTAAGTATTTGCGCCGCTTCTTCAGATATCACTATCTATTAGAGCTCTCATAGTTTGATATTTGCCTTGACTTCTCTTTACTCGAATCTATGCAGTTGCCAACAATATTTTTCCAGTTGAATTAGTCATCATTGAAACATTATTTTCTTTTCTAAGCTCCATATGCAATACTGTATGATGGAAACCTCTGCATTTCTCGCATACTATTTTACTGTCGCATCTTCGAATGACATTGTGTTTCAGACATTTTCGGCAAATTTTATAGTTCCTTATTAAATCGGTACTTGCCTTCGGCTGCAGTTCCATGAATTTTGAGCATTTTATAATATGGTGCCCACTCGCCTTGCAGTGTACACATTGCTGCATTGTTGTTGTCGTCATTGTTGTTTTTTGTGCAGTATACGATTTTTTGTTTTTCGTAGCTTCTAGGGTATTGTATTGCTGTTCCAAAAACTCCACACATCTTTGAGCTTTTGAATTTCTTTCGCTTTTTTTACTGTCTGCTCATACAGCCTGAGCCCATCATTGTCCAGTTTTCGAATTACAATTCTCGCCAATATCGGATCTGCATCTTCCAGTTTCAATCCTATTGCTTTCAATGCTTGCACGCATTCGATCGAGTGTGGTATCAAGTAGATTTCTCATACTATTCGCATCACTACTATTCACCGATGACTGATACAATATTCGATCAATTAGTCTTTGATTTTCATATCTTTGGCAGAGTATTTCTCACGCAGCATCATAGCTGTTACTGTTGATTTGCAGATGGTGAATCAGTCTACTGACATCTCCACATATTAAGGCTTTTAGTCGATACATCTTTTCAAACGTCTGTTATCGTTTGATCTTCGTGGATCAATTTTTTGTACAGGTCGTGGAATGATGACCACTCCTTTATAGCTTCTAATTGCAGAGTTTGCGTTTTCGTAGTCCCATAGGATTGTTCTAATTTTTCTGCTATAGCGTCTACTGTTGGTGCTTTTTCTTCTTGAATGTAATCATAGACTTCATCTAGCAACTCGTCCCGAACGTCAAATTTTTCCCTTAGCTGATCATAAACTTTCATTATCCGCTCTTTTTTTCTCGAATATTAATGATCTATGACCTTTAAGCTGCATCTGGTTTTTTGTTTCAAACTGTCTTTGATTTTCATATCTTTGGCAGAGTATTTCTCACGCAGCCTCATAGCTGTTACTGTTGATTTGCAGATGGTGAATCAGTCTACTGACATCTCCACATATTAAGGCTATTAGTCGATACATCTTTTCAACGTCTGTTATCCTTTGATCTTCGTGGATCAATTTTTTGTACAGGTCGTGGAATGATGACCACTCCTTTATAGCTTCTAATTGCAGAGTTTGCGTTTTCGTAGTCCCATAGGATTGTTCTAATTTTTCTGCTATAGCGTCTACTGTTGATGCTTTTTCTTCTTGAATGTAATCATAGACTTCATCTAGCAACTCGTCCCGAACGTCAAATTTTTCCCTTAGCTGATCATAAACTTTCATTATCCGCTCTTTTTTTCTCGAATATTAATGATCTATGACCTTTAAGCTGCATCTGGTTTTTTGTTTCAAACGAGGAGTCTATTATTTCTCTTAGTTTTGCCACATCCTTCTCAAATTGGGTTTTCCAGTACACAATTTAGCATTCTTATGGCTTTGGTTTCCATCTAGCAAACTTATTAGGGTCTTTCCTTCTAGGTTTGTTTTTGCATTTCAAGTAGCATTTTTTGTAGGAGCCAAAATAATCTTCCTTAAAATAGATTTTGGTGAAACAACCAGCTTCTTCCAGACGTTCGTGGTTATTTTTCAGCTCTTGCCACAGTGTTTCCAGTCTCTTCATTCTTTGCTTCTTCACGACGGATCTCAATTTCCGTCCTTCTCCCAATGGTTCCATATCTTTTACGATTGCTGCCTGTTTTTTATACAGGTTCATTCTGGCTTCAGTTGCCATTTTTTTTAGTCGCAGATTTGCTATAGCTTCACTAAATTTCAATTATTTCACTGTTTAAGCCGTGAAATACGCTTTTGTTCGCAGAGCCTTTTTTCTCTGCTCTCGATAATCTTTTCTGTTTTTAACTAATTTTGAATTTTGTTTTAACTCAATCTCGAGGTTTATTACTTCTAAAACGGTTCGAAGGACCAAATGTTTGAGGCGCGATGCTTCCTTAATAAAACAGCCGCTTCTATTGAGTGTTGTTGATAAACTCTACTTTATTTTAAAACAATTGTACTTAATAGCTAAACCTGAAAATGATTCTTAACCTACCTAAAACTAGAGAAGCAAGAAAGACTCCTTTATCAGTCCGAAGGCTGTGCACACATTGTCTGTGCATTATTGTGTGTGTTCTGTTTTGTTGCCATACAGACTATTCTTATCACAAGTACCACATGCCGCGAAACTACACATGTCATTGCTTATCCATTAACATTTTTCTTATTAATACTTTTGTGTGTTTTCTTAAAACCTCGCCTAATGCGTCCAGCATGTATTCCTAACATCCCTTTCCTAAAATTACCAAACCTCACAACAGACATTTCCCACACAATAATTTCTCGTTTAATACTCATTAAACAACGTGTATGTGTGAGTTATCTGGTAAAGACGGGGCAATTCATTTGTTTACATCTTTTACTTGTTACTTTTATTGACTATTTTACAGCCTCATGATATTAATATTAATTAAACAAACAAATTAAACAAATTTCAACATACTCCTCCAACTGGCTCTATCCTTCGCCTTTTCTCGCCAGTTGGTAACACCAAAGATACGGAGGGATTCTTCTGACTGGTCTTTCCAGCGGAATATTGGTCGTCCTCTTTTCCTGTTTCCATCGGGTACGTTATCGAAAACCTTTCGCCCAGGTTCATCGTCGTCCATTCTGATAACATGGCCTAGCCACCGCAACTGGCCTAACTTGATTCGCCTAGCTATGCCCACGCCAGAATATAAATTATATAGCTCTTGGCTCCAGCGATTGTCTGTGCATTATCGCCGGTACTCGCCGTTTTCCCTAACAGGACCACATATTTTACGGAGAATTTTTGTCTCGGAATACTGCCAGGTGTTTTTCATCCGCTTGCGATATGACCCAAGTTTCAGAGCCATATGTCAAGACAGGTAAAATGAGAGTCTGATACAGCTAGACTTTTGTCCTTCGAGAGAGGGATTTGTTCCTAAACTGCTTGTTGAACCTAAAATAGCATATATTTGCAAGCACAATTCTCTTATTTATCTCTAGGCTGACGGTGTTGTCCTTGTTCACGGCGGATCCAAGGAAGACAAATTCATCTACAACTTAAAAATTAAATCGGTTGTCAACATTCAAGTGCGGGCCAAGTCGAGAGGTTTCCCTAGTCGTTGACACCATCAATTTTGTCTTCCCTCACTAACAGCAAGACCCACCTTCGCTGATTCCTTTTCGATTCTTCAAAATATTGCAGTAACCTCTCGCAAATTTCAACCAATGATGTCTATGTCGTCAGCATACGCCAGCAACATATGGCTTTTCGTGTTAATGGTCTTGTTCGAATTTACTGCAACTTTTCTCATTATAATCTCAATTAAGATGTTGAAAAGATTGCTCGAAAGTGTGTCGCCTTGTCTCAGTCCTCGCTTGATACAGAATGGTACAGTGTGGTCTTTCCCCACTTTCACTGCTGATTTGGTGTTGGTCATCGTCATTCTACAGGGGCGGATCAGTTTTGCCGGAATCACAAGTTCAGATATAGCTTCGTACAGTTTTCCACGTATGGGGCTATCGAAAGCAGCTTTGTAATCGACAAAAAAGTGGTATGTATCGATTTGCTTTTCGTGGGTCTTTTCCAGGATTTGGCGTAGCGTGAATATTTGGTCAGTCGTGGACTTGCCTGGTCTAAAATCACACTGATAAGGTCCAATTAGGTTTTCAATAATTGGCTTTAGTCTTTCACATAATACGCTCTACAAGATCTTATACGCGATGGATAAAAGACTGATACCGCGATATTGAACAGACACACGGATCACCCTTTTTGAATACAGGACATAATACACTGAGACTCCAATCGTCAGGCATAGATTCCCCCAGCCATATACGGCATATAAGACGATACATGTGAGCTAGCAGTCCTTCGCCACCTGCCTTAAGAAGTTCAGCGGGTATTATTCTTAAGCCAGGAGACCACCATTCTAATATCGCCTTGGTTGGGGGGTACAATCTATACTATCTTCCACTATCATTACCTCCTGATCTTCAGTGGAGTAGTGTTGAAAAGTGGTCTCTCCACATTTTGAGCACATACTGCTTATCAGTCACCAGATTCCCATTCACGTCCTTGCAGGATGGCAGCCCATTATTAGGCTCTGGAAACATTTTCGGGATTCACCATTCATCCTGAATATTTTGGGTTTCTCCCTCTGCTTCCACTGCCAGTTTTCCGCCTAAATAGTTGGTTTTCCTCCCTTCTCAGCCTCTTGTACCGGTCACTTGCGGCATGTGTTGTAACTGACTGTTTCGCTTCCATACGTGCAGCGTCTTTTTCATGAGACATGATGCTACATTCTCCGTCGTACCATGGCTTATCCTTCTGATAGCCAAGTTCAGTCCTTGCAGCGGGGTTCAAAGAATGAGAGATGTGCTTCCACTGCGCATCTGGGTCCTCGGGAGGGGGGTATTCTGCCCTAGCAGGAGAGAGAGCTTCTGTTGATAGGACAGTGATATATCCGGTATTTGTAGCTTGTCAATATCTAAATTCTGCTGTGTTCGGCTTCGTACGTATTTCGCCCTGCTCAGTCTTGTGCGATCTTTCGCAATCACCAGGTAATGATCCGTGTCGATATTGGCACCTCGAATCACACGTACATCCATTACACTAGAAGAGTGCCTGCCATCTATTACCAAGTGGTCAATCTGGTTCCTCGTCCTCTGACCAGGAGATATCCAGGTCGCTGTATGAATATTCTTATGCTGGAATCGTGTGCTACAAACTACCATGTTCTTTGCAGCGGCTAAGTCTATCAATCTTTTTCTATTATGGGATCCTACATTACATTATCATGTAGACTGTGATTACCTATGGTTGGTCGAAAGACACATTCCTTCGACTAGAATAATCTTAATGTCGTGGTCAGGGCAGCGTTCGTATACTTCCTCCAGACGCTCATAAAATCATTCTTGGACCTCATCATATTTAGTCTCTGTCGATGCGTGCACACAAATTAATGAGATGTTGAAATATTTCACTTTGATGCGAATTGTGGCTGTGCGTTCACTCACTGGATTGAACCTTGAAACTAGGTGGCGCAGTCTCTTGCTAACTATGACCAGAATGCAGTGTGTCGAAACTGGATTTTGGTTTCCTCAATTTTGATCCGCCGTTGGCCAGGGGTGTTGGCTCATCCGCCTTCAAAGGACAGAAGAATATGTCCACTACTTCGAAGAGTTTCAGTGACAGAGTCACCTAATAATCCTGAGACGTATCAGTCATCGCATTATCACTCAGGCTGCTCATTCGTTACGCCTTCTCATTTTAGCTAGTTAACGGAGGTTTCCGATAAGCCATTGCTCAGGACATACTGCGTGGAAGACTGCCCAATGAAGGAATTATTTCTGGCCACTTCCAAGTTAATGGCTATCAGAAACTTTCCACCTCCAAGAACAGTCCCATGTTTACATCATGGTACGGAAATACTCGACTCGCGAGCCACGTTTTATTTATAACTCAAAATCCGAGTTAAAAAGATTATTATTCGGCTCGCTTTGGCTCCATGACGCAGAAATCAGCTAGTACTACTATCGATTTCAATTTGCGCCTCGAAAATTCACAATACCTACAGTGGTTTAAAGCATTTATCATTTGGTTTGAGACGGCTTTATTCTTGGCTTTTAATTCAGTCAACATTTTGGAAGCGATCTTATTGAACTTTGAGCCTGAGTCAAATGGTGCCCACTATTTTTTAAGTTTCCAATTAACCATGTCCCCTTTATGGTTTGGATTTATGTAAAACACATATTCATCGTCAGTCTTTCAACAAAAAAAGAAAATTGTTTCAAAATGTGATGAAAGTTATAGTGATCGATAGATAACAATACAACTCAAATAAATTTTAAGGAACTGGTTTCATTTGACTCTCCTAGACTGCACTAGAGGGTGCTAAAATCAGTGAAATTTAAGCAAAAATTAATGAATTAAAAACTGAATTTTATTGCTTCAAGAAAACAATTCCCAAAAATTTTTTTTGTGATGTTTGTGTTATTCAATATGTTCTGAACTCAGAAAAAATAAAATTTGTGTTGTTTTTCTTAACTAGAATTATTTTTAATCCCTCGCAAAAAAATTTTTTTCTAAAAAATTTCAAAAATTACAAAACTTTGATGGAATTTAAAAAAAAAATCCGAAAACATCCAACATTTTTTATTTTGGTTTTATTCAGTTTATAGCATTTTTTGACACAACATAAAAAAAATGAGTTTTAAAAAAGTTCTACATTCACTTTTTTACTTAAAATTTTATTAATTATAGAGTGTCAATGTTAAGGAAAAAAAACGACCTATATGAAATAACATAAAAATCTTAAATTAGATTAAAGAAATAGTGAGGAGTTAGTAAATAAAAGTCAAGTAGTGCACAAAACCTAAGCCAGAGAGCGCTAAATATCATAAAGTTTTAGGTAGTTCGTTAGAACCAACCCTGTTTGTTATGTGGAAAATAAGAAATTAACAGGCACATCTCTCTTAAATTTTTTTAACTTTATAAATAAACAAATATCGGTAAACAATTTAAATATTTCTTTATGAAATATAAACTAAGTGATATTTTTGAATTTTAAAAAACAATTTTTGTCTATTTATTTTCCTACAAAATATGTCCGTCATGTTGAGATTCGATCCACGATAAACAGTTTCGTAGATACATCAACTCATCAGCAACTTAACGATGTCAACCACTAGCAGGTTGCCCATATTATCGGTTATTTCAAGTTTAAGCTGTAGCTTCAATGATTGTTAATTATTACATTGTTTTTTTGCTACTTACACCCATTATTTGCTGAAGCTTCTACTGACGTGATTCTATTTATAGAACATAACAACAGAACGTATATTTGTTATTGTTCTCTTTTTAAATTTTGGCGAATATCAATATAAAATGGTAGAGCTAGACGAAAAGTTAAAAAGAGAACAATAACAAACATTTATATTTCGAATTAGAGATGAGAAAGTGACGCAACATTTTTTAGTTTCAAATGCCCGATTGCTATTTATTATATTTGTGTTATTGTATTACAATCATGTAAGACGTACTTTAAAATAAGTATTAACATTTAATTGAAGTTTAAAGTTTTGCGTAACGTAAGTAATATATGGGCAATACCACCGAAAGGTCTACCAAGGCCAAAAAACTAAAAGTTCTTAAATCCAATTTGTTTAAACATATTTTCATAGGAAAACAATCAAATTTAACTAACGCGAACAAATTTTACATTTATTCTTAACCCATTTCGAGATATTCGAATATAAAGTCGAGCAAGCCAATTTTTTCTCATTGGGACCTTTCTATTGTACCTTTTGTTTTGATAAAAGTTCTTAAAGAGAAGCATTTAATATTGGCTTTTGCTTTTAAAAAATCTTGCTGGAGATACAAAGAGCCAAAAAAAGATGCATAACAAACTATGCAATTAAAAATAACGGTAAGTTTTTGTTATGCTTTATCACATATTTCGATGTCCCGTTCGACATTGAAAAACAACATTTGTAATTAGTGCGTCAAGTGGACATGACAAAAGTTCATCAAATATTGAGAACAAACACAGATTTTTATTACAATTAAAATAAAAAAAAACTTTTTGAAAAATAATGAAATCTGTGATCTTGGTTCTTATATAAAGTTGGTCACGTGCGACATGGTGTAAGATAATAGTTTTACTTGTCGTAAAACTATTTTACATAATATATATGAGAGAATCCCGTCTCAGAGTTTATTGTAAATATATTACTTTACGTAGCTTGTCGATACGATTGTCATTGATATATACGTTTAATAATTCGGGCGTGTCGATAAGATATTTGAATTTAACATAAAAGTGGTAAGTGCGGATTTAAAAATTTTGGAAAAATATTTTTTATTACATAAATGATTTATTTGTTTAAATACATACTTTTAAATTACTTAAATATAGATGAGTATAAACGGCGAAAAAAATAAAGAGAGATGCAAATGGTGGAGAGAAAAGTTGACGGAAGATGAAATAAAATTACAAGACAATAAATTAAAAAACAAGGAAAGAATGCGGAATGCTAGACAAAAGTGGAAAGCGTAGGCTAAAGGACATAAAGAAATGATTGAAGAAAAAAGACGTAATGAGCGCCTACGTAAGAGACAAAGTCGAAAGAAACTCGCAGAAATGCGAAACGTAAAACGAACACAAAGCGAGCCTTACAAGTCCAAGCAAACGTTGGCAAAAGCTGTAAAAAAAGTGGAGGACTCGTTGCCGAAAGAAATGCAGAAAAAAATAAAGGTACTAGAAGTTTTATTAAGAAAATATAAGCAGTCCGTACAAATGAATCAGAAGAAAACCAATTCCAACAATGCACTGCCTGAAAATGTAGTTAATTCCATAAAAAAATTTTATTTGAACGATAACATTAGTGTGCAAGCTGCGGGAAAGAAGGATACAATTTTGTTTGAAGGAGAAATAATTGCTAAACGATTTATGATAATGACAGTGGCTGAAGCATATGAGCTTTATAATAAAGATTATCCAAACCAAGCAGTAGGCAAATCTTCTTTTTTTAGTATGCGTCCACGCCGTGTGCAATTAGTTAATAAAATGCCACACAATATGTGTGTTTGCATGTGTCATGCCAATTTCGGATTTTTGTTGGAAAGCTGCTCCAAAATTATACCATTATTTCCCAGCAATTTTGAAAGCTTTCTTAAATCTGTTTGCTGTAATATTCATAATGAAAATTGCATGACAAGCAATTGCAAGAAGTGCATAACGGATTTAAAATATCAATTTATTCCTCTAGCATATTTAGGAAAAATGGAAGATGAAGTAAACTGGCAGCAAATACAAATACCGTTGCAACTTTTTCTGACCTAATAACTCATGTGGAAAGCAAATTGCCCTCGTTTAAAACTCACTTTTTTGTGAAATTTATTTTTGTTTAGTCTAATTAATACTACACAATACTTTGTTCAAATTACATATTTTTTTGTTAAGTTCGTTGTTATATGAAAATAAATACACTGAATTCTTTTGTTGATTTAAAAATATGTTTTCTAAACTTATTTACTTATAATTTGTTAAAAAAAAAAACAACTGAAACAACATAATCATGGATGATGGAAAAACTGTGACTGTGATTAAAGTTAAATTAAAAAAAAAAGTAGTAATAATTTTGAGGTAAAATTCTACAACTTTTAAGAGACATTATTAGCCAACATTCTAAAATTAGTCGCATTGTGATATTGCCTCAGGTTTCGCTGAAAGCCGAGGTTTAATTGATAGTCGAAAAAAACACTTCTGTTTTTTGTCCCGTGCGAATGGTTGGTTTTTTGCGATTATCTCGAAAGCTTGAAAAAATTTCCAAAATCAACCTAAGAAACAATTATAGGGCTAGCTAAGATCTATAAGTTTAATCTATTGTCGAGAAAAAATTTCTTTTTATTTTGACTTTTTTTTCAACTTAAATGTGTTCAACGGTCACGTTCGACATGATGGAATTGCCCATATATATAAGTTAAATAAAAACAAATTTATTTATGTTGCTTATTGTTAATTGCTTAGACTACCCTAACGAGAATGTTGCTGCTGCTGTTGCCGTTGCAGCACATGCCGGATCGGGTATCATGAATGTTGCTGCCCCGGCTGCACATGCCAGGAGACGTGGGAACATTGCCAAATAATTATTCTCATTGTGAAATAGAACTCTGTTTTCCAAAATATGTGCTGACACCATGTCTAGGTTGGATGCGCGTGTTAGAAATACTTGCACAACTTGTTCGTTGTTAACTCCTCCCCCTTTAAGTCCATACGTTAAGAAAAAAATGGAAGACTATGGATACTTTTAGATTTCCCCATTTGTTGTGATTCGGGACAATCTTCAGAGATGCTGTGTGTGGTCTTAGAATTAATCTGTTTCTGGGCTTCCATGGGATCTTCAAGTGGTTGCTTGTCTATGGTTGTTTGTTTCTCGATTTTTGACTTGTCTTCATATTTTGCTTCGTTCCATTTCTTAAGATAATTTAGTAGGATCGTTAGTGCGTAAATCAGAAATATCGCTATCATTCCAATGTTAATTGATAGACTTATAAAATTCCTAGATTCCAAGCCATCTATTGGTTGGGTATTGTTGGCGTTCATCTCATTTATAAGTTCAAGTGATAATGTTCTTTCCTCTGTGTCAGTTTTCATTGGTTGTGCTAGTGCAGGTAACGGTTTGGTGCCTGAGATTGACATGGTGCGATATGATTTATAGCCAATTTTTTAGTGGAGTTATAGTGGTGTATCACGTAGGATCCATTTAGCCATATTGTTAAATTATCTGTCTCAATTTCCCCTATGAACTGGTTTAGCAGCAGTATTCCCTCTCCTATTTCTTCGACTGTTGACACGTGCTCATTGTTAGTGGTTGTGCATTTTGATGTTCGGCTGGCTAGCAGTTTCGGTATGCATTCTATTTCGGAAATGTCTACAATCTTATCTCTATTACAGATGGTTATACTATTATAAAATTCACAATTGTCTCTTAGGCCAAACATTTTATGATTACAGTTCAAGACATAATTAAAATCAATTTTGTTTACAATGTTCCCCCTTTTAATGGTTTTGATTAGTATTCTTTTACAATTATCTGTATCCGTAGTTGGTATACTTATAATATAAATAATATTCTGTCCTTCTGAAGCAATTTTAATTTTAGAGAAATGTAACAATTCATCAATCCTTGAGAAAGGTATGTTATTCTTATCAAAAACTTCATCTAAGATTTGTAACTCGAGAGATGACAGGATAAATGAATTTACGACGTTAACTTTAGCCAGATGGATTGCAAATTCAATGTTGGCGACTTCGTCTTTTATAATTTCTAGCTTGTATTTCAATTTAGATATTCTGTCATCTTGAGTACGATCGGAATCTTTTAGGATCTTTATTATCTCATTTGTAACATTTGTTAAGTTTTAATTTTTTCAATAGATAAGCGGTCAATCACTGCTTGGTTACTATTGTTTTCAAGGACATCATTCATTTTCCTCTGAATTATCTCGAAGTCATGATGGTCCGGGCTTCCTGCCAACCATTTCCATGCGCTTCCGAGAATGTCCAGGGAACGTTTAGATCGGGATTTGGGTTTGAGTCTGGAAATTTGGGATTTTATTTGGCATATGGTAGGGATCAAAGGGTGAGCTGTTGTAGTTGTCTGCATGGTTTTTTCCAATTCGCTAACGATATTCTAATAACTCTGAAGGTTGATAGTGTGGATTATCTTAAACGTGCCAGATTGGATTTTTGCCAATCCTGCGTGCATGGCTACCAGTTTGGAATTGGAGTAATCCAGAATCTGAATTTCTCCCATGCTCATCGCAAAAAGGAATAATATGCTGCAAATGTAGAGAGATTTCATTAATTTCGTATATGCCGCTTATGGACTATTCGTCCACTCTCCGTTAATATAGTAGAGTTTCTGTTCTCTTTGACCACCTCTTCCTTATATCTTTCTGTTAATTTAGTCCCCAAACGTTTGTTGATTTTAATAAATACTGTCTGCCCCGGCATATACTCTTTAGGCTCTAATTTCCCCCTGTTGTGGTAATTCAAGTCTTTCCTCTGTTTTTCCTGCAATTTTTCCATATTTGTCTGTCGCGTTCGATCGTATCTATCAGGTGAAAATTCTACAGTGCGTCCAAAGAAAATATCAACAGGTCTCCGGTCAATTGTTGAATGTACCGAGTGATTATATTCGTTTACCCCTTTCTCCAATAGTTCGTCAAAGTCTCTACACACCCCTTCAGCTTTAATGCACCTTAGTATTTCCGCGAGAGTGGAATGAAAGCGTTCAACTTGTCCATTTGCCTCGCTTCTATACGGTGGTGTGGTAAATACCTCGATATTTAGCTCATCCTTCATCATAAACAGTATGGATGCAGAATTGAGGGCTCTTTCATTATACATAACAACCACTTTCGGTACGCCGCAGAAGAACAATATTCCCCATAAAGGTTTCCTAACATCTTCCGTAGACTTTCCCTTGAGGACCCTAACCTGATCATATTTAGAAAATTTGTCCACGGCTGTTAGAACATGTTTTCTGTTCGTAGAGAATATGTCAATATGGACCACTTGTCCCGGATAGGATGGAATAGGAGTTGTGTTTATATTTGGTTCATTAGGTTGTCTGTCGTACTTATTTTTCTTGCAAATCGCACAGAGCTTGACTATCCTCTTTATTTTACCAAACATCCCAGGAAAGTAATATTTTTCCAAGATTTGGGTTTTATTTTCTGCTGTGTTACGGTGGGCTCTTGCGTGTGTGTCGAGTATAATATTCTCCTGGTCGGCTTCTGAAATAATGTCCTCTACGATCTTCTGTGAAATTCGTGTCTTGAAATTTCGGAAATGGTCAGGATATATTACCTGAATTTGACCCATAATTGATTCCGGAGCTTTTATACAATTCACCATCGAAGGATTCAGATATCTTTTTAGTATGGAAATTATGTTATTCGCCGTATATTCCCTTTCAACAATTAGGTGTCTATGATACCCAGGGAAAACAATCTTAAACTGATACGATGGAATTTCGTCCGTGGTAAGAAAAATCTGGTTCTTAAAGGCGTTAAGGCGGATAAGACTCTCGAGATGAAAGTTATTGGTCTTCCGTCTTGGCTGAGTACTGCACCGAGTGCAACATTTGATGCATCAGTAGTTAAGTAGAATTCCTTCTTGTAATCTGAATAGTAAAGGATTACTTCTCTGGATAACAACGCATTTTTCAGATCATCTATGGCTTTCCTTTCCGCATCCCCGAGGGATATTTTAATTTTGCTCGACTCCGACCGTGGAATTTTACCATTAGGGCCTCTTAAGATGGAAGTTAGTGGTTTGGCCATATCGGCATATCCCTTAATGAAGCGTCTATAATAGTTACAAAGTCCCAAATATGATCTCAATTGCCTTAGAGTTTTGGGATACGGGATATTTACTATTGCTTCCACCCTCTTTTGGATTGCCCTTGTGCCAGTGTCCGATACAACGAATCCTAGGAATTCGACCTCGTTTTTGAAGAAATTGCACTTATTCAGTTGTACCTTCATGTTGGCAGAGTCTAATGTTTTAAATATTTCCTCTAAATCACGGAAATGGGACTGCTCATCCTTGCTAAATATTATTATATCATCGATATACACGTAGCAGGTTTTGCCAATGAAATCACGACTTACCATTGTTTACCGAGAATGCTGTCTTCTCGATATCCTCCTCTCTAAGGGGTATTTGGTGAAACCCGCTTTTAAGGTCGATGACAGTAAAGAGTTTGTTCGCACCAAGTCGCGACAATACTTCGCCTACTTCGGGAATTGGGTACCTGTCCGCAATTGTGATAGCATTTAATTTCCTAAAATCAACCACAACTCGATACTTTCTCTTACCCGATGCGTCCTCTTTCTTCGGGACTACCCATATAGGTGAATTATACGGTGATCGTGATGGTCTTATTATCTCGTCCTTTAAAAGCTTACAAATTTCCTCGTCGACTATTTCCTTCAAAGCCATTGGATATGGATAATTCCTTGTGTAAGTTGGTAAATCGGTGGTCGTGCGAATCTCGCCCACTACCTTTGTAGTGTACGTTAATTTTTCCTCTGGAACAGCAAAAAGATTTTCATAGTGCCGTACCATCCCCATTAGCCGTGATCTTTGATATTCGGTTAGATGATCCACTCTCATCTCAATATTATTTACATTTTGAGACAAATATTGGTATATTGGTATCTTCCTCCCGCTTTTAATTCTAAAGTAATTTTCCGCTGAATAAATTACTGCTGGTAATTCCTTTAAGGTATCGTTTCCTAAAATTGCGTCGAATGTATTCAATCTTTGTAAGATATAAAATTTAATGGGTTCGGTATCCTTTCCGAATAATTTCATGTTCGTATGGTGTGTAACCGAGACGTTACCAGATATGGGTTTCGCCGAGAAACTGTTCTGATTAGGTATTGGTTCGCTGACCAAATTTGCCTTAATGTAATTTTTATTGCTACCCGTATCTATTAATATTTTTATTGTGTGTCCGTTCCCCGTTTCGATAATGAAGTATGGTAACGAGGAACTATTTATCCAAAAAAATTTAGATCCTTATTTAGTTCTTGCAAGGTGTATTCTTGTTCCTCATTTTTGTCGTCATTTCCATAATCATAGGGGTTTAGGAACTCTCCAACCTCCTTTCTATCCAATTGTTCGCTATATTCTTCAATCTCATGCGAACCGCCGACGGCCCTTTCGAGTGTTTGATGATAGTGGACATTATGCGTGTCGTCAGTTTGAATATTTCGTGGCTCTGAAGTTCCAGTTGTGTTTAAGTGGAAGTTTCTCTGGAATTTAGTCGATGGTCCTTGGAAGGATCCTCCTGCCGGTCGGTTAAATGCTGGGTTTAATTCAGGACGATTCATATAATTAGCATGTTTTGATTGAACGGACTGGTCCACGTCCATTGGCTGAGGCCTCTGCCATGTCTGATTATTATTCGCCGAATACCCTTGATAATTTCGAGATTCATGTGGTAGATTGCGGTTAAATTGACGGTGATCTTGTCTAAAATTTTGGCCAAAATGTTGACTGCCCCGGTTAAACCCTTGATAATTCGATGAGAGCGTAGGTTTTTGGAACCCAGGGGGTAGAGGCGGTTTCATGGGCCCCACGTTAGCTAATTCAGGGAAGAATCCCTGTTTGTGTACCACGGAATTATTCTGATTAAGGGCTGGTTTAAAAGTGTTCATATTGCGAAGATGGCCCTGTGCGTGGTATGTTCGTATATTCATATTCTCCAATTTCAGACAGATTTGCACAGCTTCTGGTAGGGACTTTGGAGCCGAAATGGCTAATAATCTAGGCAACTCTCCTTTGAGGCCCCTGACAAAAGTGTCCAGAGCCTTTTCTCTGTACGCGTTTGCACGTTAAGTCTTACAGCTACTACCAAGGCCGCTGATCATTTAAAAATCTCCCGTTCAATACAATTACTAGGGCGCACTGTTTCCTTGGAATTTAGTTTGAGTAACTGTTTTTTTAAACACCGTTCAAATTATCCGGGTTAACCCCTTGTCCTTCGTCGACTTTGCGCAAGGAGCTTGAAGAGGTCCCTGCTTGGGCGCCGGTTAAATAAAAACTAATTTATTTATGTTTTTAAAAACACCTGCGCGCTATTGTAAGCGCGTCTTCTTTATTTAACAGTGAAAACAGTACTGGTTAATAATTGCTTAGACTACCCTAACGAGAATGTTTCTGCTGCTGTTGCCGTTGCTGCACATGCCGGATCGGGTATCATGAATGTTGCTGCCCTGGCTGCACATGCCAGGAGACGTGGGAACATTGACAAATAATTATTTTCATTGTGAAATAGAACTCTGTTTTCCAAAATATGTGCTGACACCATGTCTAGGTTGGATGCGCGTGTTGGAAATACTTGCACAACTTGTTCGTTGTTAACTTATACATATGTATGTAAAACACAAAATAACAAAAAATGACTACTTCAAAATCAAAATGCTCACGAGCCCATCCCCATTAAGAATGAAAACAAATGTTTTAAAAATATAAATAAATTGTGTATTTAATCTGTGATCATGGCAATTATTTTAAAAAACGCTAATGTTATTGATTGTTGGTTGCATAACATATTTTTTTCATTATTAATGATTAATTTTGACCAAATTTTGCAAAACGTAATTTTTTATTTTACTTACTTACTTAGCTCGTCATTACAGCCGATGTGTTAGGCCAGGAGCGTTACAAAAAGAGGATAGCATATTCTCCCAACCGATTTGATCTTTAGCTTTTTCTCTCCAGATTTCTAACTTCTATCCTTATTCTACATTTTCACGTAGTTTTACCGAAATCAGACCACTATATATGATTCCCCCATACAAATTGTGTAATATGTCTCTAATATATATACTTTATTTTTAATAATATAACGTGATACAGCAAATTTGTTTTTTTTTAACAAACTCCTAACAAGTACATTTGGTCATTTTCTATCAAGTGCTGTATGAACAAAAAATATTTATTTTAATGATATCGATATTTCTTTAAATTAAACATCACTAGAAGAGTCATCCCAAAAACAATTTTCGCTCAACGAAGAACTGTACTCGTCCTGTTCAAATATTTCATCTTGCAAATCAACATTTTCCCTGTGTATATATTTTTCAATACCGGCCAAATCAAAATGATGTTTTTTATATGCTTCTCTTTGATGATAATACGGGATCTGAATGCAATAACATATAGGTCATCAAATCTCTGTTTGTATCTTCTCGTGAAGTTTTTCGGGTATGAGATAAGCGCACTCTTCTAACGTTTTTATGGTTCGCTTCTAATGCTTCTTCCGACATACATCCTGGGTAAAAAGATGAATAAAAATAAATTTATAATAAAGAAGTTTTTGATTTATATGCATACCTATTGGCAAATTGAAGAACTCAATAACATCACATCCATGAACTAGAATTTTATGGACAGTGGTTGGCATATAATACCACCCATAATGTATTAAATACGTATTTCTAGTGACTCTTAACAGGTCCTGTAAGCTGTTTACATTTACTGGCGATCCACAAGATAACACCCTTAGTATAATTCCAAAATTATCAATAAGTTGGAAAAAAATCTTCGAGCAGTGTTTCCGTCATTAGTGTTTCCGAATCCATGTTTTACTTGGTCAATTATTGGACCTGTTCTTCTTTTGAATTCATTTTGAATTTTTTTTTTATTTTCCATAAACTCACCTCTATTTTCTTTACCGACTCGCCAAAGCTTAAAAGATAGCCGGTAAGCAATATGTATCATACACTCAAAAAATTTTATCCAGCAGTGAACGGTTGAAAGCCCAAATTTGTAGTTATCGGCATTTGGAATTTTTGATAAATTTAAATTATTCATTTGCATTACAAATAAAACACCTACTTGCCGCATTTGTGTCAGTTAAAACATTTGCCACTGCACCGTCAATCATTGTACAATGCATGTCGTATGTTACTTCCACAATTGCACCTTTCCTTTCTAAAACATCACACTCTAAATTCTCAATGCTTTCCCCAATTTCACGGTAAATCTTCCGAACAAGGACTAACAAGGACTGGATTCTCCTTTTGTAAAATAAATTTAATAGGCCTACAGAATAACGTAGAACCTGGAGTCTTATTAACCCATAAATCTTACCAGTCTGTAACGGAAAAATTAATGTTATAAATTATACAAATTTACTAATTAACACATGGTTAGTTACCTTAGTGGCACAAATGCAATAAAAAACAAGAATTCATCTGTGTGACTTTCATTTTCAAATGCTCGCTTATAACGGCTATGGCCAGAGCTACCATCCATACCCCACTTGCAAATCAAGGAAAGCTTACATGCTTTATCTTGCACATCACAAAGTTCACAAATACTTTCTGAAATTTCAGTTAGTCTTATAGGTGGTAGCAATGTTTTCCTTTCGGTTTGCAACGCATACAATGATGGCAAACAATTAGGTTGCAATACGTTGATTACTTGACGCAGAACTATGTATTTTCTTTCCGATAGATCTAAATCTATATAAAGCGCCTACGCTTTTGCTATTGGCAAGCACTTTTGATTTCATTTTGCTTACAGCAAATTCCAGCTCCTCAAGCGAAAATATTTCAATTAAATCTGCAACTCTGCGATTTTTAGTTTTCGTTGTAGTCTGATAAAATATTTTGGTTGGTCTGCCGCGCTTTTTTTTGGTTCCTGTGGCTGCAATTTCTATGCCAATTCCTCCAGATACTGAATCCATTGATGTGTCTACATCTGCATCTACAATAAAACTTACATCATCCAGGTCAAAAAATAGGTAACTTAACCATTTAGAATGCTTATTTTCAAAAAACTTTCTATTGTATTTTCTTTCTTTCCAAAACTTTTTCATTTCACTATTAAAAAACGAAACTCTTTTCATTAATTTGTTCTTGTTAAAATTTGAAGTGCCTGTTTTTTGTTTTTTTCGATAATGCTGTTAACCAACAATCAATAACATCAGCGTTTTTTAAAATAATTGCCATGATCACAGATTAAATACACAATTTTTTTTATATTTTTAAAACATTTGATTTCATTCTTAATGGGGATGGGCCCGTGAGCTTTTTGGTTTTGAAGTAGTCACTTTTTGTTCTTTTGTATTATACATACATTTATATACATTATATATATATTACTTACGTTACGCAAAACTTTAAATATCAATTAAATTTTAAAACTTATTTTAAAGTACGTCTTACATGATTATAAAACATTAACACAAATATAATAAATATCAATCGGGCATTTGAAACTAAAAAATGTTGTGTCACTTTCTCATCTCTAATTCGAAATATAAATGTTTGTAATTGTTCTCTTTTTAACTTTTCGTCTAGCTCTACCATTTTATATTGATATTCGCCAAAATTTAAAAAGAGAACAATAACAAATATACGTTCTGTTGTTATGTTCTATAAATAGAATCACGTCAGTAGAAGCTTCAGCAAATAATGGGTGTAAGTAGCAAAAAAAACAATGTAATAATTAACAATCATTGAAGCTACAGCTTAAACTTGAAATAACCGATAATATGGGCAACCTGCTAGTGGTTGACATCGTTAAGTTGCTGATGAGTTGATGTATCTACGAAACTGTTTATCGTGGATCGAATCTCAACATGACTGACATATTTTGTAGGAAAATAAATAGACAAAAATTGTTTTTAAAATACAAAAATATCACTTAGTTAATTTTTTTTTTTTTTAATCGAGCGAACCCATCGCCGCCACTCTCACCCACCCCTACCGACCGAGAGGCCACGTCCCCATAACGTGAGGACAGCGTACACATTATAGACCGGTCTATAACGGGAGAGCAAGGATCATAAGTTCACACGTTACAACCAACTACTGTAATACCAGTTGGTATTACACTAACATAAGTAAGTATAAAAGCACATCACGAGATATTAACATAACAGACTTCATAATATATAATAATTACGAGCAAAACGAAAACCAAATTATAAATCAGACCAGATAGTAAGGATAAAGTAAATTAAATTTACATACATATGTATGTTAATGAATATACAGCACTAATGAATGAGTTTATAGTACCTCGTGGGTCTCAATGGGACATTTATGAAAATCTTAGATAACAGAAATTCAGAACAATTATATTGACAAGGATCCTTGTAAGAAAAATAGATCTTCACGTCATCAGCGTGCATTAACAATTTAGAGTGCATTATGGAGGCGGGTAAGTCGTTAATGAATAACAAAAATAGAACCGGCCCAAGATGACTGCCCTGAGGCACCCCAGATGACACAAAAATAGATCTTGAGAATGATCGACCAAATGATACCATCTGTTCTCTGTTCATTAAGTAAGAACTAATCCAATTCAGCATGTTACATTTAAAACCCATTGCCCCTACTTTATATAATAACAAATTGTGGTTAACTTTATCAAAAGCCTTACTAAAATCGGTAAAAATCACATCAGTTTGATCTCCATTAATAAAGCCGTCAATAATAGAAGAGGAAAACTGAAGCAAATTAGTCACGGTGGAACGACCCTTCCAAAAGCCATGTTGACATGGATCTAAAATAGAGGAAACCTGATGAGAAATTACCTCTGTGACTAACTTCTCAAAAAGTTTAGGAATGGCACTCAATTTTGCAATTCCCCTATAATTTGCAACATTTACTAAACTACCAGATTTGTGGAGAGGGATTATATAAGAGCTCTTCCATCGGCGAAACAATTAGCAATAGACTCTTCATCTGAATATTCAATACCGTTCATTTTGATCCTACAAGGTGTGGAAGACGAATTACGCTTCAAGTTAACAAATCTAAAGAATGATTTGGGGTTCCGTTTAAAATTAGCCTTCAACCTATCCAAATATAATCTGTAACTCTCACGAGATGTAGAGTTGTATCTACTCCTAGCAAGAATATACCTAGCATTGTCTGCTAGCAGTCCAGAACATCTATTCCTTACATTCTTGAGACTATTTAGAGCCCATGAGGACCATGGGGGACCAGTACTACCCATTATTGGCCTCTTGGGTACAGACTTAGAAATATAGCCATTAATAATATTATAGAAATCATCCAGGGCGATTTCAAATTCAAAAGAATTATCACACTGACAAATACTATGCCAGTCGGTGTCAAAGATAAGATTATTCAAAAGAATAAAGTTCGCACGCGAAAAGCATAGGCCAACATAGGACGAAGAGCAATTGCAACCAACCTGCATAGTAGCATATGTATAATTAATTCCCAGCGTTGGATGGTAACTATCCTCAGGATAAATTAATGGATCAATTCGAGAAATATCAAAGTTGTTAGAATCATCCACTAAAACTAGATCAAGGACTCGATTCATAGAATTGGGAATGTTGTTCAATTGCATCAACCCAAGTTCGGAAATAGGCGTAACAAAATCAGATGACCAATCACATGGTGTCAATGGAGTCAGAGAATTAGTATCGGGTAAAGACACCCATGTCACAGACGGCAAGTTAAAGTCACCCAATACTAAAATACGGTCCTTTCCACTGGCTAATGCAATAACTTTTGCAATAGCGTCAATATGCTCTTGATATACCTCAAAGCATGAAGATGGCGGAATATAAGAACACGTGACAAACAATTTCAAATCGCCTAAATTAATGGACACCACAATAAACTCAAGATCGCCAATGTCATCAACTGTAACCAACTCAGAAGATAAAGAATTCTCAATTGAGATTAAAACACCACCACCAATTTTACCAACACGATCTTTTCTATAAACTACGTACTTATTGCAGAACAACTCAGAATTAAAAACATTAGGTTTAAGCCATGGCTCAGAAAATGCAATGACATCAAACTCAAAACCAAAGCTATCAACAAATAATCTGGACAATTTAGTATTCAAACCGCGAACATTCTGATCGCCATATTCAAACTCCCAATTAGTTTTTTGGAGCTGCCTTATCTCCAGACGGTAATCTAGCAAAATTATCACGCCTACCATTATCCCGATACTCAAATTCCCTTACGAATGTTCTGTGAGGCCAAAATTCCGAATCCACCAGTCTGACAAATATATCATCCGGTGCAATAATTTTGAAAGACGACCTACGTTCCGAAAATTGTGACTTCAGCTTGAAGCACTGTATGGAATCGTTAGAATTATTCCCGACTAATTTAGACGATACGTAAAGTCGTATATCCTCTTCGTTCGTGTCGGGGGAAAGTCTAGACACAAAAACTGTCTTCCCTGCCGGTACGACAGTCAACGTTCTTGGTCCCGGTCCTGGCACCGGGTCGGGATTACCACCCGGAGGAGAAGACTTATCGCTGTCCGTGGAAGCTATAGTGACTACAGAAACGACTTCAGTAAAAGTAGAAGGGGCAAAAGATTTCACTGGACTTGAAACTGTAACTGGAGAATTAACATCCATTAAATTCGGCGAGGAAGGAATTACCAACAATGGAGGGGCCTTCTTAGCCGTCTTCTTCCTGCGAGGAAGCTTTCGGTGAACCCGCTCTCTTTTCCAATCCATATTTATTAAACATCCCAATAAACTTGGAAAATCGACCAGATAAAGCCGAAAGCTCCTTTTCCATATCAGAAAACTCGGACTTCATGCTCCTGAAAAATTTGTAGAACTCCACATCCAATTTTCTACAATCCAGGCAACATCAACGAAGACCCTTGTCATCACTAAGATTGTCCGCCACTCTTGCATAAAGGCCAACAAATTTGACATGTACCAAGCCATCACACAACCAACACGAAATAAGAGTATCGGTATCCGATCTAACCTTAGGGTAAAAACATATGAAATCAACCGAAAATATTAACATTTCTGACTTCATCACCTCCAAATTTGATAAGATTTTGTACACATGATCTATGGATCGGCACAATAATATTTGCCAACTTTCAGACATATAGCCTTCCAACTTTCAGAATTATGGCCATTCCAAGTTGGCAAAAATCAATAAAAATGCACTCAGATGCCTTAACACAATTTTTAATATCTCGAAAAGTATTCATTGCACGTTAATAATCAAGGGCTCATTTTACAGACAAAAGACATGCACCATTCTTTTAAATTTTCGATCAAGGATAATGTAAATAAAAAAAGGACTAAAATTTCCAAAGGATATATCTCGAAAATCAATATTTTTAAAAATTTAAAAAAAATATATGTTAATTCTTATTATGTTTTGTACAAGTCTGCCAAATTTCAATGTGGAGTCTTTATCACAACATAAGTTATTAAGAAAAAAGCAGGCGAGGGTTTATGTATTTCATGAAATGTACCAAAATACAAAAAGGTGACAAATTACAAAAAGAAGGACAAATCAAATGTAACGGAACTTTTTCGACTTTACAACCTAGGCGAAATATTTATTGCCTGTTCACACAAAAAATTTACAAATATTTTATGACATGTGGTCGGCTTATTGGCAGTAGCAAATTCAGTCCTTATTTAAAAAACATTTTATGACCCGTAGTTCACGCAAATTTTCCAATTCAAGAAAAGCAAGGCGTTTATTTTTTTACCTGAAATCTATATTTTGTACCAAAAAAAACAGTATAAATAGTTCAGAGACTCTAAGTCAAACTTCAGTTGAATACCAGATTTCATAAGTGCTAAACGTCAAAGTGTTAAAGTGACTGGATCGTTTGAAAAAGCAAAAAAAAGAGACTAAATATTTAAATAAATTATAATTATTGTCATTACAAAAAAGTCGTGCACAGTTCATTCGGTTGTAGTATTTAAATAAAAAATATGCCATTCAACTCAACATTTTGCTGTAATCCTTTTAAAAAATCCGGTCACACTGGGTGCAATAAAAGTCTCTTTTTGAATGGCGCATGTTTTTGTCTGTAAAATGAGCCCTTGATTATTAACGTGCAATGAATACTTTTCGAGATATTAAAAATTGTGTTAAGGCATCTGAGTGCATTTTTATTGATTTTTTCCAACTTGGAATGGCCTTAATTCTGAAAGTACGAGAGCTAGGACACTGAAAGTTGGCAAACGCTATTATTATGTTTAACTTTCCCTTCGTACCAAATTTCATCCAATTCGAAATCGGTGCGGTCAACTCATTGGTTGATTTCATATGTTTTTACCCCTTACAGTCTTTGTTCATGCAAGTCATCATTATAATTAAATCAGAGTAAAAAAAAATAAATAAATAAATAAGAAACAAATACTAAAAACATAATTCCAAAATCGACAAAATTCCCAAAAACGTATGAACTTATTATCCCTTTGATATTAATTCCCAAAACCAGATGGCGACTCTAACACACAAATAACGAAACAAAGAGAATGAAAGAAAAAACAAAAATCAAACAACTACAACGTTAGACGTTCTCAACAATGATAAACAAATATTATTGTTGTTTGTGTTTTACACGATCAACAGAATTTCCAATTGCACACAATAATACAAAAACAGTATAAACATGCACTGCACTGAACACACTTAATTATATCAAGCAATGTATTTTAACTTATTTTTGCACTATTATCACAACAAGCACTATTTAAACTTTTAAAATACGAAAATAAAGTAAATTCACGGAGCACAACTAAAAAACGAACTAAACGAGAGTAGAGTTTCATAAAAAAATATTTAAATTTTCTACCGATATTTGTTTATTTATAAAGTTAAAAAAATTTAACCCTGCTGTTAGATTAGGACCATTTGGTCCAAATTTTTTCTGTTTTCCCTTGTAACTTTGGAAAGGTGATATATACTGACTAAATTTTTCTGCTAATGGGGTCTTTTAATAAAACAATGTTATGTGCGAAAATTAAATTTTCTAACTTTATTCAGGACTGAGAAAAATACAAAATGACGAATCTTAGATTAGAGGACCATTTGGTCAATAGTACATTTTTTCATTACCAAGCGAATGTAAATTCATGTCAAATATTTAGAAGATGTTTTTGATATGTCAAATACTTGCTTTAGAAATTATTGAACCAAAATAGTTACAAAGGATAAGATAAAATTATTATTTTGGATGAAAATTCCAGTATGGACCAAATGGTCCCTCAATCTAAGATTCGTAAGTTTTTTCATTACCAAGCGAATGTAAATTCATGTCAAATATTTAGAAGATGTTTTTGATATGTTAGCGGATGTTTTTGATATGTCAAATACTTGCTTTAGAAATTTTTGAACCAAAATAGTTACAAAGAATAAGATAAAATTATTATTTTGGATGAAAATTGCAGTATGGACCAAATGGTCCCTCAATCTAAGATTCGTAAGTTTTTTCTAATCTAACAGCAGGGTTAAGAGAGATGTGCCTGTTAATTTCTTATTTTCCACATAACAAACAGGGTTGGTTCTAACGAACTACCTAAAATTTTACAATATTTAGCGCCCTCTGGCTTAGGTTTTGTGCACTACTTGACTTTTATTTAATAACTCCTCACTATTTCATTTATCTAATTTAAGAGTTTTATGTTATTTCATGTAGGTCGTTTTTTTACCTTAACATTGCCACTCTATAATTAATAAAATTTTAAGTAAAAATGTGAATTTAGAACTTTTTCAAAACTCATTTTTTTTAAGTTGTGGCAAAAAATAGGCTCTAATTTTTTTTGGACCTTTTGGCAACATTATAAACTGAATAAAAACAAAATAAAAAAATGTTGGATGTTTTCGGATTTTTTTTAAAATTCCATCAAACTTTTGTAATTTTTAAAATTTTTTAGAAAAAATTTTTTTTTTGTGAGGGATTAATAATAATTCTAATTAAAAACAACACAAATTTTTTCCGAGTTCAGAACATATTGAATAACACAAAAATCGAAATTGCATGCTCTTTCTTAAAAAAATGTATTTTTGGGAATTATTTTCTTGAAGCAATAAAATTCAGTTTTTAATTCATTCATTT
This sequence comes from Phaonia tiefii, assembly GCA_963931995.1. NCBI lineage: Eukaryota > Metazoa > Arthropoda > Insecta > Diptera > Muscidae > Phaonia > Phaonia tiefii. The sequence goes on from OZ008369.1 coordinate 219,601,919, forward strand.
TTGCTTAAATTTCACTGACTTTAGCACCCTTTAGTGCAGTCTAGGAGAATCAAATGAAACCAGTTCCTTAAAATTTATTTGAGTTGTATTGTTATCTATCGATCACTATAACTTTCATCACATTTTGAGACAATTTTCGTTTTTTTGATTTATGTCTATGGGTCACAGCACTGTGCGTCGTCGTCACTTTTCGTACGGCTCTAGTTTTTGATATACAACATTGTTGTTATTTGTAATTCGTTTATTGTTGCTTGAAAGATTTTATTTTGTGAACTTAAAGAATAATAGTGTTAAATTGTATTGTTTCGTGATTAAAACTGGGTTTTTTGTAATAGTGTTTAATTGGCAAGTGTTTTTGAATAAATTTTATTGGAAATGAGTGCTTGCGTTGAATGTTTTGTTTGCAATGAAAAATATGGCTGCCCCCAAACATTTTTTATGAACTTGAAAATACAGAATTTTCCGTCTTATACCACATACAATTGTTTACACGAAAATTGTTTTCATAAATTTCATGTAAAAATAAACTTTAAGACTCACCTTCTTAGACATTTTGAACATGTAAAACAAGAACAGTGCCCTAAGTTGGATAAAAGCAATACATTTCTCCAACAAAGCTGTGAATATGCAGAAGAGATGGAATGCGACAATGGACTGAATGTTGCTGCAGAACGAGCAGATAAATTGAAGGTTTCTCCAGAACCACCAGATGTACCTATTTTTTTTGTATTTAATACAAATCGATTGAACATTAAATGTTTAATGTGTAATAATAATTTATGAAACACGTACCGATTATGAACCCAAATTCTAAAAAATTTAATTTTGTGTAGATGTAAGTACATGTGTATCTGCGAAACCTTGAATAAAATCGCTTTAAAAATAGAACATTTTAGTTTTTTTTAGCGTCGTCGCAGGGGGTGGGGGTTTCATGCTGAAAAATGCAATAACGGTTTTAATTGATTCATTTCAAAATTTAATCAAAAATCGCGAAAAAATCAATAATTTTTTTAATTAACTTGATTACATACTTAATCAATGTTTTTGAAAAAAATCAATAAATGTTTTAATCAAATTTACAAATTTTAGTTTAGTATTTGAAAGGGGTACCAATTCATTTTGTTATTTTATTTTATATACCTTTAGACATAATTGGTAATTAGTACATACTAGATTTGTATAGTCAGGGACGTATATGAGGGATGTTTTCTTTCATGTTGGCTTTGTGATAGTCATGCCCATGTGAAGTGTTCTGGCTTTAATGGAAGCGGGCTTCGCTGAACATGTTGGAAGTGTAGGGAATTCGATGTTGACTTTTATAAGCTATTTAAGGAGGCCAAGAAAGGATTTCAAAATTTAAATTCTGATTTTGTCTCTATTATTTCGAAACTTAAATCGTTGTAGGATACGTTTAATACTTTTAAATGGCCTGAGAATATCTCATCCTTCCCAAGACGGAATAAAAGCTTCTGGTGATCGTAATTTAATGGTACTAGTAACTCCTAACTCGGATAATTTGGACAGTCTTTTCTTATCTCCGAAACAGTCGTCATCTGTTGTTCCTTTATCCCAGAAGTCAGGGACCGTAATCATTATGAGTTTTATTATAAAAATTATACACTAATGATTAAATTATTAGGTTTAAGGATTTTTTGCAATGTAATTCAAGTAATTATACAAAAATTAGTACCATAATACACAATAGCAATTTAATAAGTTATATTTTTTTTATATGCATTGTTCCCAGATCGGGCTTTGGAGTATATTTAATAAACATCTGTGTTGCATTTGTACAGCTTTATAAAATCAATTTGTTGAAATCAATTTAACACTCATATAAGATAACAATGTACTGAAAAATTTTTAATATGTAAAGTTTTCCACGATCTTCAATTGAATTATTAATAGAATTATTCAAAGAATAAGAAAAATTTTTAATTAAAAAATTACATTAATGTCGTATTATTTATATACTAAAATCTATGGTCTACTTAATTCTATTTTTTTTAAACCAATGATTTTAAAATGGCCACCAAAATTGTTTGGTTTTTGACGTTAGTGCAATATCTTTATGCGATATGTTAGTATTGTGTCTAAAACCACCGACATTGTACGTTGTACTTTTTACTGCTTTAATATTTCCCCGTCTGCATATATGTATAATATATGAAAGATCCCTTTAAATTATAGTATTTTTTAACGGGCGCCTTAGACGTGTTGGAACTAACTAGTACATAATATATAGGGAAAGGAACTTCGTTCCAACCGGTGTCCCATGACACCTCATGTGATTTTTTTTCTTCAAAATTTAAAACAAATTTTTTTTCATATTTCAAATGTTTTTCTTAAGTCTTTTATGCACACAAAAACCTACATTACAAATTCTCCACATTTACAATTTTAAAATTGTTACCTTATTGTATTCAAATTATGAAATATGTAAAATTACAAGTGCATTGCGGGAAGGTTATTGATTTTACTGAAATTTTGTATGTGTATGGCTTATTGAACGATTTTATGCTAACCAAATGCTGTAGCTTCAACTTTTTTTTATTCGTCATACTTGTGCCTATTTTTTAATTGAAACTTATTGTTATTGTATATTTAAATCTAATTTGTAATTATTCTTTTCAGGAAATGATGGAACATTCACATATTATTTTAAAAAGCCTGAATTAACAACTTTTTATTGAAATAAAATGACAAAATATATTCATCTGTAATCCTTTGTAATTATATGTGGGTTTTCAATGACTTGGTAAAAAAACGAAAGGAAATAAATTCAACGATGACAGTTTTCTTAACAGGCAAAGGTAAGTGTTCCAATAATAACATGGAATTTATATCCTAGACCACCTATTAGTCATTAGTGCTTCTGATTATGACTATCAAAAATATCGGTTATAGGCTCACAAAAATATTTATATATATATTGAGTGATTTATTTTGAGATACTTGTTCCAGTATTGATTTTATGACAGGTAAAACTGTCAAACTGACAGGTATTATTTGATACAACTTGTAATGTATTATTCTGACCATTTTTGTATGTACTAAAAAATTGTAGAGGGGAAGTCAGGCTTTCTGAATATTGCATTCCTGTGTCAACACAGTCGATGCTACATAGTGTCAACTTTGACCACTTGGGTGCTGTTTAAACGTTCAAAGCCTTATACTTCTTCACTTATAGGCCGAATACAACGATTTTTTAGTTTTGAGAATGTAATATGCAAGGCAAACAAAAAATACGGAATAATTGTTACCGGTTTTAAGATATTCTCTATCAAAGTTGAAAATTGTCAACTTTTTCATTGACTTAAACAATTGAACAGAATGTGCTACTGCAAGTAGATTTTGAAGACGACTTCAAACCAAACCAAAGTTTTATAAAAAATAACATCAGGTAACAATCTGAAGTGTTTGCCAATGCCATAGTGTAGTTGCCAACCTGAACGACGCAATCAGCAGGTTACAGAAATGGTCAAATTAGGTCAAAGTGTTTGCGAGTGATACCTACACTTGTAGTAATACCGTTCATAGACTTATTATATACCGTTGCTCTTCTATAAAATCATAACTATAAATATCCATATTTCAAACATTTAAAAAAACACTTGAAAAAATGCGAAAAATCTCAAAATCAATAATTTTTGAAAAGGGCTTTAAAAATTCGATTTAAAGTATATAAGTACATATTGATAGTATCTTACTAACGCACGGTCAATTATATCCAATTAAGTTTTTCTCAAATAGTAAAAAACTTAAGAGATTTTTAATCCGAAACATTTCTCTTTTTTTGGCACCCTGTAACACCAACTGTGTTGACACAGGGTGCTTCTGAATGCAATATTCTGTAAGCCTGACTCCTAGTACATTCCAAAATAATAAGAGCAATACTTTAAAAGTTGTGATATTATTACCCTGGTTTTTGCAAGCGGCGCCACTGTGCGCCGTTGTAGTATATGGGTTCTGAAAAATCTTGACGAAATTTCCGTATTTGGGATAAAGAGCTACACGAAGCGGTTGACGAGCTGCCATTCCATCCAGAAATTATAACGATTTGGTGTAGTTTAAAGGATGGTGGAATCATCGGTTCACATTTCTTAAAAAATCCGGACTAATAGTAAATACGTTATTGACTATTTTCTGCCTGACTTTCAAGCCCGTGATCTCGACGACATTTTGTTCCAACATGACGACAATACTTGCAAACAGCCCGTAAAACCATGGCATAACTACGCTAACCATCCGGTGAACAGTTAATGTCACCCTTGGGACCGCTGAATTCACACCTCTAGACATTTTCCTTTGGAGTTACATTAAGCATAAATGGATAAGCCGGCTACGACTGAGGAAGTGGAGAAATTCTCGGACGCGTCATGGAGAAGAAATAATATTTAAAATATTGTAAATATGTAAAAACTATTCGCAATGATAGATAATAATTGTCGAAAAATATCGTATAAATAAAATAAAATAAAGTACAATAAAATAACGGGGTTTTCAACAGAGACGCTACAAAAGTAAATCGATAGGGACAGCAAACGACGCCATATGTTTTCCCGCTCTTTTGATATTTCTCTTCAGTATTGTTTGCCATTTCATCATGGAAAGATATACGAGCCAACAACGAGTCGAAATTATTAAATTTTACTACCGAAATTTGGAGTCAGTGGCCTCAACTTTAAGAGTGCTACGTCCAATTTATGGTCGTCATAATCGTCCTACCAGATCAACAATTGAGCGTCTAGTGGAAAAATTTGAATCCACAGGCACAGTACAAAATGTTCCCGTGCCAGTGAGACAAAGAAGTGCCCGTAGTGACGAGAATATTGCTGCCGCTAAGCCTTAAGTTCAAGAAAGCCCAAATCGTCGCCTTAATTTAGAAACGACGTAACTGACATCTGACAAATTTTACAGGAGGAGGAAAAATCTAAATATATGTCAGAATTTCAGATATTTTAAAAAAAGTTTTGATGCAGTTTGAATAAAAAACAGAGACGACTATTGCGTGCAAATTTTTTTTGTATTTTTTCAACATTTAATAAAGTTGTGTTAGATAGGGCCTTTTGATTTTGAATTGTTTTTCAAAAAAATTTTAGTTAGGGCTTTTGTAAAACGTTTACATTTAGTCAAATTAATTTTAAAAATCATGTTTTAACAAAAATTAAGATTTATTTTAGTAAAATGAATAGATTTGAATAAAGAAAAATATAAAAGGTTCTTTTATTAATAGTTATAAGGTAAATTTTCATAAAACGCGTGACATTTTTTTTAGGTCTTGTAAGCTATCCCACTTTTTTTTGGATATTGGTATCTAGTTTTCATACAATCTGCCTGGAGCTGTGGGTACAAGGCGTGTGTTTACTCTTTGTGGCAAAAGCTCATATTCCTTGCATATATCTGTCTTAAAATATATTACTTCAGAACGGTCGTATGCCAAAGCCCTCAGCATGTTTACGGTAGGATCCCCTTGGCGTTTACCTGAAAAGTCAAAGTTTGATTTGTGTTTACTATAAACATTTCCATCCCAAAAATTGTTCTCACCTGGCCGAATGGATGAGTATTTCTTAGGAATACTTTCAAAGTCTTGAAAATAAGTATAATCCAGTTGGATTGCCTGTAGCGGTGATGGAGATTTTCTTGCCTCTCGGATGAGTTGCACAAATTGAGATGGAAGATTTAGCTGCTTTTTACCAACTTCCCTTTCAATAAAAGAGTGTGTAGCGTCACACTCCATCTGGGTATGTCCACTAACTAAAAATTTTTGCTCGATAGTAATGTTGGTTTCAACACAGAAAGCAAGAAAGCCATTTGATAAAATGGCATTTCTATTTTGATAGAAACACCCATCGGAATAGATGATTATGTGATAAATTTCTGGCGATTTAGCTATGAAACATTTCAAATGCTTTATAATGCATGTTTCGAACACTGATGCCACAACCTGACCATCACTTTCATCCCATACGTAGTTGTGTGACTCATGTCCCAACATCTCCCAAAACGCACCAAAAATTTCTCGTCGCATGGACTCCGTCAATTTTAAACAGTTTCATGCGACATTTTTTTCACAATATTTAGATGAACACGCTACGCCAAGTTTTCTACAAGGCTTTTCGGAAATATTATTGTTCTCCATACCCATATATTGTCCACCTTTCATTCGGTTATTTCTATTTGCTACACTCTTCCATTCAAGTGTGTTTGCAATTTTTTTTCTCTTGGGAGTAACATCATCTGGACTTTCATTATCACCACTTGAGTTTTCATTCACACAGTCCATTTTAGTTATAATTTGTATTTATTCGAACACTACAGTTAACTTCTGACCGCTCTGTACACAAATAAAACTTACACTGACTCATGCATTCCGGAATTCAAATTAAACATTCAACTATTAAGAGCAACTACTAAGAGCACATTTACATTATGACTGAAAACACCAACAAAATAAAGCAACATGGCGTTTGTCTACTCTGCCTCTCTCTCCCATAAGCCAGTACCGTTATGTTGGAAACGCATGGCTTAATTTCGAAAAAAGTCATAATGTAAATGTGCTCTAAGTCTGCTACGCCCTTTTCTTTCAAAATTTTTTTTTGAAATCAGTTACGTCTTTTTGAAATTACTTATAAAACCGTTAATTTTTTTCAAAGCACACTAATTTGTTCAATAACGATGTATTTTATGTTTTTCTATACGAATATGGAAAAAACGCTATTTCGAAAAAGTTGTCAGTTACGTCCTTACTAAATTAAGGTAACGAAATGTGTCTCTCACACGTTGTTCTCAAGCGTGGGGCATCGCTGTGACGTCGTTATGGCGAATTTTGCGAAAAGATCTTGGCCAACATCCTTACAAGATCAAATTGACGCAAGAACTGAAGCCGCGACCACCATAAGCGTCGTATGTTCGTGAATTGGGCTGAGCAACAACTTGAAAATGATTCGGATTTTCAGCGGAAAATCATCTTCAGCGATTAGGCTCATTTCTGGCTGAATGGCTTCGTCAATAAGCAATATATGCGTTATTGGTCAGACAGCAATCCACACGTACAGCAATCCACGGTTTATGAGCCGGCGGCGTCATTGGACCGTACTTCTTCCGTGATGATCAAGACCAGCACATTACTGTGAATGCGAATCGCTACCGTTCAATGATAACCGAATATTTTTGGCCCCAATTGGATAATATGGACTTGGAGGAAATGTGGTTCCAACAGGACGGCGCCACAAGCCACAGAACGAATGCCACAATCAATTTATTGGAAACCAAGTTTGATGAACGTGTTATCTCACGAAATGGCCCAGTCGATTGGCCGCCTCGGTCGTGCGATTTGACGCCTTTAGATTATTTCCTGTGGGTCTACGTCAAGTCTATGGTCTATGCCAAAAGCCAGCGACGATTGATGAACTTCGTACGAATATCGAACTTGAAATTGCAGCAGTATCGGGTTCAGCGTCTGGAATTCTGCAAGTGTGCCCGTGGTGGCCATGCAATACAAATCGAGTTCCTTAAATAATGGCATTTATTTAAAAAACTTTTGTAGCGCTCTTATTGAAAACCCCGTGAAAACAAAGTAAAATAATGCAAAATAAAATTCAAATAAGAAATTAAATAACATAAAACTAAATAAAGTAAAACAAAATAGATATATATGTATATACAGCCACGGAAAGTAAATTATCACAACCATCATATTTTTATTGTATTTTAGTTCTAACAACAAAAAACTGTGGATATGAAAATTAAAATGCATTTTCTTCTTAAAAAACCAAAACTTGGACGAAATTTCCAATCGTCTGCTCATGAATGCCAGCCATATCTCCTTTAGTTGGATAGTAAAACAGCATAAAATAAAATTTCTGAAATAAAAGGTTATATTTTAAAAACTAATATAAATATTAATGTGCTTAGATTACCTGGTCAATATTTAGTAGTGTAACCTTTATTTGGAACATTCCGCTTGGAATCTACGGCACATGCTTTGAACCAAATTCTGGCAACGCAATTCTGTATTCCAGTCCAAAGGTAATCCAAGTTTTTGTACTTATGTTGAGCAATCGCACATTTCACATCGTCCTAGAGATTTTCAATCGGGTTCACCTGTCATAACTAAGTACCGCAGGGCCGTTACTCCCGTTATCTTCCTTAGAAGAAACCCTTGCTGGTTCTGAACCTATATCTATATCTACATATATACTATATATGTATATATCTATATCTACAGCGATGGACAATAAATTAGAACAAAACTACTTTTAAGTTTGACGAAGCATTTTTTAATCATTTATGTGTCGATTATCGATAGCAACCGATCCTCAGTTGGAATACAAATTAGTATTATGTATGGCGACTTTGGCCAGTTGCCGTAGGTAACAGTTTCCCGTCGATAACAGTTTTGAAATAAATGTAAACAAACAATAAATCTAAAGTGTGTGAGATATAAAAGTGTCTTTAGGAAGAAAAGAAAAAACTTTTTAATAATAATTCTAAGTTCAGTGAACTTATTTGTTGCCGAGGAAGACAAAGTACAAAACGTGGAATCTATTAGAAGACACTTAAGAGACAACTCTAATCCTTTAGAATTGCCGGCTACACTGAGTGAATGTTATTGCTGAGAATAATTATTAAGGCATAGGTTCAAGGCATATTGTCGCCTTCCAAAAGAAGGAATAGTTTATTTAGTGGATATTTTGGACTTACTTCAAACGAAGTCTTCGGGCGACAGTAATACCTCCGCTCGTAAAAGTTTGTGCAGCTTTAAGGTGTTTTAGGGAGGGAAGTTTCCAAAAGTCCCATGGCAACGACTTCAACCTTGGCATGGCTCAACCTACGTTGTCGTTTGTTTTGAAGGAAGTTGTGCATCTACTTGAAAAAAAACAGTTGTAAGATGTGGATCATTTCAAAAATGACGGAGAAAGGAGAGACCCAAAATAAAAACCAGTTTTACGAAGTTTCCTGGTGTTGTGGGATGAATAGATGGGACATACGTACGTATCATTGGAGCGAAGGAAGAAGTTCGCCATTTATACATAAATAGGAAAGGCTAGTTTAGGTTGCATTTTTTGCTGGTAAGTCATAATACTATAATAATTATTTTCATAACAGTGATCTAATTGTAGATATGCGACTACGAAATGTGAATCAGGCATGTTGACATCCTGGTTCTACTCACGAAGCCCTCATTTCGAACAACATTACACTGAAGCAACAGGTTGCTGATTTCAGGGCAAATACACGGTTACTACGTCTAAATTGCCGGAGTTCGGGCGCATTTAAAAACTTGATAAAGAAAGGCCGAAATTAGAGAAAAATATAGTAAACGAAAAATATGTTATTTTTTGTCGGACGGACCTTTTATTTAAAGTCTGGAAAATTGTTCTTAAAAGTTTTTAAAATGACTAACAATGAAGCAGATTCTTCATTCCCTTTAATTTGAACACCCACACTAAATGTCAAAGCATACTATATTATGGTAAATTGGGGTTATCTGAGTGCACAAAAATAAAGACACCATTAAATTTGTGATAAAAATACCTTTCATTTGAGTACCCATAGTTGCCTGTTTCTAGCAGTATCTAACTGGATTAGTTTTTTGGACCCTGTGGGACGACCAAGACACCGCTGGAAAGACCAAGCAGAAGAATCCCTCCGTATCCTTGGTGTTACCAACTGGCGAGAAAAGGCGAAGGATAGCGCCAGTTGGAGGAATATGTTGAAATTTGTTTAATTAATATCTGTAATACGTCTGACCTCATGAGGTTGTAAAATAGTCAATAAAAGTAAAGTAAGGGCCCCATAGGTCTGTCCGACAACAAAAATGTATTTTTCGTGTTCTTATATTTTTCTGTAATTTGGCTTTTTGAATAGTTTTGAGTTGCCCGAGCTCCGACAATTTTGCCGCTACTAGGTTCTATTTTATATAAATAATATTGCATTTATTATGCGCAAATTTTATAAACATTACAATTTAACAACAAAAAATTAGGATTTTCTTTAGAACCACAGCTTTTGACTCCTTATCGTTCACCTGAACGTTTTGTTTTGTACTATACAGCAACCAAAAATTCGTGGTCTTTCTCTATCAAGCAACTGAAGTTGCTAGCTGTCAGTTGCCCTATGTAACAACTTTTCGGCAATTGACAACGCAACTGAGGTTCGGTTGCTATCGATAATCGACCCATTCGACTATATACTTATATACCATTTATTTTGCTCTGCACTGTTGCAGCAGAGCATCAAACCTGTGTGAAATTAAATTTTTTGGGAAAGTTTCTATGTCCTACGAAAAGTGCATTATATTCAATATGTGTAGCCACGTGAAAGTGCAAAAATTCTTAAACGATCGAGAAAATTTATTCCATTGAAACTAATAAGAATTTAATAATGGGAAACCAAAAAAAATAAGAAGCCTAAGGTAAATCGTATTGGACCGCATGGTAGAGTATTTTTCATCGGCCAAAACACCAGGCATTGAATCCACGCTACACTCAGAACACCCTGAAGCATTATGCAGAAAGCATCATGGTGTGGGGACCATTTCATGTCAGGGTCTGGGCCCATTGTGAAAATTAATGGAAAAATTTACCGTTACCACTATGTCCCGTTCCCACAGACACTTAATGACCTCCGCTGCAACACCTTTCCAAGGAGTGTCTGGAGTTGGGCGCCATTACGTCCCTGCGGTGCCAGACTGATAAGATTTTCTAAAAAGTTAACATTTTGCTAGTTGACACGTCATCGAGCGGCATGCTTGGTATGCCGTGCGTATGCCGGGCTGGTGGGAAGATCAAGATTACATACCAAGACGAATGGTCTAAGCGGAACTTAAACCGATAACCGACATAAAAAATACGGCGCCCGAGCGGATATTTCGTTAGTTGGAAAAAGAAAACAAAAAAAAAACAAACGCGGTCATCAAAACCGAATTGAAAATCAAATGAGATTGAATGCTGTACAAAGAAAAGATTTTGCGAACGTAGAGAAAAATGACTTATTTGCCTAGAAAAAGTTTTCTGACAGGTGTTGATGTCAGTGAGGGCACACCCACAATCGGCCCCTACGGCCTCACCATGACTGTTTCGTCTCAGAGTCCCAATTAAAACGGAAGCTGCCCAAAAACTTGCCTTACCTTACCCCTATATTACCATTCTAGCCGGTTATCCAGCCATATTCAACACAAAAATGCCTCGTGGAGAGGCGAATTATTTCCATAATAAATACTAATAATTACTTAAATTTACTAATGCCTCATGGGCAAAGCGAAACCGAAATTAATTTTACTTACATGTATAGTACTTATCATGATTTTTCTCTTAACTATGATTCGGATTTTTAATAAATTTTATCTTAATGCTACTGAATATTATTTGACTAACCAACAACGTGAGGAAAGAACGAGTTTAAAATTTTCATAGAATTATGGGCCCCTTTATGGGCTATAGAATTATTATGCAAAAAATGATTTTTTAAATCTTCAACGTCAATACTATATTGATAAATTCGAGACCGGCGCTTGTCGAATTACCCTCGTACTCGAATATAAGTTATGCTGTAAAAGATTTAAATAAACAGATATGTATGGACACTACATATAACTATTTGGCCATTGAATATAATTTATGAAAAATATCAAATATCAAAAATATACTAATATAGGCGTGTATAAATGTCAGTCCTAAACGTTATTAACACAGGTCAACAAGAAAAAATACCATTTAAAACCACTATTTTTTCTGATGTATTACGACATTCATGTTACAAAAGTGGACATAATTTTAAAATCTATGGCTAAGTTTTTTTTAAATAATTTTTTAAGTAAAATTGTCCATTTTTGAAAAGCTTGTTCCACGGATTTTAACATAACTCAAGAACGAGTCATCCCACTTTACTAGTGAATACACCAAATAATTTGCTACTAAAATACCTACAAGTTTTGTTAACATTATTTTTTAGCCTGTTGCAGGTGAAAAATAATATTTTTCAGCCAAAATGTATACAATTTTTTTTTTAAAAATTAGAAAAAAATCTTAAGCGACAAAAAGTGCTCAGTTTAGCACTTTGATAGTAAATCCTGACCTGCTATGAATAAAATGAGACATTTCATAAGAAAATCGATGGATAAATTTTGCTTTTATTCACAATTAGGTCAAGAATATTGAAATTTTACAATTTCAACAAAAATGAGCAAAAAATTAAAAATGTTTTTTATGATTCTGATATGGAAAAAGTGAATTTCGATTGAAAATAGTTACATTGAGCAGCAACAAATTTGTACTTAATGCTTGTGCTCTTGTAAACCACACACAAGAGGGGTGTTGTAAAAACTCAGTTCTACCTGAATACAACACGAAGATAAAACACACTTGACAATCATAGTTGCTAATAATCTTCTTTCGGTTGATTGAACCTTAAAACCATTTTATATTTAATTAAAATTTATATTTTATTAGTTGAATTTATACTAAGAAATAAAATAAGAAAATAAATAAATAATTAATTTAAACTACAAACTCTGGAACTTTCTTTTATACTATTTTCTACTATGTTACTCTGAATACTCCAGCAAAAATCAGCCATCATGTGTGCATCCCACCGACCCTGGTATCGTTCATCCATTGTCCGGATAACTTGGTGGAATCGTTCGCCCTGTGCTTCACTCAAGTCTCCTAGATTTTCAGGAAAACGATCTAAGTGGCTGTCCAGGTAGTGTAATTTGATGCTCATGTTGCATCCAAGTCGGTGGAAGTGAGATAACATCTCTTCAATGTGCGCAACTTAATCATCAGACTTGTTATTTCCTAAGAAATTGTTAATAACCCATACAAACGAATCCCATGCATTCTTCTCAATTTCGGACACTGAACTGCCAAAATCAGTATCCGTCACCAATTTGCGAATTTGTGGGCCGTCAAATATGTCTGCTTTCAGCTTTTCCATGCTCAGATTGGGAAACTTCCTTGAAATATACTTGTTTCACCAGACCAAGTTTAATGTGAAGAGGGGGTAATATGATATGATCTCGGGGCACTAAAGCTTCGTTTATAACATTTGGCAAACCTGGAACCAGTTTTTCCCTAGTAGGCCATTGTTTTCTCGTCCAATGTTCTGATTTAGCTCTGCTGTCCCATAAACATATGACAGAAGGATATTTGGTAAAGCCGTTTTGTTGACCTAAGAGGAAATTGACCATCTTTAGATCAACACAAATTACCCACTTATGTTCATCGTACTTTAACTTGTTCATGACCAATGCAATTATAGAGTATTCTTCTTTTACTTTGGTTGAATATGCGATCGGCAAGGGGCCAAATTTATTTCCATTATGCAAAAGGACACACTTCAAGCTGCGTTTTGATGAGTCGATAAATAAACGCCATTCGTTTGAATCATATCTCAGTAAGCCCATGGCAGTCATCAAACCAGATATATCTGTGCAGTACACAAATCATCCTCTTCAGCAAAATAATGAAGTAAGCCTTTTTCCCGAGTACGGTAATACGATACTTTAGTTTATTTAGTTATCAGATCTGTTTTTTTCATCCGGGACGCAAGTACTACAGAAGATTTTTTCGACAATCTAAGGTCGCCAATTACATCATTAAGCTGGTCTTGATTCCATGGTCTCGGCGAGAAATGTTTGTGTGGGATGAACTCGTCATTTGCAGATGTAGATGGTAGTGCTGGATCTGAACTATCTGATTGATAACACATAGTTGTGGTTGAGAGTCCTGGTGAAGATGAAAGCACTTGACTGCAGCTTGCACCCCGATCTTTTGCATTTGCAATTTTTTCCGAATGTAGAACTGCAAGTGTAAACCCATCAGCAGACCTCGTGGGGTAAGACCATCGCATATGTTTTCCGAAGCCGCTTGTTGTACTTAAACAAAAATAACAATCAGATTCGTGGCTCGCTGTTTCTCTCCATAGCATAGACTTCGAAATTTCCAAGTGTCGTCTGTAAAATGAAAAAAAATGTAAATAAGGAATATGAAGAATTCAAAATTTAGATAAGAAATACTGTTAGTATAAAATATTCCAAATTTATTAACCTATACTTGCTTTACGTTGGATGATAAGTTCAATCGACATGACATGCATATAGTACTCGGTGTCCAATGCTGGTTTAAATTGTGCGGATTTATATTATAGTAATCTTTATATTTTTTTTGTACTACATCTGAGAAAATTTGTTTATTTTTCAAGGTGGTGTATTTACCGCACACGTAACAAAATAAATTCGGGTCATTTTTGCACGAAAATTTTCCGAATTTGTTGCTCATTTTTGGGTAAATTAGACTTTTCACTATTGCGTACACTTGTTGAATGATTAAGAAAGGATACTTGAACTATTATATATACTGCTTGCGGGTGTGATTGTCAATTGTGTTTTAGCTTCTTGTTGCAGTAAACAGGTGGAACAAGTGCATTTTGTGTGGGGTTTTTTACAAAACTCTTTTTTTATGAGGGGTTGTAACAAGATCACAGGTGTTGAATACAAATGTGTTACGATTCACAGAATTTACAATCGCATTTTGTGATTTTTTTCATTCTCAGAATCATTAAAAAAAATTTCTATATTTTGGACAAAATGAGGTACCTTTACCTAATTGTGAATAAAATCAAAATTTATCCATCTATTTTCTTATGAAATGTCTCATTTTATTCATAGCAGGTCAGGCTTTACTATCAAAGTGCTAAACCGAGCACTTTTTGCCGTTTAGGATTTTTTATAATTTAAAAAAAAAAATTGTATACATTTTGGCTGAAAAATATTATTTTTCACCACAACTTTTTAGATAACTCCGCAACTCTTGTGCAGGCTAAAAAATAATGTTAAATAATGTAAAGATTGAATGCTGTACAAAGAAAAGATTTTGCGAACGTAGAGAAAAATGACTTATTTGCCTAGAAAAAGTTCACTGACAGGTGTTGATGTCAGTGAGGGCACACCCACAATCGGCCCCTACGGCCTCACCATGACTGTTTCGTCTCAGAGTCCCAATTAAAACGGAAGCTGCCCAAAAACTTGCCTTACCTTACCCCTATATTACCATTCTAGCCGGTTATCCAGCCATATTCAACACAAAAATGCCTCGTGGAGAGGCGAATTATTTCCATAATAAATACTAATAATTACTTAAATTTACTAATGCCTCATGGGCAAAGCGAAACCGAAATTAATTTTACTTACATGTATAGTACTTATCATGATTTTTCTCTTAACTATGATTCGGATTTTTAATAAATTTTATCTTAATGCTACTGAATATTATTTGACTAACCAACAACGTGAGGAAAGAACGAGTTTAAAATTTTCATAGAATTATGGGCCCCTTTATGGGCTATAGAATTATTATGCAAAAAATGATTTTTTAAATCTTCAACGTCAATACTATATTGATAAATTCGAGACCGGCGCTTGTCGAATTACCCTCGTACTCGAATATAAGTTATGCTGTAAAAGATTTAAATAAACAGATATGTATGGACACTACATATAACTATTTGGCCATTGAATATAATTTATGAAAAATATCAAATATCAAAAATATACTAATATAGGCGTGTATAAATGTCAGTCCTAAACGTTATTAACACAGGTCAACAAGAAAAAATACCATTTAAAACCACTATTTTTTCTGATGTATTACGACATTCATGTTACAAAAGTGGACATAATTTTAAAATCTATGGCTAAGTTTTTTTTAAATAATTTTTTAAGTAAAATTGTCCATTTTTGAAAAGCTTGTTCCACGGATTTTAACATAACTCAAGAACGAGTCATCCCACTTTACTAGTGAATACACCAAATAATTTGCTACTAAAATACCTACAAGTTTTGTTAACATTATTTTTTAGCCTGTTGCAGGTGAAAAATAATATTTTTCAGCCAAAATGTATACAATTTTTTTTTTAAAAATTAGAAAAAAATCTTAAGCGACAAAAAGTGCTCAGTTTAGCACTTTGATAGTAAATCCTGACCTGCTATGAATAAAATGAGACATTTCATAAGAAAATCGATGGATAAATTTTGCTTTTATTCACAATTAGGTCAAGAATATTGAAATTTTACAATTTCAACAAAAATGAGCAAAAAATTAAAAATGTTTTTTATGATTCTGATATGGAAAAAGTGAATTTCGATTGAAAATAGTTACATTGAGCAGCAACAAATTTGTACTTAATGCTTGTGCTCTTGTAAACCACACACAAGAGGGGTGTTGTAAAAACTCAGTTCTACCTGAATACAACACGAAGATAAAACACACTTGACAATCATAGTTGCTAATAATCTTCTTTCGGTTGATTGAACCTTAAAACCATTTTATATTTAATTAAAATTTATATTTTATTAGTTGAATTTATACTAAGAAATAAAATAAGAAAATAAATAAATAATTAATTTAAACTACAAACTCTGGAACTTTCTTTTATACTATTTTCTACTATGTTACTCTGAATACTCCAGCAAAAATCAGCCATCATGTGTGCATCCCACCGACCCTGGTATCGTTCATCCATTGTCCGGATAACTTGGTGGAATCGTTCGCCCTGTGCTTCACTCAAGTCTCCTAGATTTTCAGGAAAACGATCTAAGTGGCTGTCCAGGTAGTGTAATTTGATGCTCATGTTGCATCCAAGTCGGTGGAAGTGAGATAACATCTCTTCAATGTGCGCAACTTAATCATCAGACTTGTTATTTCCTAAGAAATTGTTAATAACCCATACAAACGAATCCCATGCATTCTTCTCAATTTCGGACACTGAACTGCCAAAATCAGTATCCGTCACCAATTTGCGAATTTGTGGGCCGTCAAATATGTCTGCTTTCAGCTTTTCCATGCTCAGATTGGGAAACTTCCTTGAAATATACTTGTTTCACCAGACCAAGTTTAATGTGAAGAGGGGGTAATATGATATGATCTCGGGGCACTAAAGCTTCGTTTATAACATTTGGCAAACCTGGAACCAGTTTTTCCCTAGTAGGCCATTGTTTTCTCGTCCAATGTTCTGATTTAGCTCTGCTGTCCCATAAACATATGACAGAAGGATATTTGGTAAAGCCGTTTTGTTGACCTAAGAGGAAATTGACCATCTTTAGATCAACACAAATTACCCACTTATGTTCATCGTACTTTAACTTGTTCATGACCAATGCAATTATAGAGTATTCTTCTTTTACTTTGGTTGAATATGCGATCGGCAAGGGGCCAAATTTATTTCCATTATGCAAAAGGACACACTTCAAGCTGCGTTTTGATGAGTCGATAAATAAACGCCATTCGTTTGAATCATATCTCAGTAAGCCCATGGCAGTCATCAAACCAGATATATCTGTGCAGTACACAAATCATCCTCTTCAGCAAAATAATGAAGTAAGCCTTTTTCCCGAGTACGGTAATACGATACTTTAGTTTATTTAGTTATCAGATCTGTTTTTTTCATCCGGGACGCAAGTACTACAGAAGATTTTTTCGACAATCTAAGGTCGCCAATTACATCATTAAGCTGGTCTTGATTCCATGGTCTCGGCGAGAAATGTTTGTGTGGGATGAACTCGTCATTTGCAGATGTAGATGGTAGTGCTGGATCTGAACTATCTGATTGATAACACATAGTTGTGGTTGAGAGTCCTGGTGAAGATGAAAGCACTTGACTGCAGCTTGCACCCCGATCTTTTGCATTTGCAATTTTTTCCGAATGTAGAACTGCAAGTGTAAACCCATCAGCAGACCTCGTGGGGTAAGACCATCGCATATGTTTTCCGAAGCCGCTTGTTGTACTTAAACAAAAATAACAATCAGATTCGTGGCTCGCTGTTTCTCTCCATAGCATAGACTTCGAAATTTCCAAGTGTCGTCTGTAAAATGAAAAAAAATGTAAATAAGGAATATGAAGAATTCAAAATTTAGATAAGAAATACTGTTAGTATAAAATATTCCAAATTTATTAACCTATACTTGCTTTACGTTGGATGATAAGTTCAATCGACATGACATGCATATAGTACTCGGTGTCCAATGCTGGTTTAAATTGTGCGGATTTATATTATAGTAATCTTTATATTTTTTTTGTACTACATCTGAGAAAATTTGTTTATTTTTCAAGGTGGTGTATTTACCGCACACGTAACAAAATAAATTCGGGTCATTTTTGCACGAAAATTTTCCGAATTTGTTGCTCATTTTTGGGTAAATTAGACTTTTCACTATTGCGTACACTTGTTGAATGATTAAGAAAGGATACTTGAACTATTATATATACTGCTTGCGGGTGTGATTGTCAATTGTGTTTTAGCTTCTTGTTGCAGTAAACAGGTGGAACAAGTGCATTTTGTGTGGGGTTTTTTACAAAACTCTTTTTTTATGAGGGGTTGTAACAAGATCACAGGTGTTGAATACAAATGTGTTACGATTCACAGAATTTACAATCGCATTTTGTGATTTTTTTCATTCTCAGAATCATTAAAAAAAATTTCTATATTTTGGACAAAATGAGGTACCTTTACCTAATTGTGAATAAAATCAAAATTTATCCATCTATTTTCTTATGAAATGTCTCATTTTATTCATAGCAGGTCAGGCTTTACTATCAAAGTGCTAAACCGAGCACTTTTTGCCGTTTAGGATTTTTTATAATTTAAAAAAAAAAATTGTATACATTTTGGCTGAAAAATATTATTTTTCACCACAACTTTTTAGATAACTCCGCAACTCTTGTGCAGGCTAAAAAATAATGTTAACAAAACTTGTAGGCATTTTAGTAGGAAGTTATTTGGTGTATTCACTAGTAAAGTGGGATGAATCGTTCTTGAGTTAAGTTAAAATCCGTGGAACAAGCTTTTCAAAAATGGACAATTTTACTTAAAAAATTATTTAAAAAAAACTTATCCATAGAATTTGAAATTTTGTCCACTTTTGTAACATGGATGTCGTAATACATCAGAAAACAATAGTGGTTTTAAATTGTATCAACATTTTTTCGATTTTGTTTCCTTGTGTAATTAATATCCTCGGTGGGGTACTGAAAACTGGCGATTATTTATACGGAGCTTACTTTCGTTCCTCAGATTGCATGAAGTTTCGACAATTTGGTCGTGGCTTACATTTCGTTTGATTTACCCTTAATTATATTCAATATTCTCTCCTGACACAGGTTCTTATTTAAGCTTTCGAAGCCGTTTGCCAATTTCAATTATGTGGTAGACTTCTTATTCTTCAACCCTTCTTAAATCTTTTAGAACCTTTTATGAATTGTCATTAAACGTCGACTCTGTTTTGGTATAAATTTTAACAAATTTCTGTCGTTATCAAAGCAAAGTCTTTGAAAAACTTTTATTATAAGTTGCCTTTGGCAAGATTTTTCTTGAATTATAAAATTTTTGACAATTGCCCGATGAAGTTGTTTAGCGGAAATTTCAAGTAACCCTTTTACAACTTTTAACAACCCAAAATCTATTTAGCGCAAGTTTAGATCAACTTTTAAAAACTTAAGGCCAAATATTGTTATTTGTCAAATCCTTTTAACCAAAAATGTTTATTAATTCTTAAAATTTTTCACTTTTAAACTTTGAGTGGATTTTTTTATTTCTAGTTGCAGAATTTTGGCTTTAAACTTTCATGCTTTTCAGATATCACTTATGGTTGCAAATGGGTTATTTTGAACTTTACACCTTTTAGATTTTTTTACTTTTAAACTTGTAAATTTTCCAGATTTTAAATTATTGTCGCAAATTGTCACTTTAAATTTTTATACTTTCCAGTATAGATTTCATTTTACAGAATTTAACTTACACTATTTATATTCTCGATTTTTTCTCGTACATTTCATCTTACTTTCTTCTGCCTAATATGCTTTCTTGGAAAATGTATGTGGCAGGCATTCAAATTTTTAGTTTTTACAATATTTTACTTTAACAACGTCGATCTGGAATTATACTTTTTAATTTTTTTATAATAATTTTTCCAGCTTTTGGTATTTGTTAGTCGAAGTGTGTTTAAGGATTTCTTATTTCAATAAAATTTATCCAACATTATCGGGCTTGCATTTCATTTCTTTTTCGTATTTTCGTTTGCCGATTTTTTAATTACCAAATGTATGCCCGTAGGCTTTTGCTTTTCAGTTTTTAATTATTTAGCTTTTATGCCCTTAAACTTTACGTATTAATTATTTGATATCTACTCTTTGCAGGTGGCTCTTATGCCTGTTAGCAAACGTATATTTGTAGCGTATATTACCCTAAATCACGACCCTATCTTTAGTCGAGAGGGTGAAAGAAAATCACGAACTTACCTTATAGCTCCTTATTGTGGGGTGGTTACTCTTGACCTGGTATAGCTGCCTGATGATTTACACTGAGTTGTAGGTGAGCTGCGACTGATTTAATTGTGAGTTGGCCGATGACCTGCAGCTAATGACGACTACAGTAAATGCGTGGAAATGTGGTTCCAACGGCTGCTTGGTCTACGCCCTACTGGAATCAGTTGGGGTCGCAGAGCGGTTTTTGTGCCGCACTAATGGCTTCGCCAATGAGAACTACACTGGGCGATGATTATGATGACCAAATTTTTAGGAGCAGCCTTTTGACTTATATTAGGCCTAACGGCCGTCGATTCGTCAAGCCGGATTACTCTCCTATTACTGCGCTTCCCCGAGTCCAAAGAATTGATGGTGGCACTTACTGGCGCCGGACTTCGAGGGGAAGCGTGTACTACTGGTGTCCTAACTCGTAGATTGTGTGCTAACCAAAATTGTCGCCCTGTACTTAGGCGCTTCTCAATGAAATTTATGCTATACGAAAGGGGGAAAACACATTTCTGTAATTAACAGTTCTAGTAAAGGACTTTGAATAAATGAGTTTGATTTTTTCGATGATTGAAGCAAAACGATGTACGCGTGATGTATCGTTTTTGCGAAATCTCATGGAAATTTATTCACTTTATGTTGATTGCCGACGCGTAAACATGAGTACGGAGAAATCTAAAGTAAAAGAAGAAGAAAAAGTGGATATTTTGGAATTTATAGACTGCTACCGCTCTTTACCAGCTCTGTGGGACGTTAAAAGCAAGGAATACAGTGATCGCCAGAAAAAAGAGGAACAGTATGAATTGCTGCTCGAAAAATACAGAGAAAAACATCCAGAAGCGGATAGAAAAGAAGTAAATCGAAAAATCACCATTTTACGGTCCAATTTTAAAAGGGAAACAAAACGTTTGAACGATTTGGATAAAAGTGGTTCCGGAGCAGGTGATGAAAATGAATCCAGATTATGGTACTTTGATGATCAAAGATGTTGATACACCAAGCGCATCATGGAATTCCTATAATGTGATTACATAATAATAACAACATTTACTTATATGAACAAAATTTGCATTGATTATCAAATAAATTTATTTCACAATTAAATAATTTCATTTTGCCAAGGCACTTGTCCTTCATTGTTAAACTAATGGCAAAACTCTTCCCTAACATTTTTGGCATCATTTGTAGAATTACGCGATACTGTGTTTTGCAAACTTTGTAATTCAAAGCTTTGACCATCTTCTCTGTCTACACTACGGCTTGAAATGTACTGCTCCGAATTACGTTTTCTTAAAAAATTATGGAGATAACAACAAGCCAGAACCGCAATTTGAACTTTTTCTGGGTCAAGGTTTATTGGTCGCTAAAAAACCTCAAATCGAGCAGCCAGAATCCCAAAAGCATTATCAACTACGCGGCGTGCCCTACTCAGGCGATAATTAAAAATACGCTGCTCTCTTGTAAGACCCGTGTGTGGAAACGGTTTCAAAAAATTCTCTGTGAGTTGAAAAGCATCGTCGCCTATGAAAACGTATGGCAGTTTTTGTTCGCTTTCAGTCAAGTAATTTGGTTCTGGTACACCAAGTCCATTTTCGTAGAAAGCTTTGCCAAATGACGTCTGCCGAAAAACTCGTCCATCGGATATTCTTCCGTTTATACCCACGTCTGCCATTACAAATTCATAGTTACTATCAACTACAGCCATTAGAACCACCGAAAAAATTTTTTGTAGTTGAAGTAAAATGATCCTGAATTTGTAGGTTTTCTTATTGCGATATGTTTCCCATCTACGGCTCCTAAGCAATGTGGAAAGTTCCACTTATTTTGAAATCCTTCAGCGATTTTTTTCCATTCTTCCTGCGTCTCTGGAACCTATAATAAAAAATTTGATATTACAATTGTATTTACTCCCAAGTGTTTTCGATTATTTGTGTATATGTAAGCTTTTTACAGAATACGGATGGACCTCAAAGTAAGAAGCCAAAAAGAGAATTGTCTGCAACTGAGGAAATGGTTCGTCTTGTATCAGAGCGACTGAAGGAACTGCAAAACGATCAGTTTCAGAAGGCGAGTGGAGTTTGGGCCTTAAAATTACAGAAAATGGACAGTCAGTCAACAAGCTCTTATAACCGAAAAGATAATAAACGACGTTTTATTCCAACGGTAGTTGGGCCAATTGAATATGAGTTCGATTGTAACAAACGTAAGTCGCTCATCGACCCCTATAACACCAATAAACAATCAGCATTTCCAATTCACTGAGTCATCAATGGATTCATCACAATCAACCAGTTCGTCCACCATGAAATATGTTCCTCAGCCCCGTTCATCACCATTGCATCCACTTCAACCGATTAATTCACATATAAAATCATCAAATATTCAATATATTCCTCAGTCCATACCATCTAATTATAAAAATATGAAACAAAAAAACAGTCCTACTATCAGTTCCACGAACATTAGAAAACACTGGACTGAAACAAAGTCTTTGCCCGTCTTCGGAAGAGGAGGATTTATTCATAATTGAACATGAAGACGAGGACTGCAATATAAGATCTTTTTATTCTACATTTAAATAAAATCATTTATAAATCGTAACATTTATCTACAAACATAGTTATTATTAAATAAAAAAATAAATATTATAAACCTTTATGTATTCTTTTAATACGGTGATAATTGCTGTACATGTCTCCATAATAATTTGTCCAACGGTGGGAGCAGATACTGGCTGCACTGGTAAATTTGAAATCTGCAAACGAATTTCCTGTTGCCAAATAACGCAACGTGATAGATAAACGTTGATCAACGGGGATTGCTTCGAGCATGTTTGTGTCCTGTTTTTGTATTAATGGGCCGACTAACTCCAATAATTCCTCGTAAACATCATTACCCATTCGCAAGAAATTTTTAAAATCAGTTGGAGCAGAAATGCTTAGTTCGCCCAATAAATTTTGATGTGTAAATCTTGCTCTTTGTTTGTGCCACTCCTTCACATCCACAAGCGCTTTTTATTTGGTGTTTTCTTTTTTCATCTTGGCTCAAAGCAAGAGCAACAGCAATAAGAATTTCATCCGTCAGTGACATTACCGCTTTTACAATTCAAGTATACTGACTGAATGAGGCAAATTGATGTATCGTTTTATTCAAAGCGTCAATCTACACGTACACGATATGATTATACATCAGATGTATCGAGTAATCATCGCTTAATGCTTATTCCAAGTACAAATTCTATGGAATTGTTCGCATGTTTATGGTTGCGTGTGTACGTTTGATTGTCAATGACAGTTGTGATGTGTGCAAAACGAACAGTTGCTTAGATAAAAACTGGTTTGGGCACATTCCACAAATTTTATTGCGCATGATGCAATAATTGAAAGGTCAGATAGTTGCCGGATGAAATTGGCATGAAGAAATTTTTGGGGAACCGACATGGAACCGCCGCAAGTATTTGTATATTTTTAAGAATCAAATGGAACCCTATGCTTTTGAACACATGCAAATTTATTTATATTCATGCCCGACAGTGACCCCAAACACACGTCGAAGCTTGTAAATGAGTGTTTTTCGAAGAAAAGCATCCCGATATTTAACTATATAGTCCAAATGTTTAAAAATGCTTGGTCAAACTTAAGAGTAGTTTTGTGCTTATTTATTGTCCATGGCTGTAGATATAGATATATAGATGTGGATATAGATATAGGTTTAGAACCAGCAAGGGTTTCTTCTAAGGAAGGTAAAGGGAGTAACGATCATGCGGTACTTAGGTGTGACAGGTGTTTTCTTTCCTTAAAAAAGAACACTTGTATTTTTTGTTTGAACCCACTCTCTTTATTTCTAAAGTATGTATATAAATATTTAGTTCATTCAGATGTTTAGTAGTTTTAAGATCAATGTTTAAATATTTAAGGGTTCAAATGTTTGTAGCTTTGTATTTCATTTTGTCCTTCACTGTAATGTATGTACTTATGTATTTTTATACTTTAAATTCAATGTTGTGCTCAAAAAATACCACGGGGAAGGGAGCGGGCGCATTGACTACAAAAATTGAATGCCTGTTTGATTTCCAATGAGTATCGCTGCTAGGTTTACACTTCATTTGCCCACAGTGTTGGCCGAGGGCCCGACTACAAAATTATGCCAAATGTCCTCAAAAATTGTGCCGTTTGCAAAATCAGTACGCTAAAATTTACTTTTTAGTCTTTTTTGAAATACAGAGTCCAAAACTCTTACAGACCCCGCAAGAAATGGGGTTTCATCTCGCCTTAAACATCTTTTATAGGTTAACCGTTCAGCTAAAAAAGAGGTATTATTATGGTTTTAATTTGTTATAGCATGTATCTTAATTTCATGCAAAACACTACCTCTTAATATTTTAAAAATTTCAATTTAAGGGTGATTTTCAGCTCCATTAAGTATCAAATTTGTTTAAATAAAACTTAAAAAAAATTAATTTATAATTTTGTTTGAGATCCATTGTTAACAATTTCTCCAATATTAGAATAGAATTTTTGGATAATTTCTTTTCACTTTTTCTTTGTCTGATATTACTCTCTTAATGAACCCGGAGATTTTCTCTGGTGTTTATATCTGGCACTTCGAGAAGAACTTCTATCAGATTTAGACCGTTTCACAAAAGTCACATATTGGTACATATTGAGGGTACTATACGGCCCAAAACGACTAATTTTAAGTTTGTTAATAATCGTCAAAAAGTAAGTTTTACATCGGTTTTTTACACCTGATTTCAGGAAAGCATTACTAATAATAATTTTATAAAGAATTTTGTCACATCTCTATATGGACATATTTGAAATGGCCAACATATTTCTGATATTTCATGAGTTTAATTTTTGCTTTTACGCCTGTGGAGTTACTTTGTTTGCCAAAGTAATCGGAGTACCAAATTTTCTGTACCAAACAATTGTTTTCGTACGAAATTACTTTGGCAGAACAACCTGTAATTGATTTTGTTCACGAAAGAGGTTAGTGAGTAACAGGCAAATAAAGCGATAAATATGCTGTCAAAATAGATTTTTCAGATAAATTAAAAGAAGAAACTTTCAAACGAAAAATTGTGCCGTTTGGAAAAAAATGTGCTATAAAAATAGCACTAAAATTAAAAATATTGGAAAAATGTTGAGAAAATTATGCTAAACGGCAAAAATATTGTACCAAAACGGCACAAATTATGCCAACATGAGTAGTAGGGATATGGGGGAGCTGGATATTAATGGGGTTTTTTATTGTTATTTTAAGCGTTTAAAACAACAAAGGTATTAAATTACATGTTGTTTTAAACGACTAAAACAACATTTGGGGGTGAATTGTTTATTAATGTCTGTCGACGTCTGGGTCTGCTGCTTTGGATCGTACAAAGGTCTCAAATTACATGTTGTTTTGAATGATTTAAACGACATTGGGGAGTGAATTGTTTATTTAATGTCTGTCGGAGTCTAGGTCTGCTGCTTTGAATCCTGCAAAGTTTTCAAATTACATGTTTTAAACGTTTAAAGCAACATTGGGGTGAATTGTTTATTTAATGTGTGTCGGAGTCTGGGTCTGCTGCTTTGGATCGTGCAAAGGTATCAAAGTACATGTGGTTTTAAACGATCAAATCAACATTGGAGTGAATTATATATTTAATGTATGTATGTCGACGCGTGGGTCTGCTGCTTTGGATTCAGGGAGCCTGGTGCAGTGTCCATGTATGTTATGATTGTAGTATGTGGTCTGGAGCGTGGGAATAGTTCGTCGGTTGGGTGCAATGAGGTTTTAACGTAAACAATGCATGGATTTCAAATATTTTACGGAGGAGTAATAAATTTAGATATATGACATTTTAGCAGTGGCCCCTTTACGTCTGCTGGAGGGGTTCGTTAGTGGTCTATATATACGCACGTGTATTTGGAGGTATAACAGCTTCATTATCAGAGAATGTGTAGTATCCCATTCCCTTTACAGATGAAATTAATGTTCTTAAGTATTCATACTTTGGTTGATATAAAGATTAAGTAGTATATATAAATGTTTTCAAATTTTAGTCCGTTTGGACTTTCGATTAAACTGAGTATAACATTAGTCTTTCCAAAGAACTATGCCTTATATTATTCTGATTTTTATGACTGAAATCTAAATTTCTCACACAAATATTTGTACGTTGCTTTATTAAACGCATCTTTACTACTGAATATACACAATGAAAATTACTGTTCTATATAATACAATACAAGATCAAGTTATATGCAAGAGAACCTTTTAAGGAAGAGGTTTAGTGCATAATTTAATTAATTTGCTACCAATATAACTTCATTTACCTGGCTATCAATTTTGTGGACCTAGAACAAAGCTTGAGAAGCGATTGTAAAGGGGAGTTAAAGGAATAAATCTATTGGATGCAGCTTGTAAAGATCATGACATAGCCTACACTCAAAGTAGTGATATTCGGCCTAATTCCCGTTGTCGTCGTCGACGTTGTCATCAGATTTTTGTCAAATTTAGAACGTTAGAAATGCATTGTCACGTTGACAACAACAAAGTTTTTAATGTCTATGATCCAAAAACAACCCTCTTAAAACATTACGCAATTTTTTTTTTCAAATGCCTCAAGTCGCCAATAAATATGGTGTCGATATTGTATTGACGTCGACGACGACAACGGGAATAAGGGCGATTAATAAACGACATCAAGCGGATAAATTATTAGCAGAAAAGGCTTGGGGAAGAGTCAAGGCTAAAGATACCTCACTTGGAGAAAAAGCCAATGCATACCTTGTTACTAACGCAATGAAAACTAAAGTGAAATTTGGTATGGGGATGGGAAATAAAAGACCAAAAAAAGAATACGTGGAAGAAAATTTTTTAGTAATGCTATAAAAGCAGCAACTATTATCCTTAAAAATGAAAAACCGCAAAGATATTAATAGTGCTATAGAAACTGCACGAATAGCTATTCAAAAATCATTTCGAGGAAAGAAAGCACAAGTCATTGTACCTAGAATTATTCATATACCTACACTGAAAGAAAAGCGCTTCATAGCATCAATGAATGGGTTACATTAATGGGTTTACATTGATGCAATGAAAAGTTTCTTTGATGCTATGAAATGCTACATTACTTCAATGAACTCCTTCATTGCTGCAGTTTTTGAATTTGTGGATCGTCATTAATGCTAAGAAACCTTTTACATTGATGGAATGAAGTATGTTTTTCGTGTAAATATGGGAAACTATAGAGAAAAATTGCAGACATTTTATCGACATATACTACGTTTATACGCACGCCTTACTTGCGAGTAACAATATCGCGAGTAAAAAATTTTAGCGTATAAACGGTGAGTTATTTCCTTACTCGCAAGTAGCTAACTCACAAAAATAAGTCATGAGTAACGACGCTACTTGCGAGTAAATTTTAAAGTGCTGCCATATGTCTCAACAATGAAAATCTGGTAGCGCATCAGATGCTTCTTTTACAAACAATTCCATTGTGATTGTGATATTGACGTGCATGTCTGTCTGAAATGTCTGACAATAAAAATCGATGCACATGGTCCAAGGAGGAAACGCAACATCTTCTTGAACTTATGAAGGACAATAAAGTTATGGAGCTTTGCAATAACAAGCTTTTTTGTTGCCGACATTTAACACTTTATGCACTGAAAAGAATTTCACTCAATGAATTATAATTAAATATCAAAACAAACAAAACATCTGTTGATGCTGCCACAGTTATATATTTTTTTTAGTTAGGCAGCACTGAAAGCGCTGTAACTCCTGAATGCAAACTACCGTATAAACAGTGAGCTCAGTACTCGCGAGTTGGCTGCCGTATAAACGTAGTAATAGTAAAGTGGAATCTATTAAATAGACCATTCTTTACATTACACTCATTTTATTGAATATTAAAATATTTTTTCTAAAAAAAACAATAATGAAACATCTTTCTTTAATATAATGTACCATTTCATTAATTTTGAACGATTCATTAATTTGGTTAAAGGATAATATGTAGATATGTAGGTACGATTTGTATAAATGTATGTATTTATGTATGTATATACAGTAGGGTGATAACTTTTTTAGACAACATTCTCCCCAGGGCTTTTCTAATGGCAAATATTGTATTAATGATAAAAAAAACTATTTCAGTTCAATTTGGTAAAAAAAACCAAAAAAAATTTTTTTAAAATGTGGTGTATGCATATGTATGTAAGTATGTAAACAAATAATAACAATAAATGATTAAAAGTAGGTATTGTAAGATATAAACTTTAGGTTCAAACTACGCGATGTTTTACAAAGCGGATATATATCTTGTACTATTTTGATTTTTGGTTGATTCAAAACTTTTACGCGTTTGGTGCGTAACCTTTTTTAACGATAGCGAAAAACTAAAAACGCAGTTCTTAATATTTGTCCATGCCCTACACGATTTTGTCTGGGGAGATTTGCTATTTGCAAAAAATGCAAAAAGTTATTACCCTAATGTACTGTAGCTGTGACACAATATATGAGTGCCAGTATGAGATAAGGAATAAATAAGAAAAAAATAAAAGGCTGAAATGCAGAATCCCGCGCCATTTAAAAAAAAAACGAAAATCGAGCAAAATAAGGGGATTTCCAAAACCAATTTGTTTTTGTCGGCCGGACCTATTGGAACCCACAGGTCCTAAAAATTTCCAAAAAGCAAAAAATTCCGAAATCCAAAATTTGAAACAGAAATATTTCTCTCCCTGGCCCGTCCCAGAAAACCTAATAATCGTCGAAATAAATCGTGCCACAAAAAGCCCGAACTTTGGAGGCCCATAACTCCTAAAATAAGGATTCCCTCTAACTTTTGCATTTTAAATTTTTTGCTTAGAATCGTGTGTTCCCCCCCCCCCTCCCCCCCCCAACATTTTTTCCGGACCATTTTTGGACCCTATAGGTCCGGCCGACAAAATATTGGTTTTTGAAATCCCCTTATTTTGCTCGATTTTCGATTTTTTTTAAATGGCGCGGGGTGCATTTTTTCCAAATAATTTACATGATAGTGTGGCAAAAGTTAAAATTGCATTTAGTTATGGAAACAGTCTTTACCATCAATGAAACATTCATACCATGAATAAAGCCGGTTCATACCATCAATGAAACCTGTTTATACCATCAATGAAATATGTTCATACAATCAATGAAACATATTCAGACCTTCAATGAAACATGTTCATACCATAAATTAAACCTGTTTATTACATTAATGAAACATGCTCATACCATTAATGAAACATGTTCATAGCATCATCATAACATCAATGACTATATTTCATTACATTTATATTATCAAATATTATCAATGTATCAATGTAACAATTTTCTTTAATATTAATTTATTAATATGAACTTCACTTTACGAGCTTACGATAGAGACTGAAAGACTATTTACAGAAAAGAATATCAGAAAGAAACAAAAGAGAACATCATACATGTTGCTAAAAGGGTTGCCATATTCATATTTTCTTCACTGATGACGTTTTACAAAAACAAAATTTCATTTTAAATTCAATAATTCCACAAAATTACGATGTTTCATCTTTGGCAGATTCTTCGTCATTACATCGGCTATCATATCAGCGGTTGGACAGTACACCAGTTCGACCTCTTTGCTCTGAACAAGATCACGTATATGATGAAATCTTATGTCTATATGTTTACTTCGTTTATGGTACACAGGGTTTTCCGCTAATTTCTTGGCTCCTTGATTGTCAATATGAAGAATTACCGAGTCGTCCCTGAAAGCATCAATTTCAATTAGTAAACGTTTTAAATATATAGCTTCTTTCGCCGCTTCTGAAGCCGCCACATATTCTGCCTCAGTACTACTGAGAGCCACCGATGTCTGTTTCCTTGATTGCCATGTTATTGGGCATCCATAAAGGGTAAATATATAACCCGTATACGATTTTCTATCAATGGAGTCGCCACCCCAATCGGCATCAACAAATCCCTCTAGACTGGTTCCCTTATCCTCATAAATCAACTTCAAGTCTACTGTTCCAGACAGGTATCGTAGAATATGTTTAAGTTGCGTCATGTGCTCTCTATGAGGATTTGAATTTCGCTGCGCCAATTTAGAAACTGAATGCAATATATCAGGCCTAGTACAAATTGCGAGGTACATCAAAGTTCCAACAAGTGACTGATATTGCTGTGGATCTACTTTTTCACAGTCCCCTTTGCAATCAACTTGGTAACCAGCATCTAATGGAACAGCTACTGACTTACAATTTTCCATGCCATACTGCTTTAGTGCATCACGAATGTATTGAGTTTGGCTTAGTTTGATGGAACCAATTTCGCATTCACGTTCTATTCCCATCCCCAAGAAATGGCAAAGTTCGCCTTTGTCGTCAACATCGAACATTTCTCCAATTTTAGTTTTTAAATTTATTATTATGGATTTATCGGTACATCCTATAATAATATCGTCGACATAGACCGCCACCAGAATAAGCTTACCATTTTCCATTCCCTTATACAAACACGGCTCGTTTTTCCAGGGAACCAAATTCAATTGACGAAGAGTTGAATCGAGCTTCGAGTTCAACTCCTATCCACTTTGCTTCAATCCATATATTGCCTTATGAAGTCGTAGTACTTTGCCTGCATTGTTCTTATTTTCAAAGTTTGGTGGCTGCTGCATACTTATATATTTCATCCTGAAGGCTACTGTTCAGATATGCAGTGCTAACGTCAAGTTGATGAAGGTGCATTTTCTCCCTCACGGCCAGTGACAAAAGAATTCTAATCGTCGAATAACGTACGACCGGAGAATATGTTTCATTGAAATCTATACCGAATCGCTGATTGCACCCCTTTGCCACCAATCTTGCCTTGTAACGTTCGATCTCACCACTGACGTTCCTTTTGATTGCGAAAACCCATTTACACGGTATTGGCTTGTAACCTTTTGGTAGATCCACTAATGACCATGTTTTGTTATTGCGTAGTGCATTGAATTCTTCTCTCATTGCGTCGATCCATTCACCCCTATTTGCGCACGAAAGAGCTTGCTCCAATGTTGCCGGTATGTTCTCGTCAATAGCACTATTTAATTCGTTGTATTGCTTTCGTGGTCTACCCGGTTTTCCAGTCCGTATTAACTTCGGCCTTCCACGTCCAATATTTGTTGCCGCAACATTCACTTGCTCGCCTACAGTGTTGTCATTTAATTCTTCTTCATCTGCTGTGTTGAAACTATCCTCATGTTCTGCGCTCTCTTCCTCATTGACGTCTTCGTCAACGACAGCGTCGACACCTTCCCTTGTTTCGTGTTCAGCCACAAAAGGAAATACAAGAAAATCATCGTTTGACATCTCATGACCATTATGACAATCATCATATTTCCCAAAATTGTTTTCATCGAAGAGAACGTCTCGATGTTCAAACACGTTGTCCTTCTTGGCATCGTACAGTCGGTATGCCTTAGCTGTTGTAGAATAACCCACCATTATACATTGCCGAAGGGAAGCATCGAACTTTGATTTTCCGCCTGTTTTATCTAGAGATACAGCAACACAGCCAAATGTTTTAAAGTGTTTAACACTGGGTTCTCTACCACACCAAACATAATATGGAGTCACATTCTGCAGTTGTCGCGTAGGGCATCGATTTCTGATGTAAACTGCAGTATTGACTTTGATTTTCCGCCTGTTTTATCTAGAGATACAGCAACACAGCCAAATGTTTTAAAGTGTTTAACACTGGGTTCTCTACCACACCAAACATAATATGGAGTCACATTCTGCAGTTGTCGCGTAGGGCATCGATTTCTGATGTAAACTGCAGTATTGACTGCCTCTGCCCACAATCGTTGCGTCACACCAGCATGCAGCATCATTGATCTTGCCATCTCAACAATTGTGCGATTAGCCCTCTCTGCCACGCCGTTTTGTTGTGGCGTGTATGGCACAGTTAACTGCCTTTGAATGCCCTCTCTCTCCAAATATGCGTTAACTGCGGTGTTCACATATTCTCTGCCATTATCGGTTCTGATTGCCTTTATATTGCAATTTGTTTGACGTTCAACCATGGCCTTAAACAACTTAAATTTTTCAAAAACTTCGCTCTTATGTTTCATGAAATAAACAAAGATGCGCCGTGACTTGTCGTCGATGAACGTCACAAAATATTTTGAGCCTGCAACCGAACTGACTCTAAACGGCCCACAAACATCACTATGTACGAGTTCCAGCAACTCATTCGATTTCGTCTGTGATTCATTGGGAAACGGCAATGCATGAATTTTACTGATCATACATGTTCTGCAGTTGACATCAGTAACGATCTCAACCTGCATACCCTTCACCAAGCGCTTGTTAGACAGCTCATGCAAACAATTGAAATTCAAATGACCGTATCTATTGTGCCATGTGATGTTGTTCTTGTTGCCAATTGCAAACAACCCTTGTTTTTCCTTTTCGCAGAGTTGAAACATGTTGTCTCTTCTTTTCGCTCGCAATACAATGTCGCCGTCTGGTCGCCTAACTGTCGCACCATTTACATCGAATTTGACACTCAAACCTCTGTCGACGACTTTGCTCACAGAGATGAAGTTCGCCTGCAACTCGGAAGAGTACAAAACGTTCTCAAGCAAGATATCATAATCATTGTGTTTCATTAATATATCACCTTTTCCCCTGGCGTTTATGTGTTTGTCGCCAGCCAAAGAGATTATTTCATCATGATGTTGATAATTAACGAAGACACTGCGTTTGTTGCACATATGTGATGTAGCTCCGCTGTCGACGTACCATTTGTCGCTGCCCATTGGTGTACAATCAGTCGCTGCTACCATTGTCATTGCTTGCGTTTTATTTGTTGCATTTCTCTGATCACATTTATTTGCGAAGTGACCCGTTACTCCACATACAAAGCACTTACCCTTGAAATTCTTCTTGTGCTTGTTGTTGCTTATTCTATTGTCGTTCTTGCTTGTTGTTGCTTTTGCCGCAAATGCCTGTTGAGTTGTTACGTCTTCCACTTTTCCTTTTCTCCTCTTTCCCTCTTCGAGAAGTTTCTGTTTTATGATTGGCAAGGAAGGAAGATCATCGCGCGTCTCAATTGCAACCACAAAATTCTCGAATTCACTGGAAAGACTCGACATAAGCATGATCACCAAAAGCTCCTCCTGAATTTGAATTCCCGTCTCGCTTAGCTTTTCGTATATTTCGGAGAATTCATTGATGTGTTGCACCATACTACCACCTTCGGGCATTTTCAAATTTACCAATCTTTGTACAATGACACCTTCTGTAATGGTCCACGAGGCATATATGTATGTCTCCTCCAATTTCTTCCATGCTTGGTGTGATGTGGTACAACCACGTATGTACCCCAACTGTGTTGGCTTTACACTAAGAAATATGGACGCTAATGCCTTTTCATCGTCTCGTATCCATTGATTCTCATTCTTCTTGTCTTCCTGCAGCATTTCTTGTCCGCTCACAATTTTCCACTGGCCACTGTGAATCAATACACTGCGCATTTGGATTACCCAACTATCGTAGTTGGTCTCGTCCAATTTTTCAATTTGGAAAACAGGTGCACTCATCTTCAAGCTTATTATTAATTTTATGTTCACAGAAATTTACGCATCTGGGCCCATAACCTGATGAAAAACAGTTTGTGTATTTCGCTTTAATATATTTTATTAATATGAACTTCACTTTACGAGCTTACGATAGAGACTGAAAGACTATTTACAGAAAAGAATATCAGAAAGAAACAAAAGAGAACATCATACATGTTGCTAAAAGGGTTGCCATATTCATATTTTCTTCACAATGATAATGTTCCAGTCCGGTTAGAAAGTTTACATTAATTTCAGGTCTATGAAACAGTTTTCGTTTAATGTAACATTGCCCGACATTGGCTCAAAAACAATGACACTTTTCATTGATGCAATGTAAGAATTCATTAATGGTATGAAGGTTTTTCTTTCAGTGTAAAGTTGGAAGGTTTATACCTCTAATACCTATATTAACTGTTCTTGGACCATTGGGAGCATTAGTATCTGGTGGCTCAGTTATTGCAAAAGCGGTGAACTCCAGGGTTTAAAATTGCTGACTGATTTTCAATGCAGAAACGATTTTGTTGAATTATTTTCATTGCTAAACTGATTTACTGACTGTGACCGAAATGAAACCGCACACGCACAAAATGATTTCGGCTACAACTACTGCGACTTACAATTTGTAGCTGACGGTTTCATTTCAGTTTGTCTGGATCAGTTTATCAAAGTTAAAATTTGTAGAAAAGTAAATTTCATGGTAAGTAAAAAAAATATTTGTTACATTTTTAGATTGTTTTTATTTTTTTTTAGGGGTTTATGTTTTAAAATTATTACCCAACAAATTAAAAAAAAATTTTATTTTTTCAATTTTCTGTAAAATATTCACCGCAATTCGTAACAGAAGGTATATCTAAAAAACTAATCACTTCTAAAGTATAAGAATTTTCTAAGTCTATTCGTGACTTCACATGCTGCAGGGAAGAAATAGTGGATCGGAAGATGCTGCCAACATGTTGAAGAGGTCCTCATTTTGCCTTACCCTTGATGCTTTGAATGTGTTCTGCAATCTATTTTTTTTATAAAATTTGTTAAGAGACTCCTGTGCTTCTTCAGAAATCTCTCCAATTGTTAAAGACTGGTACTCAATTATATCTTTGCCATGCGTCAATATTTTATGGACGGTCGGGGTCAACTTCTTCTGTGGATACATTTCTGCTAAAAGAGATGCAGTTTTCGATGCATATTCTCCATATTTTGTAGAACTAACACTTTCTTTGCAGTTTAAACATTCAAGATCGTTCCCAATCTTTTCACGATTTGATTGTCAATTCCAGTGATTCTAGATACTGCCTCATCATTTTCAGAAAATATTCTAGAAGTGTTTCCATCGTTTGAGTTACCGTATCCGCACTTGGTACAGTCTACTTTTAGTCGAACTTGTTTAAAAAAAAGCATCCTGTATTTGCTTCTTTCTGATCTTTCCCTTATCCTTAATTGATGTATTTTCATCGATGTTTTCATACTGTTGTGGTAGGGTATACGCCAGTTTTAGCAAGAACTCCATACACCTTATCCTTGCGTGCAATGGTGACATTCCATATCCGTAATTCTCCTCGTTTGTAGAATCGTTTACATTACCGAAATTCTTCTGAATCTTTTTGGAAATCGGGCATTAAAATGTTGAGGTTGTTCCTGTCAGTTCGTTTACTTGTCTGTCTGCCGTCCGTACGGACGTGTTTCTGTTTAATTCCGCGTCCAATAGTGTTTTAAATTCCTATCCGTGTCAATCCGTGTGCAAATCCGTGTTAAACCAAATAAGAAAAATAAATAAATAAAAATTAATAAATAACCGTCAACAAACCAAACTAAATAACTTTGAAAAATCGAAACAATTAAACAGAAAAATACCTATACGATAATACAAACAATAAACAAAACAACAAAATGTGCAAAACGAAAAGAAGGAAACAATAACATCAACTAGGCTATTTATATCAGCGTGTTTACTGCTGTGAATTTGTTCTGTGTGTTTGTATGTCGCAATGGTGTGTAATTTTGTTATACATTATGGTAACATACGAGGGTTGAGAACGAATTTTTTCGGTGTGTACTCTCATATTAATATTCATCGGCCTGATGTTCTTGCTCTATGTGAAACCCAGGTGCGCGAGGGTTCTGATCCACAGGATTTTCACGTTCCTGGGTACCACACTCTATCCCTTTTTATTTCCCACAGAGGCCTTGTGGTTTATGTAAAAAAATGGCATAGTGTTTCAGAGTCAGCGACATTTCGACTCACAAGATCCAGAATTTAACTCTCTTTGGGTAAAATTCAAGATTGGAACACATGTCCTACATTTCGGATTTCTTTATAGAAGTCCTAATGCGGGAAGGGAGACATCCTTTAATGGCTTTGACACCCTTTCCGATTCCATTTCTGAGATATTGGGGAATTATCCAGACAGTGAAATCGTTGTTGCTGGTGATTTCAATGTCCATAATTCCTCCTGGTTAACGCATTCGAGCCATACAACTACGGATGGCCAATACGCTGAGCTCTTCGCCGCTCATAACAACTTAACGCAATTGGTGAATGAACCGACGCACATTCCGTGTGTTCAAGGGCACAACCAAAATTTACTTGACCTCTTCTTAACTTTGCACCCTGAAAAGTACGAAGTTAACACGCTTGCACCTCTGGGTAATTCGGATCACTGTATCATTTCAGCGTCCTTTTCGTATTCAGCTCTTCGTCTCGCTTCAAACACAGTCCCGAAGCGAAAAATTTTTATCTACGAAGAGGCACGTTGGGCTGAGCTCAACAACTTTTATCAGCATTTTAACTGGAAGCTTTGTTTTCTGGACAATGACAGATGCTGCTGCTGAAATGATCGATAAGATAATTTTGATTGGTATGAATTCATTCATTCCGACGAAAATTATTTCGGTTAAACCATCGGAAAAAAGTTGGTGTAACCAGACATGCAAGAATGCTGTCAGATCCAAAGAGGACGCGTTCAGAGACAGGCGTTCCAATAAAAACGTTGAGACTGAACTGCTACGCAAACAGGCAAGATCCAAGTGTGCCAAAGTACTTCGACGCGAAAAGTTTCTTCACGAACAGCGTATTCGTGCTAAAGTCCTTTCTTTCCCTAGTGGAAGTAAGAACTTTTGGTCATTTGCAAGAAGAATAAAGGATAGTTCTTCCTCTATCCCAACTCTTCTTAAAGATGACATAACATTCACTGAACCGGTTGATAAAGCTAACCTCTTGGCTGAAATGTTTGCAAGGAACTCTTCCTTGCCGAATAGCAATGAACCACTCCCCGTGATCAATCACGTATCTTGTTCCATGCCAAAGATATTTTTTCGAAC
This sequence comes from Phaonia tiefii, assembly GCA_963931995.1. Lineage (NCBI taxonomy): Eukaryota > Metazoa > Arthropoda > Insecta > Diptera > Muscidae > Phaonia > Phaonia tiefii. The sequence goes on from OZ008369.1 coordinate 219,639,159, forward strand.
GCTAGGAGTTAAAAATGTTCCTGCGAATCTCGTCGTAGGTAAATCCCCGGGCCCGGCTGGCATATCTGCACTGGTCTTGAGTAGGTGCTCTTCGACACTGGCGTGTCCACTGCGCAATCTTTTCAACCTTGCATACCGTGCCGGAGTCTTCCCTGCGCGTTGGAAGGTTGCTAATGTCCAGCCAATCCCTAAAAAAGGTGATGCAAGTAACCCTGCAAATTACCGCCCAATTGCAATTTGTTCTGCGCTCTCGAAGGTTATGGAGAGCATGGTTAACCACCATCTAGTGAAGTATCTTGAGTCCAATGACCTTCTTAACGATCGGCAGTATGGCTTCCGTAGAATGAGATCTACTGGAGACCTGATGGCGTTCCTTTCGGAACAGTGGAGTCGATCCAAACACCGGCTTGGTCCTTATGAGTTCTGCCGATTCCTTTGCAAACTGGAACATTATTGGTGGGCCATAATGTACTGAGCACTCTCTTGGATTTTTCCAGTGTAGGGAAACATCAGATTTTAGCCGAAAAGGAACAACAAATGCCATACACATATTTCCGTTGGATATTGTAGCGTTATCGGAAGATATCCTTTGCTTATAAACGCTTTGTCGATGATCCATCGCAGCCCAATTTGCTAATCAATGTCAGTTTCTCAGGAAGAATTTTCACCTTATTTTCAGGAAGACTCTCCAACAACCATTTTGCTGTATTGCCCATAAGATCCTGCAGATTAGCTTTCGCAGAGACTTCCGTAAACTCCGTATGTAGTCGTCGTGAATTTGTTTTGGCTTGCGTAATATGCTTGTATCCGGGTAAAACCTCAGCCCCGTGTTGCATAAAAGATGCCCGCAGTTGCTCATGTTTCTCTTTGGAAAGTTCTAAGACCAAAAAACAGGGCCAAGGCGTGCGTGGGAATACTTTCCTTAATCCTTTTTAGTCGCCGTGGGCTTGCATCAGCAACAGATTTTGTAATCTGCGACCTAACTCTTTCACTATCCTTTGTATATTTAATAGACAGCACGTCCGATAAATGCTTCGTGGTCAAATCATTGGTGGCATCAGCAAGTTTCCTCTTTCTTGTGAAAATTAAACACTCCTCCATACTTTTTTTTGGCATTCCTTTTGCTCCTCTGGTTGATGTGGTGGGTTTATCTACTGCCAATATATCCAGGATGGTGTCTTCATTAAGCTAGTCTTCGTATTTGGAGTTGAACTTGTGAATGGTTCGATTGTATTTCACCCATTTGCCTTAATTTTTGCATATATAATACAAAGATTATTTTTTGTACTTTTGCATCTCTCAATATTTCCGTATAAGCTATCGAGTTCTTCTAAAGCAGCTTCCGCGAAAATCGTTGGTGTGGTTGGCTTTCTAAACAGTTAAAATAATTTTAAATTGTTCAACACCATGTTTTCAGTACTTGTTGCGCCAACTTTCAGTCGAAGACTAATGCAGACATTATGCTTATTTTGCAATATATAGGCTTATGCTACCATGCGTAAAAATGTACCTGTTACCTGCATACATATGGATGTAGGCTGAATTATGCAATTTTGATATTATGCACGTGTCCAAATAAGATTTGTGCCTACCTGAAGGGATCATAAGTCAATATTGTTCTTGACCAATTGTACGCCAAAGTAATTTTTAAGTGAGGTGCGTACCTGCTAATTTCGATGAGTAGTTTTTTGTCCATCCTGTGTCTGTAACAGAATATTGGGAGCAGACTCAGGTAGACAACCGACTTAAAATGCAATTTTCAAACTATTAGATAAAAGTAACTCAGTCAGAACATGTAAGAGATGCACGCCATACAATTTCTGCAACCATGTCTTTTTAACCTTTTTTACCTGTAGGAGCCAACGGGCTCGTGCGGCAGATAAAACCTTTTGAATTATGTAAGGAATAATCAAAGAACATATTTTGAAAATATGGCAGACGTAAAAAACCCAAAATTTTTTTATTTAACGTCAAAGTTGAAAAATAGTGAAAAAAGGGATAGTTTTTAAATAGTGATTTACCTAGAGAAACACAAAGCAAACAGTACATTTTTTATTATTATACATTTAATAAATACATCAATCAATTGAAAAAAAATGATTCGTTATCTAGTGATATTACACCTGAAATCGAACCAAATTAAGTAAAAATTGTATATTTTATGAAAACAGAAAATCGTTCAACTTTTGAACGGTTATGTCTTCTAAACTAAAATTCTGATATTATTAAGAGTAGCATATTTGGGACATGGGACTGTCCGTGGAGGTGGAAAGTTTCTGATTGCCATTCACTTGGGAGTGGCCAGAAATGATTCCTTCATTGGGCAGTCCAAGCAGCTCACTACTTCCACGCAGTATGTCCTGGGCAATGGCTTTTCGGAAAGCTCCGTTAGCTAGCTAGAGTGAGAAGGCGAAACAAATGAGCATCAAGTCAGGTTTAGTAGGTGACAGATGTCACTGAAGCTCATCAAACAATCGGGCATATTCTTTTGTCCTTAGAAGGCGGATGAGCCAAAAATACGGGCCAACGGCGGATAGAAACTAAAAGAAGAAAATCCAGGTTCAACAAATCCAGGTTCATCGAATCCTGGTCAGCGTCTGATCCATAATGGGCGGCTGCAATCAAATATCCTGGCAGTAGGTAAAATGCAAAATCCCGGTGGACTGGGTTTGCCTCCCGCCACCGTTCATAATGGCACTGAAAATACAAAAACGAAACAGAAAACATAAACAACCCCAATTTGTTGACGACCCCCGCAAACGTTGTAAGGATCACGATTTACGGATATGCACTTGGAATGTAAGAACTCTATATAGATCCGGTGCAAGTATCCAACTAGCAGATGTCCTCGAAAGTTATAAGGCTGACATTACCGCTATCCAGGAAATGCGATGGACAGGACATGGCTGCACAAGAAAAAGAAACTGCGATATATACTACAGTTGCCATGAAAAAAGCATGAATTTGGTTGCGGATTTGTAGTTGGCAAAAGACTGTGACATCTAGTCTCTAGGTTCAATCCTGTGAGTGAACGAATAGCCACAATCCGCATAAAAGCGAAATATTTTTATATTTCCCTAATTTGTGTGCATGCCCCGACAGAAGAGAAAGATGATGATGCCAAAGACATATTCTATGAGCTCCTAGAGGAAACGTATGACCGCTGCCCTGGCCATGACATTAAGATTGTACTAGGAGATTTTAATGCCAAAGTAGGAAGGGAGAATGTGTTTAATCCAACTATTGGCAATTTCAGTCTACATGCTGACAACGGTATGAGACTAATTGACTTTGCCGCGGCAAAAACATGGTCATTAGTGGTACAAGTTTCCAGCATAAAGACATCCACAAGGCTACTTGGGAATCCCCTGATCAAAGAACTAAGAACCAAATTGATCACGTGGTAATTGATGAAGGCACTCATCCAGTGTAATGGACGTACGAGTGATCAGAGGAGCTAACATCGATTCTGACCACTACCTGGTAGCAGCAAAGGTTCGCACAAGATTAAGTAGAGCGAAAATCGTACGAAACCAGACCCAGAGGAAGCTGGACATCGGAAAGCTGAAATTACCAGAGGTAGCCACAGCCTACTCAAGGAAGCTCTCGCAACTTTTGGCACAGAACCCACCCCCTCCCGATGACGATCCTGATGCGGCGTAGAAACCCATTTCCGACTCTATAAAAACTGCCGCAACAACCGTACTTGGTTTCGAAAAACCGCTTCGCAATAAACAGTGGTACGATGAAGAGTGTCGCATAGCAAATGACGAAAAGAACGCTGCACGTATGGTAATGCTTCAGTCAATTGCAACGCGAGCTGCAACTGAGCGGTATAGGGAGAAGAGAAAGGAGGTAAACCGTCTCTTTAGGCGTAAGAAACGGCAGTGGAGAAAGAGCGAGAGTGAGAAATTTGAGACATACAGAAGGAAGAACGAAGCCCGAAAATTATACCAAAAAGTTAAAAACGGAACTAATGGACATGGTTCAGAACCCCCCTTCTGTAAAGACATGGACGGAAATCTCGTCGCAGATGTGCAGAGCTTGTTGGGAATATGGAGAGAGCATTTCTCCGCGCTACTAGTACATGAGTTATCCGATGACGATGGGACAATCGATCACAATTTGGACGACGACGTTGATTGCCCCCCTCCTAACCAAGACGAGGTCAGAATAGCTATTGCCCGGCTTAAGAACAACAAAGCCGCAGGAGCCGATGGATTACCGGCGGAGCTCTTTAAGATTGGCGGCGATGAGCTGATAAGGTGCATGCATCAGCTCATTAGCAAAATTTGGTTAGATGAATGTATGCCCGGCGATTGGAGTCTCAGTGTACTATGTCCCATATTTAAAAAAGGTGACCCGAGTATCTGTGCCAACTACCGTGGAATAAGCCTTTTATCCATAGCATATAAGGTTCTATCAAGTATAAAGTGCGAAAGACTAAAACCAATTATCGATGACCTGATTGGACCATACTAGTGTGGCTTTAGGCCTGGAAAATCGACAACTGACCAGATTTTCACGCTACGCCAAATCCTGGAGAAGACACATGAAAAACAAATCGACACCTATCATCTATTTATCGATTATAAAGCGGCCTTCGATAGTCCGATACGGGAGAAACTCTATGAAGCAATGTCTGAGCTTGGTATTCCTGCAAAACTCATACGCCTTTGCAGGATGACCTTGACGAACACCAAATCCGCAGTGAAAGTTGGTAAGGATCTTATCGAACCTTTCGAAACTAAGCGAGGCCTCAGGCAAGGCGACACCCTATCGTGCGATCTCTTTAACATCTTAATGGAGATCATTATTAGAAAAGCTGCAGTCAACATGAATAAAACCATCAGCAGCAAAAGTCACATACTGCTTGCGTATGCTGATGATATAGATATCATTGGGCGCACAATTAGAGAATTTACTGCGGTTTTTTTTCGAGAATTGAGAAGGAGTCAGCAAAAGTGGGTCTGACGGTAAATGAGGACAAGACAAAATTAGTGGTTTCAACGAACAGGGCCTCCACGCGATTAGACCAAAGCGTGAACGTTGATAACCGTTAGAACTTCGAGGTAGTGGACGAATTTATATACCTCGGATCTGCCGTGAACAAAAACAACAACGTCAGCCTTGAGATCAAGCGGAGAATTGTGCTTGCGAATATATGTTATTTTGGGCTAAGCAAGCACTTTAGAGATAAAGTCCTCTCTCGAGTAACAAAAGTCCAGCTGTACCAGACTCTCATTCAACCTGTCTTGCTTTATGGCGCAGAATCGTGGGTCCTATCGCAAGCAGACGAAACATCTGTAGGAGTCTTCGAGAGAAAAATGCTCCGAAAAATTTATGGCCCTATAGTGCACAACGGCGAGTTTCGGCGACGCATGAATCATGAGCTGTATGAGCTTTATCCTGACATTGACATAGTTAAGCGGATCAAGATAACGCGATTGCGCTGGCTAGGCCATGTCAGTAGAATGGATGAAGATGAACCAGCGCGAAGGGTTTTCGAAACCGAACTCGAAGGAAGACGAAAAATAGGAAGACCAAGACTCCGCTGGAGGGATCAGGTTGACGTATCCCTGCGTACACTAGGTATTGCCAACTGGAGAAATAAAGCAAAAGATCGAACTGGTTGGCGAAATATGTTATCTTCGTTTTGTAAGGTCCCTGACCCCCCGGGGTTGTCCGAGTCCGGATAAGTAAGTAAGTAGGTAAGCATATTTGAGATCGTTGAAAAGTTTCCCATAAGATGGGTTTATTTAAAATTTCGTAGGCGCACATGAAAATGTGATTTTTCCAACCTCGTTTGCTCTACGGACGCAACTGTGCGTCGTTTGACAAAATTTCATTATGTGTTTTTAGGTTTTAGTAAATTTTTGTCTGCTGTTGCTATTTTACTGTCAGCAATTTAAACACTGGTTACGTCCATTATTTTTATCGATATATATTCGTTTATTATTCAAAATTTAAATAGTTTCTATTTTGTATGCACAATTATACAAAATTGGAATACAATGACCTAAATCTTCATCTTGTGAGCGTGCGGTTTGTACCTGCAGGGAGATATTTTCGCTATTATAAGTACTATCGCCCACAAAAGCCTCCTGTAGAATTAAGTCAGTGATTTCGACGTTACATATTTCACCGTCTTGTACGCTACTGAGGAAGTCTGCAATATTATTGTTCTTCCGTTAATATAATCTAAGGTACAATTGTATTCTCTTAGGCCGATCAACCATCTTTGTAATCTTGTTCTTATGTCTTTACCTGAATATTTCGTCATTAAGGGGCTAATGATCGCTTTCCAAGGCAAATGTTCTGCCAAAAACGTATGAACGAACATACCCTACTGCCCAGACTATTGCCGGGTCGTCCTTTTCTATTACTGAGTCGTCCGTTTTATGTCTGCTTAATGTTCCTGATGGATATGCTATAGGTTTTCCGTTTTGCACTAGATTGCATGGTTACTTGCATCCAATTCCATGGTTACTTGCATTGTTCACTATCTTGAACTTTTTATCGAAACTTGGGTATCGTAAAATCGGTTAATTAGTGACGAGATCTTTTAGCTTCTCAAAAGCTGTTCTACTTATATAACTAGGATCATATTGATTTATACGCAACTTTTGCATAATCCCTAATGAACTTTCTATAATATTCAGTCACTCCAAGAAAGGATTTTATCGGCTTTGGGTGTACTGAAAGTTTAAGATTCTGTGTAATGGTTACTTTCTCGGGTTTTGGTTTTAGCCCTTAAGTCGTCACGACATGGCCTAAACATTGAGTCTCTTTATTAAGAAAGTTACACTTATCAATTTGTACCTTTGGATTTAAGATTAGATATGTGTTCTTGTACAGATGTGCTTAAAACTAAATCGAAATAGTTGAATTCTTTTGGAAATGACTTTGTTCCTGTATGCTTGACTTCATTACTTCCGTCACGTGTTTTGTAGTAACAAGGTTTTGGTGGAAGGATTTTCGGATTATTTTTGATTAAAGTACCAGTCTTTAAGATACTAGTGGTAGAACCTGTCTCTATTAGAAATTTAAGACTTTGGGGCAACATTAAAAAATTTACCTCCTCATATTTTGATTGTCTCTTAAATCTGTCTATTTCCATGTAAGGCGGTATACTACTGCCCTGAGTATCAATAGTCATATGATATTTTCGGGTTTGTCTAGATCTGTTTTCGCTGTTACTATGTTTATTCGAATAAAATTGATGCTTAAAGTTTAGTGTTTTGTTTGATTATTAATATGAAATTTGGAGTTTTATTTAATATTCGTGTCATTTTGATCTTGCCGATTGTCATTGTTTTTACTGACATAGATTTTTGGAAAGTTGTTACTTTTTCTATACTTAAAGTGTATTGTTCTTGGATCGACCCGAGCTTTCATTTGCGAATAAGTTGTACTAATCTGGTTCAGTGAACTGTTTTTTGTCAAAATAGGTCGTCACAGTTGTGCCAATTTTCTCTCTCTATAATATTCACTAAATCTGTATATAAGTTAACGATGGTGAATAAAGCCATCGCCACATTTGCTTTTATTCTGTACGAATGGGAACTGTAACGATAATTGACTCAATTTCACACGGATAATTTCATTTATTCTTTTATTATAGTCTATGGAAAAAACCTTACAGACTAGCATAACAATTCAAAAATACAATTTTATACAATCAGATCATATAATAACTTCTTAAATTTAACAGTAGGAAAACAAAGATCAATATTGTTACAAATGGAATTATAATGTCTCATGGCTCTAATTAAATGTTCATTCAAGTCGTAGTTAAAACGACGGAATGTGCGAGAAGGAGCATTAAACCGAATATCTGAGCAATCAGCAGAACCGGATCCAATGCCAAGCAGAAAAATGATAGAGCTGATAATCCTTCTTGATTCTAAAGATTTCAAAGAAATCAACATACAACGACTTTCATACGAAGGTATTGGATTGGTGAAATTTAAAGACATCAAAGCAAATTTCAAAAAAGATTTTGGTACCTTCTCAATACGAGAAATATGAGTGGTAGCAGTCGGACTCCAAATGAAAGACGCATATTCCAATTTGGAACGAACAAAATAACTAAATAGAACTTTTTTAGTGTATGGGTCAGAAAAGTTAGCAATATTTCTACGAATGAAGTATAATAAAGAAAACGCTTTTGGCACTAAATAGTTTAAGTGACCAATAAACGTCAGCTTCTCATCAAATACAACCCCCAAGTCAAAGTACTCATGAATTCTTTCAAGGTCACAATTCATTATTTTATAAGAGGAATTAATTACATTCCGACAACGATGAAAAGTCATATGAAAACACTTATTAATGTAAAAAGCCAAGGCATTGACTTGGGACCAAATAGCGACCCTATTAATATTATCCTGCAACAACATTACATCATTCATGAAATAAATAGCCTTGAAAATCTTAAGATCATCCGCATACAAAATATGTTTAGAATTTAGAAAACATTGGCCAATGTCATTTATAAATAAATTAAACAACAAGGGTCCAAGTATACTACCTTGAGGAATACCAGAGGTTGGTATGTAAATGTCAGAATAATATCCGTCAATATAAACAGAACACTGCCTACACGACAAATACGAGCGAAACCAATTCAAGATTGCAGAGTGAAATCCAAACTTTTCTAATTTAGCAATCAATATACCATGATGAACTCGGTCGAATGCTTTGGAGAAATCGGTATATATTGTATCGATTTGAACACCTTTCTCAAAGTTACATATACAAAAATTTTGAAAAACAGCTAAATTAGTAGTTGTGGAACGGCCAACAATGAAACCATGCTGATCAGGACTTAGAAAACCTTTTAAATGAAAAAATATTGAATCATACACAATGTGCTCCAAAATTTTAGCTATATTAGCAATTTCAAAAGATTTATTTAAGTTACTCGGAAGAAACTTCCCAGAATTATGAATTTCCGACCAGACTATGCTATTTAGGTTAAAATCACCAACAATACATAGTTTATCGACATATTTCCAATTATCCGATAAGTGAAGAATATTTCGAACATGTCCAGAATAAATATCATCCAGGCTATTTGGAGGAATATATGAAGCACACATAAAAAAGACTACCATTATAGTATTTAATCTCCACACACAACTGATCCAATAACTTGTTACCGTCATTCAAACCTGACAGATTAGATTGGATTTTACTTTTGACAGCAATTAACACACCACCACCTCTTGAAAATCCAGTAGAAATTATATCTCTATCTTTTCTATACACATTATATAATTTATATATTAAAAAATTCTGCATTAAAAAAATCCTGATTAAGCCATGTCTCAATAATAACAAAATGTTAGTGGGAGAGATTAATGTCGGGAGTAATCTCTTGAGTTTACGTTCCAACGTAAGTGACGTCAGGTAGCTTAATGGACTGTATTTAAGAGGGGGTTAGATAGCAGTTAGGCCCAATTCCTCAGGAGTGATTATTTGCTGCGCTAAGGAGTTGGTGTTACTTGATTGTATAATTTCTCAAGGGTTGGAGAAATTATACAGACAAGTTGAGAAAAATAGAAATGAGTAAAACCAAATGAATTAGTACAATTCAATATGTTTTGTTTATTGGGCGTTGTTGATGCTCACCAATTAGAGGTTCAAGGAACAGTGCCGAGTTTTTACAAGTTAAGTTCGCAAGAAACTTAAATTTTTATCTTTTCTTTGTTTTTATCTTTCTTAACCGTTAAGTATCAATTCACAATGATTTCAGTTGAGTGTAAAGTCTGCATATACAGTACAATACTTTAAATAGTAGTAGATAATAATTGTGTAGTAGTATTTTAGCAAACATTATAATTCGATAGTTCATATTCTTTTTAGATTAAAATTCAATTTTTACTTAATTATAAATATATATAAGTATAATCGTAAGATTACACTGTGTGTAATTTTTTAAGTCATGGCAAAATAACCATATACGGACACCACTACGTGATAAAAGACTAAAAAAAAAAGACCTGTGTTTCCCAATTTTTCCCAAAGTCATGCACTTTTTTTTTTTATGGGCCGCCAAAGATTTGGGCCTCGGTATCATTTTCGTAAAAATGTGATCATTTTCTCAGGCTCATATCTTGCAAACCGTTCAGAATTTCGATTTACTCTCTGAGGCAAAGTTGTAGCTCTTGTCATAAAAAAAAACTTCACCTTCCAGATCAAAATCGCAAAAAACTTAAAAAAAATTCGATTTTTTTTTACCTTTTTTCCCGTGTTCAGGTCCATAGGTAGCAAACCGTTCAAAATTCAAGGAAACAATCAACTACAAAAATTTACCTAAGATCTCAGTAAACAACTATCTAGAACATACGAACTTCCTAGGAATGATTCTTAACACCGTTTAAATTCTGAACGGTTTGCAAGATATGAGCCTGAGAAAATGATCACATTTTTACGAAAATGATACCGAGGCCCCAAATCTTTGGCGGCCCATAAAAAAAATGCAAGACTTTGGGAAAAATTGGGAGACACGGGTCTTTTTTTTTTAGTCTTTTATCACGTAGTGGTGTCCGTATATGGTTATTTTTTTTCGTGTTGCACTGTGATTATACAGTCATATTCATAATAAGCTGTGAAAGCAGAAAAATTTAAAGATTTAGAACGCATACCAGACACGTTATGATAATAAATTTTCAGATTATTAATATTTGTTGATAAATTAACTAAACTTTTACCATTGGAGGCACTTTCCTCGGAAAAACCTTAAATGGGCGAATTTTAATAGCAGCTGTCCATAAATCAGGCTTAAACAATTCCTCATAATAACTAGGAATAATTCCCAATTTGAAATTAACAAACTTCAAGTCAGGAACGATTGCATCTTTCTTAATTAAATTAAAACATGCGAGATTATTCTTATCGACATGTAAATGCTTGCTAACATACGAAATTATACAATCTTCAGTAACAGAAGGTTTGAATGAAGCAAGATGCACCCACTTTTTCTTAACAATAACATCCAGCTCTGTATTAACATTTTTGCCAAACACTACACGACGGGTCCTTTGTTGCCTTGTCGTCAAATTCGTCCAGTCAGCAGTGTTGACAGCAGAACTGCCACCAAACGCACTCACACTGACAGCATCAGAGAACTCTTCATCATTAGGCAGCACTAACACATCATTATGGACTAACACATCATTATTGACTGCATGACGACTGATATCCTCAGCCACCTTTGACTTAGAAGCAGCACTATGAAGAGATGGAGCACCCATAGACTTAGCAGCAGCATTCCCAGCAGACACCACCGACAAATTCTCACCAACACCAGAAGCTTCACTTGCAGAGAATTTAGCAATGCTATTAGAGTGAGACGCGCGCGCAAAACCGGTATTTACCAAAGGGAAACTACGAGAAGATGCACTTGTTACGTTGTTGTTATTGTTAAAAGATGTAACAAATTGAGAAAACGACGACTTCATCTCTGCAATCTGATATGAAAACAGGCTGATTTTTCTCAACAGTTCACATGCAGATTGTAAACAATTATCACAATTGTAAACAATATTGGCAAAATTCGAAAGGGCTTTAACTGCAACCTCATTGTCCACTTTAGCCCACAATCCATGAAATTTATTTTGGCAAATACTGCAAGTAATTTCACAGTTCTTTTGTATGTGTTTATAACAAATAGAGCAAATCAAATTAGCCGGTAGCATCATTTTACACAACTTGACTGCGCGAGATCTCAAACTCTTCTAGAATTAGATTTTCTTTGGACAGATTCAGGTCGGCGGGACCCGTATTGCAAGCTAGCTTCATTGGTGGGGAGGTTCTTGACCTTTTCTATCCATATAAAGTCATTGCCGTAAATATTTATAAACAGAGGCCCTTCTTGAAAGTAAAAAAAAGAATAAATATTAAACTCATCTATTGAGGATTTCAAAGAACTAAGGAAGATTACTCGAAATTTTTCCATACATGCATTTGGGTGACTAGGTGACACTATCCTCTCAACCTTGCTCCTTATAGGTAACTTTACAGAAACCCAAAAGCGATCAGCCCTTCATCTCTTACCGGAAAGCTTGTATTGGTTTTAGCACATTATAGTTCAATTTTATTCAAAAAAAACTCAAGATTTCATCATCGTAATAATAATACAAGAAATTCGGAATATTATCCAAGCGATCAATATTCTATCATATCATAGCTGCTATATAATGATTAGTAATCGTAATAATTACTAATTAAATACATTTTTTTAGAGGTGCAGTAATGATTAAATTACGATTATATTCAGTTTCTAAAGACTTATAATTGATTACAATTACAAATAATCAAGAAGTAATCAGGATTACTTGCGATTACTAGACCATAATCAAAAAGAATCAAAAATAATCCAACTACTTTCAGATATTACTTTTGATTCTTTTTGATTATTTTATATTTACATATTTCATACTTATGGGATGTCATTCACAACTATAATGACCCAAATTGTTGTCCACATAAAATTAAACCAGTATTTGGTTTGAGTTATATTTTTCTTTACGGTATAAATTGTACAAGATTTTTGTTTCCCATCTTGAAAGTAGCTTTTTACTCACGTTCGTACACGCCCCCGTGATAAGAGCGAACACTTACTGACGATCATGACTTGTAACGTGTGATCATGCACGATTCGTGCAAATCGCGTGTGCTGTGCCCATCACTATTTATTATATATGTATTTAAGAATATGTATGGCCGTCGGTGGTGCAATGGTGAGTGTGCACGATCCCTGCCCAAACCACCTTACATTTCTTTCGACGACCATCATCTTGCTGAGTGGCGGCGACACTATCGAGTACTTAGCCATGAAAAAGCTTCTCAACACCGTTCTGAACCGGTGTAAAACTGTGGTAAGTTTTAGATCAGTGAGTGTAAATCAAAAAAGGGCACATCTCACCGATTGTGAGAAGCTCTCCTCAATCCAAATCTGTAATGGGCATACATGGTACTTTTTAAGTCCATATATACACAGAGGATGTTAAATTATAAATTATATCCGGTTCCTTTCCAAGCTATTTTTACGGCTTCGAAAAGATCTTCCTTTGTTTTCAATTTTCTCGGTTGATTTTCGTGTTAACGATCTCCCACAAGTTCTCAATTGGATTAAGATCGGGCGATTGGGCAGTCCAACGAAGAACTTCTATCCCATTGCTCCGGAACCATCCCTTAACCACTTTTGCTGTATGTTTTGGATCCTTATAATGCTGGATCCTCCATTGTAGTGGCATCTCTTCATCAGCATACTGTGAGCGTCATAAGAAAGTTTACACCTTTGTTAAATACGTGTTCAAATTTATTTGAATATTAAAAAATAATAATTAATTCAACTCATTATATTGTTTAAACATGATCTGGGACCCTTTATGACTATATGAAAAAAGAACAAGAAAAATCGTACACCTACAAAAAATACATAGCTAAAAGAAAATGTACTTCATATTTGTCGCGTCAAAAGAAAGTTTACAATTTGATGAAAGTTGTGTTTATGGCCCCGTTGAGTTATTTTTTCCATTATTATTAATTTTATTTTTGTTTCTATCTTGCTATTGCTTCAGTAATTATAACTAATTAGCTATCAGCGGTAGGTACCGAACAAAATTTGTACGTTTAATTACATTTTCCAATAATGGGTAGTCAAACTTCAGCGGATACTGTAAAATTTTCATTAGAAGGAAACTCACTGCGTGAAATTGGTTCTGTTATTGGTAGAAGCCACAACACAGTTTTAAGCCACAACACAGTATTGGATAAGTGGCAAAACTTAAAAAAATTTGAAATTCGTCCAAAAACTGGCAGACCGAAAATATTACCTGAAGCTCAAATTCGATTCATTGTTCGAAATTTGTAAGTGTCCAGCTGAAAATTCAGTTAAAATTTCGACAGATATTGCAGCAACATCTGGAACTGTCGTCAGCGTCCCAACAATACCTAGGGCACTACAAGCTAATGGACTTCATAGTAGAGTTCCAAGAAAAAAGATATTAGTATGCAAAGTCAACCAAATGCGGCGCCTTAAGTTTGCTAATAACCACAAAAATCAATACATTTATATCTGGAATAACATAACATAGCCACGAGATCAAATTAGATTTTTTTGTAAAATAAAGCTCGTCAAAATTTGGAGAAGTAACCTTACAGGGATCAGAGTCGGGAAATTAGAATTTATTGAAAGAACCATGACTAAAACAGATTACCTTCGTATTTTGAAAGAAAATTTGTCTAGCAGAGTTGTTTGTCTTGTGCTAGGATAGGACTTTAATCTTTAACAATATAATGATCCCAAGCACACACCAAAATTATTTAAGGCATGTCTACTTTACCACACTCCTAACAATTGGATCATCCTCCACAGTCGCCGGGCCTCAATCAGATTGAACATTGGTGGGGGCATCTTGATCGCAAAATAAGAAATGGAGTAATAAGTAACAGAGGATTTCTCAAATCTTTTGTAATGGAAGAATGACAAAAAATTTCACCTGAAATACCCGCAAATTTAGTTAAATGGATTCCGAAGAGATTACAAGCTGTTCTTAAAGTGAAAGGAATACTAACAAAATATTGAAATAATTTTTTTATGAATAATTTTTGCATTGTACACTTTCTTTAGACGCGACAAAAATGAAGTAATTTTTGATTTCGATATGTATTTTTTGTAGTTGTAAGATTTTCGTTGTTATATTTTTATAAATTGAAAAAGGGTCCAATACCACGTTCAGAAAATATAAAGAGTTAAATCAATTATTATTTTTTAACATTCAAATAATGCCTATATGCCTACATAACGTCATTTATTATGGCGTGATACTTGAATCGATCCATAAAGCACAGAGGTGGCAACATAATGGTCTGGGGTTGCCTATCTGGACAAGGGATTGGCCCAATTCATAAGATTGATGGATGTTGCACTTTTTCGTTCAGTTATGAATTACTTAAATTGTAATAGCTTTATTCATAAAACGTTATGAGAGGTTTGAGAGATGATTTTTCATACTAAAACCGCCTGTCAAACCACGCACAGCCTTTTATGAATAAGGCCGTAAGTGTTTGTGTTATTATAATTAAATTAAGTGCATATGTGTATATTTTTTATATAAAACAATTTAAATTTATTTGTTTAGAAATTTGTTATGTTGTAAATAAAATGTTTAAAAATAATCAAAAAGAATCAAAAGTAGTCTTTGAAAATAGTCGGATTATTTTTTGATTACTTTTGATTTTCTTTTTAATTATTTTATAGTAATTTGAAGTAATCTTGATTACTTTTAGATTATTTGTAATTATAATCAATTAGGAATCAGATATTGTTTAATGGAAAATTATATAATCAATTCAATTCTTGTTAAAAGTAATCTAGCGGGTTTTTCAATAAGAGCGCTACAAAAGTTTTTTTAAATAAAACAAAACCGGTTTTAGATACCAATGAAATTCTTTATTCCTGTGAAAGTACGATCGATGCCATTATGTATGGAACTCGATTTCTTTTGCATGACCACCACGGGCACGCTTGCAGAAGTCCAGCCGCTGAACCCATTTTTCGACACTTTTCAAGCATAAATCGGCCGATACTGCTGCAATTTCACGTTCGATATTCGTACGAAGTTCATCAATTGTCGCTGGCTTGTTGACATAGATCATAGACTTGACGTAGCCCCACGGGAAATATTCTAACGGCGTCAAATCGCACGACCGAGGCGGCCAATCGACTGGGCCATTTCGTGAGATAACACTTTCACTAAACTTGGTTTGGAACCACATGTCCTCCAAGTCCATATTATCCAATTGGGGCGAAAAATATTCGGTTATCATTGAACGGTAGCGATTCGCATTCACAGTAATGTGCCGGTCTTGATCATCACGGACGAAGATCGGCCCAATGACGCCGCTGGCCCATAAACCGCACCAAACCGTAATTTTTTCGGGATGCAATGATGACTCATGGATTACGTGTGGATTGCTGTCTGACCAATAACGCATATTTTGCTTATTGACGAAGCCATTCAGCCAGAAATGAGCCTCATCACTGAAGATGATTTTCCGATGAAAATCCGAATCATTTGCAAGTTGTTGCTCAGCCCAATTCACGAACATACGACGCTTATGGTGGTCAAGCGGCTTCAGTTCTTGCATCAGTTTGATCTTGTAAGGATGTAGGCCAAGATCTTTTCGCAAAATTCGCCACAACGACGTCAGAGAGATGCCCAAAGCTTGAGAACGACGTGTGAGAGACACATTTGGGCTTTCTTGAACTGAAGCCTCAGCAACAGCAATATTCTCGACACTACGGGCACATCTTTGTCTCACTGACACGGGAACATTTTGTACTGTGCCTGTGGATTCAAATTTTTCCACTTGACGTTCAATTGTTGATCTGGTAGGACGATTATGACGACCATAAATTGGACGTAGCTCTCTTAAAGTTGAGGCCACTGACTCCAAATTTCGGTAGTAAATTTTAATAATTTCGACTCGTTGTTGGCTCGTATATCTTTCCATGATGAAATGGCAAACCTTACTGAAGAGAAATGTCAAAAGAGCAGGAAAAAATATGACGTCGTTTGCGGTCCCTATCGATTTACTTTTGTAGCGTCTCTGGTGAAAAACCCGCTAATTGAATACTAATCGTAATCGAAATTTAACAGCTATGCGTGAAAGTAATAAGACTTTACACTTTTTCCGTTTTGGATTTTTCATGATTTTTGAAAATAAAAAATTAAAATTATTTAGGCAAAAAATAAGTTGTTTCTTCATAAATTTATTTATAACTGCAAATCTGTTGATTATGTAGAGACGCAGTTCATAATCACTTCAAGCCCTGCTTGAATATACATATTCGGTTTGTTGATTGTACTGCTGTAGCGGCACTTTGCAAACGGAGAATGTAAGCAACAAAACGAATAGCGAAGAGAAGCACAGCTTATCGGACCGATGATGACATCGTAGTCGCTTCGTATGATATGCACTGATTCTTGCTACTAGATAGTCGCAAACAGAATTTTGTTTTTATTCGGTAAGTAGTCGAAGACAGGACAGCTACACCGAATATGTCGAAAATATCGTAAATGTTGACTTATTTTTCTTTGCAATGTTCAGTGTGCTGCAGAGAAGCGACGAATAAAAACACTGTTTTTGCACTTTATTAAGAATCTATAAGAATATTATTAAGACCAAAATGGATATGAATTATTTGAAATATTTTTATTTCTTATCTGTCTACTTCATATTTAACATACCAATTTAAAAATATATTATTTCCCATATTCCAGATATTAACACATTCTCTTCTAATATAAGGCTTATATTCAACTACCGAACATTACTTGTATATTACTTGCATTTATCGTTTCGTATCTGTTCGTACTGCAAAACGACCGGCACGGCTGAACTGAAGTCATTAGTGTATGTATTGCACAAATGGTTTCGGGTATGCGAAACCTCCGCCGATCACTGACCCCTACCATATGTCGCACAGTGCTATCATTCCCCTGCACATATTCTTGGCAGGGGAATGACGAATTTCTACAAACCTCTCTAAAATGTCAATTTAAGTACTTACCTTTAAAAAACTGGCATGAATCGGGAATTGACATTCGACACACTTAAAGGAACACACAGAAAATTATAATAATAGTTTTGAAGAGGAATGACCAACGTGTTTTGAAGACCAATGACCAAAGTCTGAATGCTCATTAATATTAGTCGTGTTTTGGTTACAAGCAAGCGATTATCGCTTGCTAAGTTGAAAGAAAACGGTTATTTAGCGATAAGTGATTTTATTCGAAAATATGAAAAAGGGTTGAAAACGGTAAAAGATGTCAAAAAAATTTTTTCTTAAACTTAGCGAAAATGATTGTCGTCGCTAAGTTTCTGCTAAGTCTTCGTTAAGTGCTTCATACAAAATAAGCGATTATATAAGCAAGCGGTGTAACCAAAACACGCTTATTGTTGGCGAAAAACCTATCACATATATACGCAGTAGATATAATTTTTTTCAAATTTCAAGAATGCTTTAGGAATTTTAATTTTGCGGAATATTAGATTTTACAGGGGATGATGTGTACCTTCGGCACAACAAATAACACAGTGCAACACGAAAAAAAATAACCATATACGGACACCACTACGTGATAAAAGACTAAAAAAAAAGACCCGTGTCTCCTAATTTTTCCCAAAGTCATGCACTTTTTTTTTATGGGCCGCCAAAAATTTGGGGCCTCGGTATCATTTTCGTAAAAATGTGATCATTTTCTCAGGCTCATATCTTGCAAACCGTTCAGAATTTCGATTTACTCGCTGAGGCAAAGTTGTAGCTCTTGTCATAAAGAATTTGCGAATTGCGAACATATAAAATCAAAAAAACTTCACCTTCCAGATCGAAATCGCAAAAAACTTAAAAAAATTCTATTTTTTTTTTACCTTTTTTCCCGTGTTCAGGTCCATAGGTAGCAAACCGTTCAAAATTCAAGGAAACAATCAACTACAAAAATTTACCTAAGATCTCAATAAACAAATTTCTAGAACATATAAACTTCCTAGAGATGATTCTTAACATTGTTTAGGTAGCACGCAAAAGTGAAAAATTTGCCGAAAATTTTTTAATTTAATTTTTTTACCTTTTTCTCCTGTTCAGGTCCATAGGTAGCAAAAAATGAAATATGCCTGGCCAGAACCATGTGTTTGTCCAAGGGTTAACACCGTTTAGGTAGCGCTTAGGTATCACGCGATCATGCACCGACAGCAGCAGCACAGGCAATGCAGTAAGCTCAGCACATGCAACAAGGGACGCAGCACACAATAAAAAAGCGACACGACGCTCACATCGAGGCATTACACAGCGCGACGTCAACGACAGCTCAGCGGTGAAAGTTATAAAGTGAAAGTGAAAGTAAAAAAAGTGAAAGTGCTACAGTATAATTCGCACACAACATTGGCAACTGACAATTTCAATATGCAGTGTGAAAATATTGATTTATTTTGCTACGTTTGCGGTCATCAAACCAGAAAAAAAACATCTACAAGATTTCAGAAGGAAAAGAATCTTTTAACTAGTGAATTCAAAAGAGCATATACATTGTTTTTGACGAAGTGGACTTGACCGGTGAAAATAACACACCTAATACAGTGTGTCGCCAATGTTATAACAATCTCATGGCATGGTTGAGTGGAGGCAGAGGTACTATGAAGTATTGTAAGCCGGTAAACTGGATTAATCGCCCAGGTGATCATGATGCAACCAGTTGCTATGCATGCGTAAATTACACATGTCGTCTAAATCGACATTCTGAGAAGGACAAAATTTATAAAGCCACTGCAACAGCCACACTACCAGTGCTTGCACCTGAAAATTTTGTATCACCAAGGCCGCCAACTCCAGATCGTACTACAGAATTTACAGCAATGAGTACAGCAAGTGGTGTTACTTATGAAGATCCATTTGATACCGAGTATGAGCCCCAACAGGGAAGAGATGGACCACAACTAATAACACAAATGGAAATGGATTTCATTGTGGCCATATTGGGATTATCGCAGCGACTTGCAATATTTTTGACAGCTTTTTTAAAGCAAAGAAAACTCACACATGCTAATGTTAACTCTACGGCGTACCGCAAACGACAAGCTGAATTTCAGATGCTCTACACTCTAAATGATGACAATTCGTTCGCTTACTGCAACGATATAAAAGCTTTGGTGGTAAAAATGGGAATGAACTACATCGCTAGTGAGTGGAGATTATTTATTGATGGTTCTGTTTCAAGGTTGAAAGCAGTGTTGTTGCATGTGTCGAACCGAAAACCTTCCATTCCGCTGGCAATGGGTATCAACATGAAAGAAAGCTATGAAACATTGAAAGATATAATGGAAAAAATCAAATATTACGAAAATAAATGGAAGATTTGCTGTGATTTGAAGGTCATCAACATTTTGCAAGGGATCATCGATAAGGGCGGCTTCCCAAAATTCTTTTGTTTTCTTTGTAATTGGGATTCACGCTCACCTCTGAATCAATTCCAATGTAACTCGTGGAGGCCAAGAGGAAGTGTGGATGAACAAATACAACAACATAGACTGAAGAATGCACCTTTAATTGACAATACTCAAGACATCTTGCTGCCACCGCTCCACATAAAATTGGGAATTGTTAAAAAATTCATCGAAGTGGCCGTTGTAAATTGTCCGAACGCATTCGACTATTTGAAAAGCGTTTTCCCAAAGCGTAGCGATGACAAAATTAAAAAAGGTATTGTAGTAAATTTAAAACGAATTTTTGTTCACCTAATTGTACTATTTACACTATGTTAATGTTTTCTTTTCTGTCTTTATTTTTTGTTTTCATTTAACAGGCGTACTTAATGGCCCTGACATTAGAAAGCTATTCAAGAGCAACTTTGATTCATCGCTTGATGAAAATCATTCAATGGCATGGATTTACCTTCAGGGTGTATGCACCAGAGTCTTGGGAGGGGATCGAGACGCGGAACCGGAAGCAAGAGAATGGGTGAAACAAATGCTGCATTATTTTGAGATAATCGGCGCATCGATGACATTAAAGCTGCATTTTCTTCATTTTAATTTTGACGATTTTATCAAACAACTCCCTACCGAATCCGATGAGCAAGGAGAACGGTTTCACCAAACCACAATGCCCATGGAAAAACGGTACAAAGGCAAAAACCTCGACGCATTGCTTGCAGAGGTATGTTGGTGGAGTCACAAGATCACCCTGTATGATGTTAATGAAGTATTTGAAGAAGAAAGAGCTGATGATGGAGGGAAGTCTGGAAGCAACGTGCCTGTGGACACCATAATTGCTGAATCAGAGTCAGATTCGGACGATTCGGACGACGATTTGGATCCACAACTTAAGAGAGCGCGATTTGCAAGTCCAGGGCCATCAACATTATAAACATAATACGAATACTTTTTTTTAATATTATTGTAATAGATAGCATAGTATCTCAATGTTGAAGTAAATAAAAAACAAATGAAATTAAAAAACGGTGTTAAGAATAATTCCCAGGAAGTTTATATGTTCTAGAAATTTGTTTATTGAGATTTTAGGTAAATTTTTGTAGTTGATTGTTTCCTTGAATTTTGAACGGTTTGCTACCTATGGACCTGAACACGGGAAAAAAGGTAATAAAAAATCGAATTTTTTTAAGTTTTTTGCGATTTTGATCTGGAAGGTGAAGTTTTTTTGATTTTATATGTTCGCAATTTTTGTTCTTTATGACAAGAGCTACAACTTTGCCTCAGAGAGTAAAATTCTGAACGGTTTGCAAGATATGAGCCTGAGAAAATGATCACATTTTTACGAAAATGATACCGAGGCCCCAAATCTTTGGCGGCCCATAAAAAAAAGTGCATGACTTTGGGAAAAATTGAGAAACACGGGTCTTTTTTTTTAGTCTTAAAAAGTCTTAGTCTTAAAAATAGACTTAAAAAATTACACACAGTGTAAGTGATGATTTATCCGACCTTTCGTATTATATTTAAAAATTAAATTGTTCGAGCGTTTGGTAGTATTTTTAATTAATTTTATTGTCCGATATTTCGCTACCCTTTGGATAGCATCGTCTGGAAAATAAACACAATTATTTATAAGAAATGAAAACAATTGATAAACAAAATTTTTTCATGTCATTTGAAAAAACAACAATGACAAGACAAGACAAGGAAAAAAAATTTCTTCAATTGTTTAATTTTTGGTAGAAACAACATTAAAATCTCGCACCGTTTTAATTTGTGAGTATTTTAGACTTTTCAAATTTTAAATTTTTGGACTCACTACTTTTACAAGCAATTTTTTTTTGGCATTTTTCCAATAAGAATGAGAAAATAGTACATGACAGAAAATTTTCACAAAACAATGTTGTAGAAATAGTCACATGTGAGAAGCGATTTGTTGTTCAGTTTCGTAGCGATTTTGCTGCAATTCACATGGTTCATGTGAAAACTTTTTCGATTCGAGAACTACAGAATCGGGGTACTGAATATGTTTTGCCAGTACAGTTCGAATAGTCCGAGAGCTAGGAGTCTTTTTGACATAATCATTGCATGCCGGCTGATTTTAAGAGTCGTAACAGATTTTACGTTAAGGATACCTAAAACGACTGTCAGCTGCTCCAGTAGTGGTGGGGCTGCTGGAGGTTGCAGTGAAACTGGTTTAAAAATATATGGTTTTAGTTATTTTATGCAAGCTGAATTTTACAAGATCAATTGTTGATGTCAGGTAGAGTCGAAAACTAATAGTCAGCTGGTTCGTGGAGGGGGGATAGCACGTCAGTTGCTCGTGAGAAGTTGTAAAAAAATTAAATTCATTGCATGCCGAATGAAATTTTTTTCCATGACTTCTGACACATATTGAAGTATGATAATAATCGTGAGCTACTTGTCTAATGGTGTAAAGGCCGTCAGCTGGAGTAGGAAAGTATCGTTCCGCTCATAAATAAAAACGGCCTTCGGTAATGTTGTTCGGTAATTTCGTTGTATTCATCATTATTTTCATCATCATCATCGTCATCATCACTGCTATTTCTAGTGATAACACACTGATCTTCAGTCTCTTCCATTTCTTTGTCATCTATAAGAAATTAATAATTTTAAAAATAATGTCATTCAACATACACTCCGGTTCACTTATTTGAAGGCACTGAAATAAAAATTCCGTATTCAGCAGCCTGTATCTTTTGCAATTTGTAACCAATTGCAGAAGTTTAAAATGGAAATAGAAGCTAGACATCTTGAGATATAAAAAAAATCATGACAATAGTGGTGTCTTAACTAAAGAACTTTTTTGAGCAATTTCTAAAAAAAGGCAAAAAATGTGCTATTTGAATAAAGGCATTTTAACTAATTTTAATGAAAAACAGTTTTTCTTGTTTTTTTAATTTATTTTACTTTATCTGAGAACTATTAGTAATGGGTACAGCCCCTTTGTTTTTAATAACTTCAAATATACGGGTTTTCATTGAGAGATAAAGAGAATTTATGTAATCCAACGAAATTTGATTCCAAGCATCCGTAACGGCCTGAATTAGTGACGGCTTGTCATCAAATTAACTACCTTCTTCATAGGCCTTACGAGATAACCAACCCCAGACATTTTCGGTAATGTTTAGATCTGGCGAATAGGGTGGTCAGTCAAGAATATTAACATTTTAGCTTGCAATGAACTCCTTTACTACTCTGGCGTTGTGTATAGGGGCATTATCCTGTTGCAATATCCAAGATATGGGACCAAACAGTTCACTGAACTTCGGAAAAGCCGATTCCAATAACGTTTTATAGCTTGCACCAGTAATTTTTGCACATTGAAAACGTTTTTCTTTGCGCAGATCATGGAAATAATAGTTGTAGCCATCAGGCTCATCCAACTTAGACTTCTTCTCATCAGTAAATACAACGGTTCTCCAGTCATTTACATGACCTCTTTGCTGCACATCTTATACCGTATAGTCTCTTGCGAATTGAAGCCGCTTTTTCCTTACGGGGAGCATTAAGTGACAGATTTTTTGTTATTTCAGGTATTTAAGATACTCACAGCTCTTAATTACTCTGCGTACTGATGACTTGCTCGCTTCCACTCCAGCTTGAGCGTTTATTTTTGACAAGGATAAGGCAGAATTAGAAGCAATTCTGATAATTTTTCTTTTCTCATACGTAGATAAAGACAATGAAAGCCTTCCTTTAAAATGTTTTCCATACCCCTCGGGGTCCTTGATGTAATTGTCGACAACTGTTGGGCTCCGTCCAATTTTTTTTAGCTGTTGCGCGGTTAGAATGTCCTTCAGAACGGTAAACATCGATTTTAGTTTTTTCCGATAGATTTAAAATTTTTTGTTTTGCCATTTTGACTCGTAAAATGATTAAGATGTAATAAATTGTAATAAACAAACGTGGCCGTCGGTGGTGCAATGGTTAGTGTGCGCGGCTCTTGTACATGAGATCCTGGGTTCGAACCCGGCTCTGACCACCTTCAAAAAAAAAATTCTTTCGGCGGCGGTCACCTCGCATAGTGACGGCGACACTATCGAGTATCTAGCCATGAAAAATCTTCTCAAATTACCGTTCGGAATCGGTGTAAAACTGTAGGTCCCCATCAGTGAGTGAAAACTGGAAAGCGCACAGCTCAGTGATTGTGAGAAGTTCTCCCCAGTCCCTTCATGGGATGTAATGGGAAACCATTTATTTTTATTTTTAAACAAACGCTACGCTAAAAAATTATTGCTTACTTTAAAAATAATAAAGTGCCTTTATTCAAGTGAACCAAAAAAATAGCACATTTTTTGCCTTTTTTTTAAAAAATTGCCCAAAAAAGTTATTTAGTTAAGAAACCACTATTGTTATGATTTTTTTATATCTCAAGATGTCTAGCTTCCATTTTAAAATACTGCAATCGGTTGGTTGAAAAAGGCTGCAAGACAGCCTGCTGTCTAGCACACTTAGGCTAAAGAAGCCCATTGTGATACCTGCAGTTTCCTCTATAGCAACAATTGACTAGTCGCCTAGCCAATTTGCCCTTTAAATGAATTTGTCTATAAGACCTACAGGAATATCCTGTAGGGCTACGGGCTAACTAAATGTGTTCCGAATATCCTACTTCTCAGTCCTGTCAGAGCAGGGCAATCCAAGAGAAGGTCTTTCGTCGTTTCCTCGTCCTCTTCCATGCAGCATCTACAGAGAGTGGAGTTTCTATGTCCCAATCTTAGGCCGTGTTTCCCTAAAATACAATGTCCCGTAAGTGTTCCTAGCATTGTGGATAACCCGCCTCTCGGCAAGTTAAGTAGTTGCCTAGTCCTCTTCCTGTCCACCTGTAGCCATTGGACCCTGGCTTGTTTCCAAGTTGAAGTAAGTCTCCACTTGTCCTTGAATATATTATCGGCCGACTGCCTGATCTGCAAACGGCAGGTAGAGATTGGCATACTAAAACCTTTTTTTTGCCAGAAGGACCTGTGCCGTAGTACCCTGTATAGCTAACTTATCCGCTACGCAACTGCCTGGAATGTCGCTGTGTCCCGGTACGCAGATGAGCCTGATGTTAAAATAATCTGCCATCACCCTAAGTGATGAGTGGCATTCTTTCACCGTCAGGGACGTAGCAAACATGGCAGTAGTTCAGCAACCTCCAGTATGGCGGTAAATTCCGCCTGAAATACACTACAGTGATCAGGCAGCTTGAAGGAGATATTCACATTTAGGTCCATAGCCTACTTGCTCGTCCAACTTTGATCCATCTGTAAAAAATCTGATACTACTGGTGTTCCCTTCCAGTGACTTCCCAGGTATTCCTGTCCGGCATAGAACTCCTTAGATTTGTCGCTGGTAGAAGGTAGGGGATACAGTAGTCCGTTTTTACGGGAATAGAGTTGATCAGGTGTAGTAATTCAGCGTGTCCGAAATGTCCCGATATCAAAACGCCACAATCTCTGATTCGCACCAGAGATGTAGCGGCTGCCGATTCGGCCATGATATCAGGAGTACAGATGTTCAGGATAGCACTGAGTGCAGAACCTGACGTCGTGCCCATTGCCCCACTAACGCTAATCAGTGCTGATCTTTGAATTTTCATCAAGGAATTCAGAATATATTTCTTTTGGAGGGACGTCCACCAAACTACGATGCCATGGAGAAGTATTGGTCTGACTATTGCCGTATAAATCCATATGGTGGTCTTAGGAGACAGTCCCCAGCGCTTTCCTATCGCCCCTTTACAGCAGTAAAGAGCAACAGACGCCTTTTCCACCGTCTTCTCCACATTCGCTTCCAAAGACAGTTTTCTGGCGAGAATTACCCCAGATACTTGACATTTTCCGTCAACTATAATTGCACCCCATTAACTGATGGCAGATCAAATGCGGATATTTTATATTTCCGAGAGAACAAGATAAGCTCGGTTTTAAGTGGGTTAAGTGATAGTCCGTTGTTAGCGGTCCAGTTCGAAATCAAACTAAGTAGGCTGGTCGTACGAATGCTAAGTAAATTGAGGTTTCTACCCGTACAGATGATATCAATATCATCGGCCTAGGCAAAAATCTAGCGTTCGGCTCTGCCCAATTTAAGAAGCAGTTCATTGACAGAAGTTAACCATAATAGTGGAGACAGAACTTACCCTGTTAACGTTCCTAGTAATTGTAACACCACCCCATTCAGCTTTGACGGATCTATCCACCAGAAGCTTCCCAATTTCTTCCCAATTCTCTTATGCGGACTATAGAGTCGAGAGCCGTTTCAGTTGACCTGCCCTTGATATAGGCATGTTGAGAACGCGATAGTAGATTCTATGGAAGATTACTTCGAACATGAATGTCCAGTGACCTTTCAAATGTCTTAAGAACAAAGGATGATACACTGATTGGTCTAAAGTCATTTGGTTTGACATGAGAGCATTTGCCCGCGTTCGGGACGAAAACCACTTTGGTTTGCTTCCAAATGCTAGGAATGACTCCCAGCATAAGCCAGCGCCTGAAGATTGCCTCCAACCAACTACAAGATAGGTATAGTGCCTCCTGTAGCTGCGCGGGAATTATCCCGTCAGGTCCGGTTGATTTATAGGGCTTAAAGCATCTAATGGCCCATATCAGATTCTTTCTGCTTACTATTGAGCGAACTTTTTCTAAGCTAGGTGAGTTTCCGCCTAACTCTTCTGGCCGATGATCAACACTCCTGTCATCGTTGGGAAAGGGATTATCCAGGAGAATCCCAAGAGACTCTTCAGATGAATACGTCCACGTTCCATCGCCTTTCATTAAGAACTCCTCACACGGTGGGTTTTTAACGAGCACGCATCTTAAGCGTGCAGTCTGGTTGGTTCCTTCAATGGCTTCACAGAAGTTTCGCCGGATTTCCGTTTGGCCTTCTTGATTCCACCTGTATATAGATTAAGACTAATCTCGTAAACGCCCCAATCCCTTTGATCGCCGATCTTTCTGGCCTTGTTGAAAAGCCGCCTAATGGACGATCTTAGATCCTGAAGCTCAGAGTTCCACCAATGAGGTTGTTTGTTACCCTTGGCAGCATTATAACCACAGGTCTTACAGGATTCATTGAGGTGTTCCTGCACGCATCAGTTAATATGCCAACTAGTTATTCCAGCTTTGGCACATTTGTCGGAATATTCGGATGGTTACCTAAGAGTTTCCTTAGGCGCCCACGATAGGCGTTCCAGTCCTTTTCCTAAAATTGTTAAAAACTTCCTCTTTCAGAGGTTCGATATTTATGTGGAACTGTAGATATCTATGATCAGAAAATGAGTGATCAGAAAGTACGTTCCAATCGGATACAGTTACATAGTCGTAGCCAAGTAGTAAAGTTAGATATAGTGCTTCCCTCCTAACCGAAGTTATGAAGGTCGGTTCCTCGCCTCTATTACATATAGTCAAGGATTCGCTTATAATGAAATTCAAAAGAGACTCACCTCGATCATTGGTGCCGGTACTCGCCCATATTGTGTGGTGCACGTTGGCGTCCGCACCTATAATGACGCTACAATTCCGTCTTTTTGCCTCCGATACCATATCCCTAACGCACTTCGGAGGGGGTGGTTCAGTATGGTCGTGCGCCATGTACGATGAAACTAGCCAGATGTCCCGCTGGCCGTTTTCCACCGAGAGGCTGATGGCGGTTGTATCGCATTCACTAAAATTCTGCAATAAAAGAGCATTAAATTTGTTTTTAATGAGTATGCAAGATCTTGGCCTACCTGGGGTTGATAGGACGAAGGTCCTGTATCCATTGCACCTGATACCACATATACGATCATTGACCGTCCATGGTTGTTGTATCAGGGCCACATCGGCTCCACCCTTCGCAAGATGAAGAATGAGGTTGGCAGATGCTGCCTTACTGCGATGAAGATTTATCTGCAGGACTTTCATTGTCTACAAGATCTTTAACTCCGGGTACCTCGATCAGGGTTGTCTCGTGATCACCCTCGCTAGTGATGGACCCATCTCGGAGCCAGGCAGAGCGGCCCACAGGTCGATGATGCTGCCACTGTCGTTATCCAGTAGTGCTTCTTCAGCATCTACCGCCATTTCAGGATACTTTCCAGCATTTCCACCTTAAAAATTTCTTTCGACGACGGTCACCTCGCTTAGTGACGGCGACACTATCGAGTATTTAGCCATGAAAAGGCTTTGCAAAATACCGTTCGGAACCGGTGTTAAACTGTAGGTCCCAATCAGTGTGTATGAAACTATAAAGCGCACAGCTCACTGGTTGTAAGGAGCTCTCCCCAATTCTTTCATTGGATGTAATGGGAAACCATTTATTTATTTATTATTTATTCCAGCATTTACAGCTGTGACTTCCGACTTCGACTCAGCCGGTTAGCCACTCAGAGTATCCACTTTGTATACCCTGCTGCGGGGTACACTCATGAACCCAAACCGAATTTGGCCTTTGGACTCTAGGGGTTTTACGGAATCCTGGTTCAAGACCAAAACTACCTGCCGGGAGGTTCCTACAGGATCCTCAACCTTGTCCACCTTCCAATCCTTTCCAGGAATGGAGAGATTGCAGTGGCTGATGATCTTTAGGATCTCCAGTGGGTCAGAGGGTGGGTTGGACGGGACCCAAACCCTAGCCCTTGGTCTAGAAGGTATATCCTTCCTATCCACGGGGTTGAGTTTGGCCCCCGGCCAAACCTCACCTACCCGACTCATGGCGGACTTATACAAGGTAGCGCAAAAGTAAACTTCCGATGTTTTTTGGCTGTAATTTAAAAAAAAAATGAAAAACTTTGATTCTTCTTGTGGATTATTTTTATTTGGTCTTTTAATATTTTTTACATCAAGTCGAGAATATGATGTCATGTAAATGGCCGCCGCCACAGTTGATTGTCATTTGAGCCCTTTTTATGGTATTTTCCATCACTTTGGCCAAAACTTCCAGCAATAGGTCCTCACATTCTTGACGGATATTGTCTTTAAGAGCTGCAAGAGTCTGAGGCTTGTTGACATAAACCCGCGACTTCAAAAAGCCCCACAAAAAGAAGTCTGGAGCGGTCAAATCAGACGATCTTGCTGGCCAGTGCAAATCGCCAAAACGGGAGATTAGGCGCCCGGGAAATGCACCCTTCAGCATATCGCTTGTGACAAGTGCAGTGTGTGCCGTTGCACCGTCCTGTTGGAACCACATGTTTTCCAATCCCAATTCATCAAGTTGCGGCAAAAAGAACTCGTTGATCATTGCTCTGTAGCGTGGCACGTCGTCTGGTCGATGTCGACGGCGCTTCCATGACATCCTCGGCTACAGCAGCAATATTCTCTGCAGAACGGCTACTACGGGGTCTGCCCCGCCTGGCAGCATCTCTTGTTGTGCCAGTCTCTTCGAGGCGAGCGGCTAAACGTCGCAGTGTTTCACCAGTAGGCGTTGGACGGCCAGGAAATCTGCGACGAAATTCACGTTGTGCCAAAGTCACCGACCGATTATTGGTCAAATAAATAGTCAGCAATATTCCTCGTTCTGGAGCAGTGTAGCGTAACATTGTTTATTAACGTGTATTTCGCATGTGTTTACTACATAAATGTCAAAACAGAACTGACATTAGGGGCCAATCGCCAAATTTATAGCATTTTCTGATAGGAGGATTACTTTTGCGCCACCTTGTACAATCGCGCTGCTCGTTCATCAGAGCAGCCGATAAGTTTAATACTTCCCTGGAACCATCCCGCGTCTTCGCAGATTGGCACAGGACCAGGGTTGTCGTTGACGATGTCCATCAACACCGTAAGAAGGGCTCATTCTACGAGGCGCCATTTATTCTTGGGGATACGTCCGTCCTGGGAACCTTCATCCAAGACGTCAGCCATTAGGGCTGTCCTTCGCGACATCACTAAAGGACCTGCCGAGCACTGGGTGGCTTTTATGCCTCTTAGATGAGGGACCAGGTTTTGTATCCTCCTCCACTGAACTCTGCCTTTTAGTAACAGTCAGTGGAAGCTTTGTCCCTACAGACTTGGACCCCTCACAGACGCCCTTAGCCCACTTCAATGTGTTTACCTGTGCAGGAGTGAGTGCGGTGGCCAGTCGAAGATCAGCTCTCCGCTTCCGGGAGGGGCAGAGATTTTTAGCTTTCCCAGTAGTTGGGGAGGGTTGACCACCGCCCGCGTTGTTCGCAGTTGCAGAGGCCCCCTTGCGTGTGATCACAGAAGACTTACGAGCACTAGTGCTCGGGGAAGAGCCCGTAGGCTCGGGAGAAGTCACAGGTTTTCCTGTGGCCGAAGTCTTTTTACTATTCTTGTTCATGTAGTTTGGGCCTCAACTTGTAGCCGCTATCTACATTCGTAAAGATGCAATGTGTTCAAAAAGAAGAAAGAGAGGAGGGCCGTGGTTGTCTATGAAGCAGGGAGTTCCACGCGAGGGTTGACACTCCGCCTTATGGGACAGAGTGTTCAGAGCCAGGCCGAACCAAAGAGGGAGTCATCTCAACCTCACAATTACCACCAACTTAACGGTGACGGATTTCGATCGTACTACAAGACTTGGCGGGACAGCTCGAGAGCAGAAAGAAGAAGAAGATCATTTAGAGTTACCCGGGATGCACCGCGAGGAGGCGATCTTCACTGCAATCCTGCAATCGGTTACAAATTGCAAAAGATACAGGCTGCTGAATATGGAAATTTTAATGCCTTTAAATATGTGAACCGGAGTGTATTTCGCCTGAAACTGAGAAAGATGAAGTTTATAATACCTTGATGGTTTTTGCCAAGATTGGTGATGCTTGTGATGGATGGTAGCAATTGGTCTCCCTCGAACCATTTAAAAAAACATGAGGTGCTAGGGGACACCCGGTTGGAGTGAAGTTCCTTTCGCTATATACTTATATTATGTACTAGTTAGTTCCAACACGTTTAAGGCGCCCGTTGAAAATTAAATGGATCTTTAAGAAAAGATAAAAAGAATAAATGGTTTCCCATTACATCCCATGAAGGGACCGGGGAGAAACTTCTCAGAATCACTGAGCTGTGCCATTTCCAGTTTTCACTCACTGATTGGGACCTACAGTTTTACACCTATTCCGAACGGTATTTTGAGAAGCTTTTTCATGGCTATATACTCGATAGTGTCGGCGTCACTATGCGAGTTTGTTTAAAGGTGGTCAGAGCAGGGTTCGAACCCAGGATCTCATGTACAAAAGCCGCGCACACTAACCATTCCACCACCGACGGCCACAAAAAAGATACTTGTTGTAAAACGATAAACTTTTTTTTAAAAGTATATTTTGTAAGAATGTGCATTACATTTTACCGAAAATGTCCTTTTTTAAAGAGAGGTACTTCTCTTTACTATTTTTTAAGAAAAAGTAGTTTCTGTAAGAAAAGCTATAAGAGTATAATTTTTTAAGAACAGATACTTTTTAAAGAAGTGGTACTCTTTTTAGGAAAAGGTTATTTTTTAAGAAAATTTATTTATTTTCAGAGAGGATGCTTATGTCAAGAAAAGAAAAGTTATTATATTATTTTTAAACAAAGGTACTTTGGAACATGTACTTTAAACAAAGGAATTTTTGTAAGAAAAGGTATTTTTAAGAGAAGATATTTTTTTGAAGAAAAGGTTTTTTTTATAAGAAATGGGATTTTTTTTAGAATTGGATTTTTTTTTTAGAATTGGTCATTGTCAAGAATGGGTACATTTTTAAGAGTAGGTACTTATCTCAAGAAAAGTTATTTTGGTCCACAAAAACAAGAAATAAATGGTTTCCCCTTACATCTCATGAAGGGATTAGGGAGAGCTTCTCTCAAACCAGTGAGCTGTCCGCGTTCTAGTTTTACACTCACTGATTGGGATCTACAGTTGTAGACCGGTTCCGAACTGTATTTTGAGAAGCTTTACTCGATAGTGTCGCCGTCACTAAGCGAGGTGACCGCCTTAGAAAAAAATGTAAGGTGGTCAGAGCAGGGATCGAACCCACGTTCTCTTGCACAGGAGCCGCGCACACTACCATTGCACCACCGACAAAAAAGGTACTCTCTAAAGAAAATGTAGTTTTTAAGAAAGGACAATTTGTTGTAAGGTACTTATTAAAAAAGGTACTTATTTAAAAAAATACTTGGTTTAAGCAAAGGTACTTTTTGTAAGAAAATTTACTTTTTTTACGCAAAGCTACTTCTTTAAGATAAGGTAGTTTTTTAAGAAAAGGTACATTGTTTAACAATATGAATGGGTATTTTTTTGAGAAAATTAACTTTTTTTAAGAAAAGGCATTTTTTTAAGAAAATTATCTTCTTTCACTTTGGCTTTTCTGAATTTACTTTTTATTGGGTTCAAAACTACAATATGTACTAAATATTGGTTACAGGCTCCACGTAGAAAACAAGAAATGTCCCAACATATGTTAGGCTAGACACAAACCAAAGCAAAAGTAGCCAATATAGTTGATAATACTCAGTTGCAGTATAATAGTGTTAAAAAAAGTTGTTTATTTTTTTTCATTTAGCCTTCAACCCGCAACGTGTGATAAGGAACTTCATTCCAATACTTTGCATCTCTTTCTTCCCATCCGTACTCTTCAGGGGATAATTCGGATAGTATTGGAAGATGAGGATGAACCCAGAGATGGGCGATATATAAAGAACGAAGAAACTGTTGATGCAGCTCGGACTTACAAGGCGGGAACAAAGAACCGCAATTCCTTTTTCTAAGTAGAATTATCATTCCTACCATACGTGAACATATGTGTATATTGATGCCATTTATTGTTTTAAATCCATACAATTTGCATACATACTTTTCGAATGTTGCACATAACTGATTCATGTTGCGATTCTGTAATTTTGAAATGCCATTCAATGTTTTCATATACTTTTGGGAGTTTCTAAGAATCTGGAACGGGGTTTTCCCCTTTTTGGTAGAATACATTATTAAAAGCACAGCCTTTGAGTGCATGATATCCTGGCAACGAAGAACATATGTATGTGGACCCAATCTTTCATATAATTTGTTGATATCAATAAATCGTTGATAGTTTCCAGTACCAACATGTATCGGTATTTTTAAATTGTTTTGAAACTCATTTTGCCCAGCATGATGACGAGAATATCAGTGTATATCAACAAATTATATGAAAGATTGGAAGAGTACATAAATAGCAGTGATGTTGATGATAAAAATAATGATGAATACAACGAAATTACCGAACAAAATTACAGAAGGCCGTTTTGATTTATGAGCGGAACGATACTTTCATACTCCAGCTGACGGCCTGTCCACCATTATAAAGGGGTTTTCAACAGAGACGCTACAAAAGTAAATCGATAGGGACAGCAAACGACGCCATATTTTTTCCCGCTCTTTTAACATTTCATTTCATCATGGAAAGATATACCAGCCAACAACGAGTCGAAATTATTAAAATTTACTACCGAAATTGGAGTCAGTCAACTTTAAGAGCGGAAAATCATCTTCATCGATGAAGCTCATTTCTGGCTGAATGGCTTCGTCAATAAACAAACTATGGGTTATACAGCAATCCACACGTAATCCATGAGTCATCATTGCATCTCGAAAAAATTACGGGTTGGTGCGGTTTATGGGCCGGCGGCGTCATTGGGCCGTACTTCTTCCGTGATGATCAAGACCGGCACATTACTGTGAATGCGAATCGCTACCGTTCAATGATAACCGAATATTTTTGGCCCCAATTGGATAATATGGACTTGAAGGACATGTGGTTCCAACAGGACGGCGCCACAATCAATTTTGTAATAAGTAAACTCCATGATCGTTTAGGGTTGGTGAGCGACTGCTCTTTATTATCATTACATTATGTTAAGAGCTACTTATTTACTAATACATTGAAGAGAGCGTAGTATGCACACGTATTAGACCGTGTGAATAACAACTTCAGCAAAAGTGCATGGCATTGGACAACAGCATACCGTTCACCGTGGGAACAGGTAAAAGTGTCTTTATATCTAGACATGATCGCATTATTACACGTGTGTGCATTGGCGGTGCTGTGCATACTACAGTATGCATGGTCAACAGTATTATGCATACTACACCTCCCTTTTTTTTTAGATTAAATTTATATTTAATTTTTATTTAATTTAATTTAATTTAATTTAATTTACTTATTTACTTATTAAATAATCTTATTCTATTTTTATGAACTGTCGTTTCCATTGTTTCCATTGTCGTCATGAAACAGTACATTATTCTTATCATCTATCCCTATGACCTCAAAAGGGCCTAGATATATATTATCTAACTTATGTCCGGTTTCATTACGGACTAAAACAAAATCACCGATTCGTGGGTCTAAACTGTTAGACCCTTCCTCAGATCTTGTCATTCTCGTGAATTTTGCCTTGTCAAGTAGACTTGCAGCTCTTCGCTGTGCTACCTGTAGTCTGAGTTTTACTTCCTTTTGGTATGAGTCAACGTTGTATAGCGGTTCTATACGTTTCTCATCTAGGAAGTCTATGACTGGTGGCATTTTACCAAAAATCAATTCGAATGGACAATAGTCATGCGTACAAGAAGGTGTTGTATTATAGCAATACACGAAGAATTTTAACCATGTGTCCCAGTCGGATTTATCGGAAGATATATATGATCGCAAATATTCATTTAATGTTCTATGAGATCTTTCTACGGTACCGAGAGTCTCATGATGGTGCGCGGTAGAGTTCAATTTCTCTATTTTCATCAATGAACATAGTTCTTTTAATACTTGGTTCATATACTCGGTTCCCATATCCGTAAGTATTTTAGTCATTGGTCCATATATCAAAATAAATCCTTCAAAAATAGCTTTTGCCACTTTTTTAGCAGATTTATTATCGATTGGGATCGCAATGAGGTACTTCGTCAAATCGCAGATTATTGTGACCGCATATTCATTTCCTGACTGATATTGGCAAGGGACCTACCGTATCTATCATAACTATATCGAATGCCTTTGCCTGTGTAGGAGTTGTAATGAAAGGTTCTTTAACCTTCAATCCTGATTTGTTCCGTTGGCATTTATCACATTTTCTCACATAGTTAGATACGTCTCTTGTCATATTTTTCCAAAAATATCTCTGTTTAATCTTTCTAAGCAAACGGGTTGTTCCGGGGTGTCCGCCCCATATTGGATCATCGTGATATTTTCGAATGATCTTCTCTTTGTCGGAATTTGACTCTATTTTCGTTAGTGCTGGTGTGAGTACTATTTTTAATTTGCTCAAAATTTTACTACAAAATTAACCTCGATACGCGACAGCGCATCCGCTACATGATTTTCTTTACCCCTGATATACTCAACCACAAAATTGTACTCTTCTAAGTCGAGTCGCATTCGTGTTAATTTTGATGACGGGTTTTTCATCGAGAACAGATACGTAAGTGGTCTATGATCACTTTTAACCAAAAACTTATTACCATAAATATATGGCTTAAAATATTGTATCGCCCAGTGTATAGCTGCTAGTTCCTGTTCAATTCTGGATTTATTACTTTCTCCTTTCGTGAAAGCTCTAGATGCAAAGGCTACTGGTAACTGAATACCTTGGTAATCTTGGCTTAACACAGCTCCGCAAGCGTGTTTACTTGCATCTGTAGTTATACAAAATTCCTTATCGAAGTCAGGATATTGTAATATCGTAGGACGTAATAGTTGATCCTTGAGATATTTAAAAGATTTTTCGCATTCCTGAGTCCATTCAAAATTAACATTCTTCCTGGACAATCGAGTTATATGTCTTGATGATTCAGCAAAATTTGGTATGAACCTCCTATAATAATTGCAAAAGGCTACGAAGCGTTTCGCTTCATCTCCATTCTTTGGTACTGGATAGTTCTGTATTATCGAAAATTTGCTGTCATCCGGTAATATACCCTTGTCCGTACACTTATGTCCTAGGAATGTAACTTCACGACGGAAAAACGAACATTTATCAGAATGCAATTTAAGATTGTATTTTCGACATATGTCAAAAACATCTCTCAAATTCTGTAACATGTGGTTAGTTGAGCAACCTATGATGATCAAGTCATCCATATACAAAAATGCTTGGGCTGGTTTTAATCCTGAGAATGCTAATGACATCATTCTCTGGAATGAGTTTGGAGCAATCTTTATACCATATGGTAATCTTTTGAACCGGAAGGAACCTTTTTCGGAAGAAAAGGATGTAATGTCCCTCGAATCTTCTTCTAATTCTACTTGATGAAATCCCGATATTAAATCCAAACATGAACAAAATTTAGCTCTACCTAGCTGATCCAATATATCATCCATACGTGGTAGTGGATATTTGTCAGCTACTAATTTTTTATTTATCCCCCTATAGTCAACAACTAGTCTCCATCTCTTTTGGTCTGTTCCCGGTAATGGTTTTTTCGGGACCAGTAATATTGGACTGTTGTAGTCTGAAACAGATGGTTCGACTATGTCATCATCTATTAGTTTAGTTATCTGTCGATCAACTTCCGCTTTATGAGTGTGTGGGATTCTATAATTTTTCATATATATAGGATCCTTATCACTTAATTTAAGTTTTTGCTTGTAAAAATTATTTACACTTATCTTTTCCGTTTCCAACGCAAAAATGTCAATGAATTCGGAGCATAATCCCTTCAACTCTTTATTGACAAATTCAGGGGAATTATTACAAAGTATTCTCAATTTCTCCTTATTACTCTGAGGGTTACTGCTCGGTTGGACAATATTGTAGTCGTTTAGACATTCAGTTTTGATTTTAACATTTTGAATAACCAAATTATTGTCGGTTGTATTGACAATTCTAACCATAGGTTTATTTTTTGAAGTGATGGTGTTCGCAACATAGACACCATCTTGTAGCATCTGATGTGGAATTAAAATTTCATCCTCTTCAGACTGTACACTGATCAGTCGTATCACTTCTGATCGAGCTGGAAGAGATATAGAGTTTACGTTCGGTGCATTCATCAATGGAATTCCGATGTCTTGAGAGAAATTATGCTGTCGTAGGGTAATCAAATCTTGCTCTCCCTGGTAATCCAGAGTGCAATTGTATTTCCTTATAAAATCCATACCTATGATTCCATCTATAGGAATTGGAAAATTTTCCCCAACGACGTGAAATTCGTGTCCTATGAGAATATTTTCGATTTTCAAGTCTGTATTGACTTTTCCAATTGTAGTCAGTAAACCCTGACCTACACCACTGAGATTCGTAGTGATGTTATAATCTATTTGTTCGTTTAGAACTTTCCCGAGTTTAATAACTGAAACATCTGCTCCGGTATCAATAAGAAAAGTTGATCTTCCATTATTCAATGTTGATCTGATAGTGAGATAACTGTAGAGACTTATATTCATGTTATAGATTTTGGAAGTTACTGCATATTCAGGGGTGCTTGTCCGTTTCCCGAGTTGTTCTCGGCTACAAGCCTCATATTTTGGTTTGTGTTGTTTCCGTAATTATTGCGGTAATTACCACGGCCTCTGCCATGATTATTGTTACCATTACCGCGATAGTTATTACCTCTATTATTATTGTATCCTCGTCTATTGTTATTTTGTCCGTATCCATTTCCGCGATTGTTTCCACGATTGTGGAAATTTCCCCGATTTTGGACATTTCCCCGACGGTTGGAGCCATAATACAATACCGAGTTTGGCTGTCCGAATGATTCAGTACAACTATTAACGAACTTGGCCATGACCTCGTTCATATTTAAAAAGTTGCCTGATTCCATTATTAATTTTACTCTCTCATTCGTAGCGTTCTTAGCTATTGCCCTTACTGCCGTTTGTGTGGAGTATTTAGTGGTTAATGAGGAGTGGAGGCCATCTGATATATAAGCACTTTCCAACGATTTTGTTAAGGAATCTATTTCCGCAGCATAAGCGTTTGCGGTTTAACCACCTTGGCGCACGTTCAACAACTTAGCTGTGATTACCTCAACCGAATCACCTTTAACAGATGATTTTAATGTGGCTATTATTGACGCTATTGTGGTCTCATTTGAAAATAGATTTCGGGATGTGCCCTTCAATTTAGTTTTTATTAAAGTAACTGCCAATTGTTCGTGTGTTTCCATCATTGATTCCACTAGAGCGAGTGCATCTAGGAAACTTTGTAAGTTCTCTGGTTTTCCATCAAAGTCTGGGAGGAGCTTTGAGGCTAAGCCAAAGAATTGTGTCACTGTTTGTGCCATTTTTGCAAGAGGAGTTAAGTTTTCACTAATTTTATCAGTATTGTCTAGGGTCGAGTCTGAACTATTCACAACTTGACCTTCAATTTCACACTTCAATTCCTCGTGAATATTATCAGGGATTTTAACGTCTAAACCCCTTCGTGACAAAACAGTTGCAAGTTTACTGCGAATGTCCAAAAAGAATCCTTCAGCAGCTACTTGGTGGCTATGTGTGAGCCTAGAGTAATTTACATTAATTAACACTCGTACCTGTTCAAATCTTTCAAATAAAACGCTGAGATGTTTTTCCACCGTTTGGTCTTTTGTAGGCGCTTTATTTGTGTTTAAACATTTGTACGACTTGTCAAAGTGTTCCTGTATTAATCGTAATTTAGTTACGATTGTCTGCCAATCCATTTATTAATGGTCAACAAACATTTGGTTTTCAAAAAAAATTTTTTTTTTTCGTTTGGTTACACATGTATTTCTAATTTTAACAATATTTGTTTTCCTATTTCCTCAATTTATTTTATTCATTTCCCCAATGGCAAGTTTATTGCAAACAACTTATCAACCAATAAACTATACTTTGTTTAGCTCGTTTGCCAACGACATTGACCTCACATAGTTCTTCTTGAGAGATCGCTTGTGCAGTTCGTAAACTGTTGTAAGTAGTTGCAATGCCATTATTGCTATTATGATTATGAGGTAAATTGTTGAAGAGTTTTCCACTTCGACAATTTTCACCTCATTAATTACATTAGCGTTTGGGTTCGTTATCTTACACTCTTGTCCGCCCATATTCAAATATTGTTTTCTTTTTCCTTAATTTATTCATTCATTTGACGTTCATTTAGGTGTTGTCATTAATAGAATTGTTCGTTCAATATTATTCTTCAATTTCAGAGATATTGGGTATCCAATACAAAGTGTTAGTGGGTCACAAAAATTTTGTAAAAAAAAAAATTTATCCGAATCCGTCCCCTCTTTGACAACGGATTATGGTTAATATGCTATATATTAGTCACTGCCACTTTGTGACTGATTGGGCAACCAAACCAATGCAGGGACTCGTGAGTATGCACCGGTTAAAAAAATTTTGTTAGTAGAAAGACACATATTTTTATAGAAAAAAAAATAATTTTATAATGGTCACTATACTACTGGAGGGACTCGTAAGTTTCGCAGCAGTTATTAATTTATAATTATTCTTCTTAAATTTTTTGGTTTTCGCAGCCTTGGCAAAATTCGTTGCCAAGTGACTCATTTCCTTCTTTTCATTTCACTTTTCTTTACGGCGGCGGTTTATTGGAATACTTCCGTAAATTTTATTGTCAATTCAAAGGTGCCATCCTCGAACGATGTATCGTGTGGAC
This sequence comes from Phaonia tiefii, assembly GCA_963931995.1. Taxonomy (NCBI): domain Eukaryota; kingdom Metazoa; phylum Arthropoda; class Insecta; order Diptera; family Muscidae; genus Phaonia; species Phaonia tiefii. Next base: position 219,678,686 of record OZ008369.1, read on the forward strand.
CTAAAATCACTGCACTCCATATCATAATATTTTTATCTATTGGTGCTCCATAATCACTGGATGTTTGTTTCTTGTTTTGAAGTCTTTTAACATCTCTCATTAAACGTCTCATTAAAACGTCCATAGTGCTTCATTTCACTTTTCTTTTCACTTTTCTTGTCGGTTATAAATTTTCAACAGACTAACTTTTTTGTCAATTGCATCAGCTGCGGCAAATACAATGATAGCAAAACCACTAGAACGTCCAGTTTGCGGATCAGTAATTTTACTATCTCGGCAATTATTATTGTACATCGTTATTATTTTCTTTTCATTTTATTGTTTTTTTTTTTTTTTCACTTTAATGTTTTATCTTGTCTTTTTAATATTTTTCTCAAAACACTACAACAATCTTTTGTTTGATATGTTGATTTTATTGTTCACTGTAACTTATTTAAAAACCGAATCATTAAACTTTTATATATTTGTAATAAAAACAATGCTCCAATAGGAGCACTGGCAGGATCGCCATGTAATAAGTAAACTCCATGATCGTTTAGGGTTGGTGAGCGACTGCTCATTATTATCATTACATTATGTTAAGAGCTACTTATTTACTAATACATTGAAGAGAGCGTAGTATGCACACGTATTATACCGTGTGAATAACAACTTCAGCAAAAGTGCATGGCATTGGACAACAGCATACCGTTCACCGTGGGAACAGGTAACAGTGTCTTTATATCTAGACATGATCGCATTACTACACGTGTGTGCATTGGCGGTGCTGTGCATACTACAGTATGTATGGTCAACAGTATTATGCATACTACAATTTATTGGAAACTAAGTTTGGTGAGCATGTTGTCTCACGAAATGGCCCAGTCGATTAGCCGCCTCGGTCGTGCGATTTGACGCCGTTAGATTATTTCCTGTGGGGCTACGTCAAGTCTATGGGGTATGCCAACAACCCAGCGACGATTGATGAACTTCGTACGAATATCGAACGTGAAATTGCAGCAGTATCGGCCGATTTATGCTTGAAAACCGTCGAAAATTGGGTTCAGCGTCTGGACTTCTGCAAGCGTGCCCGGGGTGGCCATGCAAAAGAAATCGAGTTCCATACATAATGGCATCGAACGTACTTTCACAGGAATAAAAAATGTCATTGGTATCTGAAACCGGTTTTGTTTTATTTAAAGAAACTTTTGTAGCGCTCTTATTGAAAAACCCGTTACAAGTAGCTGACGATTATTATAATACTTCAATATGTGTCACAAGTCATGGAAAATAGTTTCATTTGGCATGCAGTGGGTTTAATTTTCTAATTTTTTTTTACAAGTTTGCACGAGCAGCTGATGTGCCCTTCACGAACCAGCTGACTATTATTTTTCGACTCTACCTGACATCAACAATTGATCTTGTAAAATTCAGTTAGCATAAAATAATTAACCCTTTCGACCCCAACGTTGCTTGTGGGCAACTTCATATGTTTGACGACTAACGGTCAGCGTTATTTTTGTTTTTGTTCGTATAACCGTATTGATATCGAAAGCTACAAGTGTTCTCTTTAATTTGAATGAAACAACAGCTAATTTGATTGTCAATTAGCAAAGTTATTTTCATTAGAACGCGCGTGTGTCAAGACAAATATATTTGCGAATTTGGAAAGAGGTTTTTATACATGTGATTTTTTTTCAAAATTATAACAAAAGTTTAAAATATTTTTATTGAGTCTTTTTTAGTAAATATCAAGTAAAATATTTGTAGAAGTTAAATCTTACAATTGCAAACAAACAACAGGTGAGTAATTTTCAATGTTGTCAAGTTGCTTGTGAGCAACTTTGGGCAATTATGGTAATTAATTTACATACTTTTAGACATGAGACCCCAAGAGAAGGGCTTGATCATGTGCCGGTCTTGATCATGACAAACAAAGATATTGAAAGAATTTTGAACTTCGATTGGGATGTTTCCAGTGACGAGGAAAGCGGAGATGAGGTGGAAGACATATCTGCAGTGCTGGAGAGGAATTTGGAAGGGATCGTGGAAAGAGGAGAAAGCATGGAGATCGGCCTTCTTGACAACATACTGGCGGATGAGTTTGAGCAAGAATCTTCTGGTGCTGTTAATATGTGCTTTGAAAAAATTGATCCGAAATATCTCAAATGGAGATCAAGGCCATTTGAAGCCCCAGAGACTGTTTTGAAGGACGAGAATATCCTGGAAGTTCATGAAGTTTTGACACCAGTTGAATATTTCGAAAAAATGTTCGATACTCGATGTATTGATTTGATCACACAGCAAACTAATTTATATGGATTACAGGAACTCGGCATTGAGCTCAACTGTACTAAGGAGGAAATAAGACGGTATGTTGGTGCTTTGTTATACTTAGGTGTTTTTAGACTGCACCAGTTTAAAATGGAATGGGCCCAAAACACAAAGCTTACGGCTATAGCAGAAGCAATGTCCCGCGGCCGGTTTGAAAAAATTAAGCAGTGCTTACATTTCAACGAAAGCAGCCAACAACCTAAAAAGGATGATTTAAATAATGACAAGCTGTACAAGATACGCCCTTTGCTAAATATCCTTAAGGAGAACTTCAATAATCTACCTCAGGAAGAGCATCAACGTGTTGATGAACAGATAATTGCATTCAAAGGTATACATCGATGTAAATTCATATATTCATAAATTTGTACTGTTACTCTTGGTTATAGGTCGGTCTACTTATAAACAATATAACCCAGCTAAGCCCCACAAATGGGGTTTGAAAATGGAACTACTGGCATGGTATATGATTTTACAATGTATGTTGGCGAAGGAACCTGCCCGTCATATGGATTGGGATTATCTTCGGATGTTGTACGCGGTGGTGCAATGGTTAGTGTGCGCGGCTCTTGTACATGAGATCCTGGGTTCGAACCCTGCTCTGACCACCTTCAAGTTTATTTCGGCGGCGGTCACCTCGCATAGTGACGGCGACACTATCGAGTATATAGCCATGAAAAAGCTTCTCAAAATACCGTTGGGAATCGGTGTAAAACTGTAGGTCCCAATCAGTGAGTGAAAACTGGAAAGCGCACAGCTCAGTGATTGTGAGAAGTTCTCCCCCGGTCCCTTCATGGGATGTAATGGGAAACCATTTTTTTTTTGTCCTTTATCTGGCTCAAAACCGTCCCAAACACAAGAACTTTTAACTTTGTTTCGACAACTGGTTTACATCAGTAAGTCTTCTTATTGCGTTGAAGGAAATGGGCATATTTGCAACAGGTACTATACGTAAAACTCGGATAAGGAGTTGCTAGTTGCTTTCAGATGCTGAACTCAAAAAAAGGGGAAGAGGATCTTTTGACGTGAGATGTGAGCGAAGTATAATCTAGTATGTCTAAAGTGGCTTGACAACAAATCAGTTTTGCTAGCATCTTCGTGTATAGACCACCATTGCTTTCAGATGCTGTAAGCGTAAGCGTTGGAGCCCGAAGGAAAAAGCTTACATTGATGTTCCAAGACCTGCTATTGTTGCTTCCTATAATAAAGGCATGGGACGGGTTGACCTGGCTGATATGCTCTTGGAGCTGTACAAGGTTAACCACCGCTCAAGAAAATGGTACATAAGAATCTTCTATTGGTGCCTAGGAACATCCGTTACAAATTCCTGGCTGCTTTATAGAAAACATCTTCGTCTACTTCAACCCAACCAGAAACATATTCCATTAATACAATTTCAACTGGAAATTGCTAATGCACATTTGCAATATAGTTCCGTGCTGAAGATTCCATCCAAAGAAAAAGAGGTCGCCCATCGAATTTGGAAAAAAATAATCCAACATCTTCCGATGATATCTCTCCCTCGAACAGTGTGTCTTCGCAAAGCACCAAAAAGTATAGGTTCCAACCGAACCCTCCAGATGCAAAGCGGTATGATAGAGAGAATCTTGGGTCTTATCGAAAGCAGACTACACATCTCTAGGAGTCTACGGGAGAACCAGTAGATAAATTTCAGTCTGGTGAACCGACTTAAACATACCCCCGCTCTAAGTTATCCATTGCGTACAAGTTCTGCCGAAGAACGCCCGTAATCACCCTTACGTTGAACGAATGGGGGTGACAAATGGGACCATATTAAATAGTAGGTTCACTGTATGGCAGGTACCAGAATGTGTGTGGTAAAATCGCTAAATTTCCATAGGAGAATATATTGTCTAACACAAAATTTCATAAAGATTGATTCGGTTTTCCGAGACTTCTCGTGCTGAACATCCAGATGGACAAAAAACTTTTATATGGGAGGTACCAAAATTGGCGTGGAAAATTCACCCTTATCTTAAGCGGTGACTGTTGTTTGACGACGGGAAGCATTAAACCTAATTCCATTAGGTTGAATTAAATTTCTTTAAATTTTCGCTTATCAAGAAATATATAAGCTACAACCCTTTGGAGGACAGCTACCGCAATTTATTTACCGTTAAGCAAGAAATGTCAAAACAAATAAAATATGTGCAATTTTTCATGACTTCTCGTGAAATAATCGATTAACAGTGTACTTTTCCTTAGAAATATATTAAAGGGAATTTTGAAATGGGATAAAAGCTACAATATTGTCAAAGGTTGTAGTACAATATTTCAAAAACGATTACAAATTATCCAGAACAAAAACCTTAAGATAATCCACAGACTACCGAAACGATTTCCTACCACGGAATTACATAGAAGGACAAAATGTAAAATGATTGAGACATTACTAACTGACTTGACGCTGACATTTACTGAGAAATGCAGAAGGTCAAAATACGATCATTTGAGAAGTTTGTCTTAACAATTTTTAATCCGTAATACACATTGTGTATTAATGAATTAGACATTGTTGTTAGAGCATCTCATAGTTTCCTTATCCTACCTCCCTCCCTTCCCCCCACCCACCCCTCCCTCTTTTGTGATATTAGATATAGGTTTGTTGGTAAATTTTTCCTATAGAAGTAGTTATAAATTCTAAATATATATTAATTATTAAAATGTATATATTTGTTGTGATATCTTATGATAATAACTCAAAAATTGTACACTTGAATTGAATTAAATAGAAAAAAAAAAATATTTCAAGCTGTTTAGATTTATTGAAGTAAAATCTGAATTAGGGCCCTGGCCCACCTCCAACATTTTCTTCGGCCTGTAAAAACAAATTGTTACGTATAGGGGAAAACCTCTATTAATCAATCTTATTATAAATTCTGAATTCTACAATGAATTGTAGCTGACGCTGAATAGATGGATGAATCATTAGCGGTTGACGCCAGATGCTGACATTCATGTCCCTCATCTCCATGTTCCAGATCTTCAAGTCCCTACTCTTCCTGTTTATCTCCCATTATGCTATTTTTATGTTCCTGTTTATCGTTCCACACATATTGTTGCGACGTTCCTGCTCCAGATGTGACTGCCTATGTTATCTCCTATGATTTTATCCTTAAGTTCCTGTGAATCATTCCACTAAAATTTGTGGAGTTTGTTTACCATTTCTCTTGTTCCTGCTCATCGCCCTGTTGTTCTACTCCACCTGATGTTCCTGTTCCTGTTCCTCATGTTCCAGATGTTCCTGTCCCAGCTCCTGTATTCCCACTGTTTTAATTATAAGTTATTTTTATTTTTTTATTTTTATTTTTGTATTTTGTATTATTTTTTAACTATTTTGCTTCATTTCAATTATTTTATGATAATATTTTTATATTTATATTTTTCTTTTTTAAATTTTACAAATTTTCTTTATATTATTTTAATTGTACTCTACTCTTTTTCTTATGTTAAATGTATTTTAATTTTATTAAGTATTGTATGTTATTTCTACTACGTATATAATATAAATTTTATAACGTTGTTGAAAATATATTACCGGCTATATCCTATTGAGGATTGTAGCTGTGAGATAAATAAATAAATAAATAAATTTTTTGGTTTAGTTGAGGCCCGAAACAAATTCCTTTCATTTGTGTCAAAGTGTTATTTATGATGTTAAAATTAATTATAATAAATAATACATATTTATTGAAATCGAAGAATAATTCCCGTCTAGATATTATTTAAGTATATATAGGTTTGGGGGATACACGCGGATGTTTCCACGTAAGTATATGGATGTTTGGGGTAAAGAACGCATATATGTCCATGTAAAAGCATACATGTTGGTCAGTAAACATGATACAGTTTGCATTTAAATACAAGTATGTTTGTGACTTGCACACATTTGAATGCCTGAAGTGTGTTCCAAACATATACATGGTTTCTGCAGAATATGTTTGGGAAAATATGTTAGAGAGGCCGTTATTTTTCAGCGTCTACAAAAGGAAATGTACATTTTGCTTAAATTTCCTATTGACCGTCCGTTTATATTTTAACCTTTGAGAATCGACCTTCGGTAAAAAAAGAATACTTTTTGCATAATGAACAGATCAAACATTTTATACTATTTCAGCACTTTTTTTCTCTCGGTTTTTCTCTATAAATATTTATTATCCAATAACTGTACCAGTACTAATGGTACCGTTTTTATATAATTTATCTTTACATTTTTCCTCTGTATCTCTCTTGTGTTTTAGTTCGCTCTAATGATTTCATTTGAATTCAAAGTATTTACACTTCCTTTAAGAACGGCAACGCACGGCGTGGTTATGGTCAGCAAATACGGCAGCAAAAACGTTGAAATTTAAAAGAAAAACAAAAGTTTTGGGCCGTGCCATTTGCCCAAAGTTCTCTAACTGCTGTTCTCCCATATAAATGGGCCTTAAACATACGTTTTAAACCATCCCACTCGTATGGATGAGAATCACAGTCTTAACAAGTGACGATGTTTTCTCCGAAGGTGCCTGTACTGTCAAAGATCAATCCATCTACACGCTGAAAAATTTTAATTTTGTTGTTGTTTGAATGTAAATATTACGTGTTTGTAGCTTGCGGCAAATATAGTACATTTGCGTTCAAACACATTGTGTTTGCTATTCAATATAAGATGTTTGGGACAAAATTATTAATAGGTTATAATATCTGTATTTGTGACTCAAATTTGGCTTTTTTTATTAAAAACTGTTGAAACTAAATACGTGACAGAATAAAAAGCAGCAGATCTTCAATTCAATCTTCAAAAAACATTACTCAGCCTTCGGACTATAAGGAAATTTATTAATACGAAATATTAAAATTTCAATAACCTTATAATTCTATTTATTTCTATATATTTTCCAAAGGAGTATTTATTGTGATTTATTGTTAAATATATATAGTTAGAATGCCTTTCATTTTTGCGATCAAGGACCGTAGCCTCAGCTGTACAATTTTTTAAAATAGTTTTAGCAAAATTTGGTAGAAGATAATATACGACAAGAAGCATATAAAATCAAAATTTTTTTATACATTTCTTCTAACAATATTTGGCTTCGAACAATACTTCCAGCATAAAGCAAGAAAAATCTAAACTATGTTGCTTTCCAGTTACACTCTGCACACTTTTTAAACTCTGCAGTTATATCTTCAATAATATTTAACATATTATGTTGCAGTTCCATTCGTTTTCTTGAAAAATATACCAGTCTGGGGTTTTAAAAATCAATTTTTGAATCCAATATTTACTGATTCCAAGGTAAAGGATTTGCATTTCATCAAGAAGAACAAACTTTATAGGATCAAAATGGATTCTATCCAAAAGAAGCCTATTTTCTTTTACTATGTTATGTTTAGGGTTGGCTTTTTATCTGATCGTGCAACAGAACGTTCTTCACACTCAATTTCTATAACAACTTATGTGTAGGTTACTATTTCTCCTTCTACAGTACACCATTTGCTCGAAAATAAACTTTTTGAACACTTAATAAATGTTCTGGCAGCAATATCAAAACAAAAAGCTAATATCTTAACGCTGAATTTGTTTTCCATTCACATATGTACATAACTACTTATGTACCTAAAGTATAAATAACAAGATTTGTTAATTGCATATTGAATGGTTAAAATGCACAGCTATATCTACGTTATGTATTACGTTGGCGTCTGATGCCAGATAAAATTGGCCAAAAATCGTCAAAATTTGAGGTCGTGAAATAGTCAAAATTATTTTTTGAAATCGTCAACATAAAACACTGCAATTCCTATACAAAATATAAAAATGTTTGTGGAAAAGACCAGTAAAACAAAGCAATGAAACCAGTATATTGCAGTTATATGTTTAAAATACATAAAACTATATCTCTTATAGAAATATTTTAATAAATGAGAAATTCATACTACAAGCTTACAAGTCATGAACTGAATTGTCTGAATCGATACCATCGTTTGATCATCAATCATATATATACAAACTCAATTCTGCAATTCACATGTGCGAATTAGTATCGATCGAAGAAGCCTAAGTATCAACATTACTATAATTCTAACAACAAGAACAGACAGAATTTTTCCATCATGTTCTTCTTTTCCTCATGCGTTCTCGCATCGTTGCAGTGCTTTGAGGTGAGTTTTTAATCTATATCACAGAGTTGTATTTTTCCGTGGTATAGCATATTCGATGACCGGGCTAGTGTCACTTACGTTTATTTGAATTGGAATTTTTATGACCGATTTTTGTTAGTTTTTGGTTAATGTATGAGAAATTCATACTACAAGCTTACAAGTCAGGAACATTTTTCTACGTGAAAAATGGTTGGTTTTTCTTGGAAATAATAGACAACTCAGTTAAGCACACTCACTGGCATGACTAGTTTCGAACTCCGTGACAAGTTCATCATCAGATGCCTAAAAATAAATATTGTTTAGTCATCCAACAAAGGTGAAGTAAACTCCTATATCAAACAAATTTCCATGATTGTAATTAATATAAGTTTCGTGAGACCAGAATAGTCGTCAGACAAAGGAGGTGTAAAACTCCTCAACCAAACAAATTTGAAAATTTTCCTTTCCTGAGTAAATGTCTCGTAAGAAAGAAGACAAGAGAAAAACCTCCTAGGAGTGAATGTAGTTGAGTTTTATCTCTTGATCAGTGTTTGAACGTGCTCTCAACAGATTACTCAAATTACAGAAATCTTCAATCTCTACTGGATTATTACTGAAATGCGTGTGGCTTGTGGCGCCGTCCTGTTCGAACCACATGTCCTCCAAGTCCATATTATCCAATTGGGGCCAAAAATATTCGGTTATCATTGAACGGTAGCGATTCGCATTCACAGTAATGTGCCGGTCTTGATCATCACGGAATAAGTACGGTCCAATGACGCCGCCGGCTCATAAACCGCACCAAAACGTAATTTTTTCGGGATGCAATGATGACTCATGGATTACGTGTGGATTGCTGTCTGACCAATAACGCATATTTTGCTTATTGACGAAGCCATTCAGCCAGAAATGAGCCTCATCGCTGAAGATGATTTTCCGATGAAAATCCGAATCATTTTCAAGTTGTTGCTCAGCCCAATTCACGAACATACGACGCTTATGGTGGTCAAGCGGCTTCAGTTCTTGCATCAGTTTGATCTTGTAAGGATGTAGGCCAAGATCTTTTCGCTAAATTCGCCACAACGACGTCAGAGATATGCCCAACGCTTGAGAACAACGTGTGAGAGACACATTTGGGCTTTCTTGAACTGAAGCCTCAGCGACAGCAATATTCTCGACACTACGGGCACTTCTTTGTCTCACTGGCACGGGAACATTTTGTACTGTGCCTGTAGATTCAAATTTTTCCACTTGACGTTCAATTGTTGATCTGGTAGGACGATTATGACGACCATAAAATGGACGTAGCGCTCTTAAAGTTGAGGCCACTGACTCCAAATTTCGGTAGTAAATTTTAATAATTTCGACTCGTTGTTGGCTCGTATATCTTTCCATGATGAAATGGCAAACCTTACTGAAGAGAAATGTCAAAAGAGCGGGGAAAAATATGACGTCGTTTGCTGTCCCTATCGATTTACATTTGTAGCGTCTCTGTTGAAAAACCCTTTACATATGTATGTACATATATTTAGTGTATGTTTTTTAAGAATAATAACAATGTAGTGGAAGTGCTTAGTGATTAAAATCCTTTGAAATTAACTTAAAATATAAAAAAAATCAATCAAATTTTATGGAAATAAAAGCAACAAATAATTACTGATTTTTTTTATTGATGTTTGAAAAAATGTTTTTTATTGAACTTAAATTTATAATTTATTTCAGTACACAAAATTAAAAAATTTAATATTACAAAAAAATTCAAAATTTAAATGAAAAAATTCTTATGTACTGTTTTATGTTATTTTCCTTATGTTACCACACAAATAAAATCAGTCAAATAAACACCAAAGTTGATTCGGAGTTTTCTTTTTCTCTTGTAGGTACAGTCGTGTGATTGATCGTCGTCTGAAACCCGAGATTAGTCGTAACTCTTTCTTTTGCTTGTGCAAAAACAAAATAGATTCGGTGGCTATCAGTTATGAAATCTCATTTTTTCCACACATTGTTTGAGTAATTTTGCCTATATAAACTCTGAGCAAAAGCCATCAATCCAAACCATAGTGTAATAATATAAGTGGAAGCATAAGCCCAGCTGATCAGACATTTTGTTATTGGGTTGTTTCTTTTTATCATTCTTTGTTTACGTAGTACACTCGAAGTGTCAAACTTGTCTCATCATTTGTTTTGATTCCTTGCCCTCTTTGCTTACGCTGGTCGTTTCATCGCCTGTAGTTTTTTTGATGGCTAAAAATATATAGAAGAAGTAACTAAAATTACCTGCATATGTATGGACTTACCGATGGATACTTACCAATTTGGATCTTAAATGCGTTCCAACTTTCTGCCTATTACTTTTTTTTTAATACATGTAATTCTATGCATGTAATTATTTACTTTGGCGTTTTTCCTTTGCCTCTTCTTCGTATATAAAATGATTTTGACATATCGAGTGTATTGTCATAACAATAGTACAACAAAATTCTGTCAAAATCGTTTCATATTACAACAACACGCCACGCGTCGACTTATATTATTAGACTATGATCCAAACCCATTGTTGATTACATCTGCATGGATTTTGGATTTGCCTGCTGATGCTCACAATGTCATGTGTGTGGAGTCGGATTTCTTTTTGAGAAAATTCAACCTCTTCCATCGAAGAGTTTTATTTTCATCTTCTGAATGTTGGGAATAAAATAAGTATAAGTAAAATTGAAATTGAAACGTAGATAACAAATACTAAGCATAATTTAAGATAATGGATAAGATCTTTAATTGGTTTTCCCAGGTATATAGAAATAGCTTTAGACTCATTTGTATCCTTTTTATATAAAGTCCCGAACTGGGCAATAAAATTATAATGAATTATGAACTTTTTGGAACAGGAATTTGTTGATTGGGTTATGGCTGAATAAGAAAAAGTAAAGGTAGGTATTTGGTCGTGAAACATGATGATAGGGGTGACCCATAATCTTTGGCCTGGAGTTACCACGGATGGTCATTGGAAAATGACAGTGGGAGGGAGCATGTAGGAAGTCCAACACCGTTTCCTAAATTTGTATTACAGATTGGTTGTCTTCGGCCCCTTTTAGTATTCATAAAATTTTGGTACACTGGTACAAATAAAATGAGTGACGATCATTCTTCTATCTGCCTGCAATAATTGACAAGTTGGCAGTGTAGCAGATGCAGATAGGACAGCTCTCAGTCGAGGGTTGGATCGTGACAACTTTTGGCCAATTGATTTTCAGAAATTATCCAATACTTTCTGTTAACACACGACATGGTTAGAGTAACACCCTCATGTATGGTTTTTTTCATGCGAATCCTGAATGATAAGTTTCGCTAGAGGACTCTTATTGGACAATAGTATGGGATGTTTAACATTAACATTTGAATTTTGTAGACGACCACCAACCCGGATAATACCATCGTCGTCTAAGAAGGGCTTAAGTTTTTGCAATGAACTTTGTTTGGCTGACCATTGCTTTTAAGCTTTTTTATATCATCGAAAAAATCAATGGACTGGGTTATTTTTTTAATTTAAAAGAGTTTGATTTAAAGTCGTTATCTTAAGAGCACCAGTTTCTTTCAAATGTTGACCACTACGGAGGTTTTTAACATTATGGAAAAATCTATAGCAAATCGATATTGCCATTAAAAGCATTGATAATTTTGAAAACTTTATCAAAAAATATGGGTATGCAGAATTTTTTTCATTTTATAAGAATCGTTGGGTAATAAAGTCCCAGATAAAATATTTATAGAAATTGTTGCTTTCGGGGCAGAATCTGCGGAAGAACATTTTTTGTATCTTTCCTCAGAGGTTTCCAAATTCACAAGTGGGTTTGGTCATAAAGATTGTGACTCGTATAAAAAGGCTGGTCCATTCCACCGCATATCACACTCTATAAGCTGATTAGGAAAAATACCACTAGCAGCACAATCAGCGGGATTTAATAAAGAAGGTACGTCGATATTTATTGGGTATGCGGGTATTTTAATTCTGGCGCATATATCCGAGCCAAAAAGTATATCAATAGGGTCGTTATTGTAATAAATTGGGTCAGCTAAAATACCATGTTCTAATTTCGGTAAATGCAAACGCGCTGCACTCAACTCAACACTGAGTGTACTTCTTGATAGATGGTCACTATTACCTAGACCAGATGCCTGTGTCTTCGACTTCTGTTTAGGTAGACGAAGTAGCTAAACTGCAGCTTCGGTGATTAAGCTACCCTGAGCAGTTGGATCTAGTAGGGTTCTTAGCGGGAACTGCCCGTGTCTAGTATTGACCAAAAGACGAATAGTGTATAACAACACGGTATGAAATGTATGAGTATTTTGAATTGGGACCCGAGATTATCAGTCGGCCTGATTAAATTAATAGTCAAATTTTGATCCGAAACAGTATTTTCTACATGAAAAACGGTGTGATGGGATTGCTTACAAGTCTCACATCTGTGAATAGATGTGCAGTTGTCATGTTTATGAGGAACCTAGAAACAATTTCTACAAATGTTCCTATTATTTAAAAAATCATCTTTAGACTTAAGAGGGAGTACTAAAAATGTATAACATTGTGACAAGTAGTGATTTCTTTCGCAAAATAAACATAAAATTGTTTTCGATTTAGCAATATGTATTACTATTGTGCACATGAGTCTGTTTTCTGTTCTTGAAATTTTCCTTTTGGTTCGATTCATTTGTTGTGGGAACGGACTCATTTAATGATTCTAAAGTTGTAAATGTATTCTCGAGAAAAGAAACCAATCTGATCTATTTGGCACATCCGTTGACGATTTTAAAGATTGCTCCCTTTCTCTTTGAGTTTGCTGGTCAAGTTTTTGACAGAGTATCGCAATAAGCAATGGATCCCATTCAGATGTTCGAATACCCACATTTTCAAAAGAATTTAGACATTCTTGTGTAATGTCCAATAGAGTTTTTATACTCTGAAAAGATCCATCTGATTTGGGTACACCATACATTTTAATTGCAAGATTTTACACGATTTTACGACTATTGTGGTATCTTAACTCCAACATTCGCCAGGCCGAATCGTAGTTAGCCTCAGTGACTGAAATGGATTTGATGAGAGATCAAATTTGATGAGTTGTTTGGATTTTGGAAAGATAATTGTTGGAATGCACCATAAATGCATAAATGTCCCGAAATGGGATCCAATCTAAGTACAAACCAGAGAATTCAGGAAGGGAAATCCTCGGTAAACTCGCATCTACACTTGTATTCCGTTCTGAACGATTACTCGTCATAGCAAAGGTGCTACAAAGAGTGAACGCGTAGCATCATCTCTATGTACACTGTCAAGTAATTTGCATCGAAACGTGAAATATATATCAGAAAACTCAAATAAGATATCCTCCGCCATATATGGTACATCGTCTGCACATAAGGAGCTTTCACGAATGATTCGCGAAATCTCATCGTATTGATACTTAAATTGTTGAAACAAATTATCAAGTTAGAACGTATGCCTTTCAATATAACCGAGAGTCTTATCGGAATCACCTTTTTTCATGAATTGAAATCAAGTTTCTTTAATGTACACAACAAATCGCGTTGAATAGTAGTTAATGATTGCAAATCACTCATGATTTGAACCTAATATTCAAAAGATTATAAATCATTCTAAATTAATTTATGAAAAAATATATAATTAAAAATTAAATAGAGTTTAACTTTTCGGGTGTACAGAAGTACAAAACCTCAAATTTATTGAGGAGTAAGAAAAGAGATTTAACATTTATGGTAAAATGCGTTAAAGGAAGCAAATTAATTTTACTATAGAGGAGCGTATAGAGAATTTTGATCACTTTGTGATACTCAAAGATCAATATAAATTAATTAAGAAAACGCACAAATAATGGAAATTTTAAAATTCCTAAAATGAGCAACTTTCTATTTTTTTTACACAGATGTACACAGCTTTGAGTATTTGTGTACAATTGCGAACAAAATTCGGTACGGTACAGATGTACTAGATCTCGAATTTTAATTCAAAATGTATTGTAAAGAGAATGTTCTTCGAGTGTAATGAACACTAAAGTGTAAAACATGTTTAGAACCATGTGCAAAGCTTTGATGTATTAGATATGTTTAGAAAACGAGTCTGTATTAGATTAAGATTTCAATGCATATAGGTAAAATACATGATATTTGATGTTTTTAGAGCGGTGATAAATATCACCCGAAATAGCCTAATAGTTGTACAGATGTACTATATTAAAGAAATAGCGAAATTTTTAACTGAAGTGTATATCGTTTGTCCAAACGAATTAAAAGTACAGACGTACATAGATTGTCTTCAATTAAATTGAAAATCAATTCTCTAATTACTTATAAGTAATTAGATAAATTAAATTTCAGTAATATTAATTAAATAAATTTTTTCTTTTCAGTATAGGAATGAAGAATGATTAATTCAGTATTTTAATTAACATTCTATTTAATTGTACAATTGTAAAGGCTTATGTAATTTCGCTGGCAAATATACAATTTTCCTGAGCACGTTTTTGTGTGCTGAAAAAGATGCAAGTGTAAAATTCCGAACAAAATTTAAAAAAAAAACAAATAAAACTATGGATAATTTTGTATTATTATTTTCTTGAAATAACCTTTTCAGAGAAATATTCGAAGATTTGTATAAAACGTCTTCAATAATTTAATTTTAAATTAATTCCTATTGAAATCAAAATCAATTCAAAATAGTTTCAAATAATTTATAATTTTCAGCTTTTACTTTATAAAGTTTTTATACCCTCCACTGTAAGTGATAGAGGGTATATGTATATCAGTTTGTCATTCTGATTGTAACATATAGAAATAAGGCTTTGCGACTCCATAAAGTAAATATATTCTTGATCCTTATAACAACCGGAGTCGATATAGCCATGTCCGTCTGTTGAAAACATTCTCACGACTTCAATCAGCGATAACGCAGTTTGGTTTTTTGGCCAGAATGTTCCACGTATTCCTGAGCAGTTTGGTATTGAAAATCAGCGAAATTGGTCCATTGGAAAAAATTTTATGATTGGAAACGTAAAAAAACTCATAAAATTTTCACATTAATTTTTGTAGTTTTATACTAAACTACTCCTTTTGCCGTGTGGTGAATTTCCATGTTGAAAATCTTTGTTGTTCTTTATAATAGGTAAGTACTTTAGAATGTTTAGATGTATTTCATGTGTTCTTACATTTATATGAATTTTGTCACACTTCACCTAAGGTCGCTGTGGCCTGATGGGTAAAGGGTTGGGCTTTGGAGTCTGGGGGTTGTTGGTTCAACTCTCGTCCCAGCTTGTTTTTTTTTTTTAACAGTTCTTCAAAGAATGCTTTTTTATTTTTACAAAATGCTTTTGCAGCTCGTTTTTTTTTAACAGTTCTTCAAAAAATGCTTTTTTATTTTTAAAAAATGCTCTTTTACTTTACTTACTACTCCTTTTGCCGTGTGGTGAATTTCCATGTTGGAAATCTTTGTTGTTCTTTATAATAGGTAAGTACTTTAGAATGTTTAGATGTATTTCATGTATTCATACATTTATATGAATTTTGTCACACTTCATCTAAGGTCGCTTTGGCCTGATGGGTAAAGGTCTGCGCGTTGGAGTCTGAGGGTTGTTGGTTCAACTCTCGTCCCAGCTTGTTTTTTGTTTTAACAGTTTTTCAAAAAATTTTTTTTATTTTTAAAAAATGCTTTGCAGCTTGTTTTTTTTTTAACAGTTCTTCAAAAAATGCTTTTTTATTTTTAAAAAATGCTTTTTTATTTTACTTGTGAACAAGTAACTTATTTTTATTGTTTTTAAAAAAGTACATTTTCTTAAAAAAAAATACATTTCTTAAGTACATTTCAAAGTACATTAAGTACATTAACTACATTTCTTAAGTACATTTCTTTCTTAAGTACATTTCTTAAGTACATTTATTTTTAAGTACATTTCTTAAGTACATTTCTTCTTAAGTACATTTCTTCTTAAGTACTTAAGAAATGTACATTTCTTAAATACATTTCTTAAGTACATTTGAAAGTACATTTCAGAGTACATTAAGTACATTAAGAACATTTCAAAGTACATTTTAATGTACATTTCAAAGTACATTTTCTTAAGTACATTTTCATTGTGAGCAATGCATTTGTGAGCATTGTGAGCATTTGTGAGCATCCTGCATTTGTGAGCATTTGTGAACAAGTAATTGCATTTGTGAACAAGTAACTTATTTTTTTTTTAAAAGTACATTTTCTTAAAAAAGGTCCTTTTTAAAATTTAATATTTTGCTGGTTAACACTAAGGTGGAGGGTATCAAAGATTCGGCACAGCCGAATTTAACACTTTTACTTGTTTTTATTTAATTCTGGTTTTTTGATTGAAACCTACAAAAACAAAAAAAATATATAGAGAAACGAAAGTCCCTGGTTTCGGGACCAATGTTTATGAGTTTACAAAATTTTTAACCAAAGAAAAAAGCTTTTGAAAATTGAGTTTTATTCAATTTTACGACGCTGTTTATTTTATATTGTTAGACAAAATTGGTGTCCAAAATAGAATAGAATGATCGTGTAAAATTTGAATATCCAAACCAATGATTAAAAATGTAAAGAACTAAAGCGAATAACTGGGATACATTCAATTTTTTCTCCTCTTACTATCGTTGTAATTAGTGTTCGTAATTAGATAATGAAAATGAAAAGTATAAGAGATAATTAATAATTCCCAGTTATTAACCCTACAGCGGCTACTTAGAATTATAATAATATTCTTGTTAATGACGATTGGTATATTTTTGTAAACTATAATGATTAAATTCGAATACGTAATAATGTGATACTAAATGATTGTTAATAATGTAATGTTATATGTAATATTATTACTAATATAGTTATTATAATACGCTAATAATCATAATATTTATAAAAATAGAATAGTATATTTTTATTAATTATTTTTTAATATAAACATTAAGTTTTTGTTTTTTTTTTAATTTTGCAAACGGTTGAAGAAATTTATTAGGGTGTTCACGAAGGACTGCTTATCAGCTCATGTGCTTATCTCGCCAACAACAAAATACATTGAAATAAAATAAGCAACTTTGAGCAACCTGTGCCTTTGGCAAAAGCTTATCAGCTTATTTTTATTGTTGGAAAATACCAAAAATTTAACTTGCTGACAACACTAAAAACACGAAGTTTTAGCAAATGGCATCTCAAATTTTATATTTAAGTATTGGTAGCACTGGTATTTACATCTGTTTTTTGTTTATTAAAAAAAACAATCAAAATGAGCGCAAGTCGGGGGGTCGGGGAAACGCAAAACCATAAATATTTGCATCGTATACATTTCTAACTACTTACCTTTAATGAATTCAATTTCCAAAGTACTCATATTGACTCTGAAGTCCATAATTTGTTGTTTAATGCTCTGCTTAGGCATTTTACAAACAATTTCAATTGTACATTGATGGTTCTGATTTCATTTATCGAACAGCTGATTGAAAAAAATAAGCAGATAACCAACATGGAAGGGTGTTCACGTAGCCCAGAGCTTATTTTTCATCTTTTCAGCACATAAGCAGATAAGCAGCCCTGCGTGAACAACCTATATATTTTACACTGTGAGTGAACGTATAGCCAGCATCCGCATAAAGACGAAACATTTTGATATTTCCCTAATTTGTTGGCATACCCCGATACAAGAGAAAGATGATGATGCCAAAGACATATTCTACTAGCGCCTAGAGGAAACGTATGACCGCTGCCCTGGCCATGACATTAAGATTGTACTAGGAGATTTTAATGCTAAAGGAGGCAGGAAGAATGTGTTTATTCCAACTATTGGCAATTTCAGTCTACATGCTGGCAGTTGGGTATCCCCTGATCAAAGAACGAAGAACCAAATTGATCACGTGGTAATTGATGGAAGGCACTCATCCAGTGTAATGGACGTACGAGTGATCAGAGGAGCTAACATCGATTCTGATGTAGGGTGAATATCGTACGACATCAGACCCAAAGAAAGCTTGACATCGGAAAGCTGCAATTATCAGAGTTAGCCACAGCCTACTCAAGGAAGCTTTCGCATCTTCTGGCACAGAACCCACCCCTTCTCGATGACGACCCTCAAGCAAAGTGGAAACCCATTTCCGACACTATAAAAACTGCCGCCACAACCGTACTTGGTTTTAAAAAACTGCAAATGATGAAAAGAACGCTGCACGTGTGGCAATGCTTCAATCAATTGCAACGCGAGCTGCGACAGAGCGGTATAGGGAAAAAGAAAGGAGATAAAAGAAGGAAGAACGAAGCCCGAAAATTCTACCAAAAACGGGACTAATTTACATGGTTCAGGGCCCTCATTCTGTAAAGACAAGGACGGAAATCTGCGATGAGAGCATGTTGGGAATATGGAGAGATTATTTGTCCGCGCTACTGGTATCTGAGATATCCAATGACGATGGGACAATCGATCACAATTTGGGCGACGACGTCGGCCCGACGAGGTCAGAACAGGTATTGCCCGACTTAAGGACAACAAAGCCTAAGGAGCCGATGCATTGTCGGCAGAGCTGTTTAAGGCTGGCGGCGATGAGCTGATAAGGTGCATGCTCATAAGCAAAATTTGGTTAGATAAATACATGCGCGGCGATTGGAGTCTCAGTGGACTATGTCCCATATTTAAAAAAGGTGACCCGAGTCTCTGTGCCAACTACCGCGGTTTAAGCCTTTTATCCATAGCATATAAGGTTCTATCAAGTATAATGTGCGAAAGACTAAAACCAATTATCGCTGATCTGATTGGATCATACCAGTGTGGCTGTAGGCCTGGAAAATCGACAACTGACCAGATTTTCACGCTGCGTCAAATTCTTTTAAAGAGCCTATACGGGATAAACTTTACGAAGCAATGTCTGAGCTTGGTATTCCTGCAAAACTCATACGCCTTTGCAGGATGACCTTGGCGAACACCAAATCCGCAGTGAGAGTTGGTAAGGATCTTACAGGATCTTTCGAAACCAAACGAGGCGTCAGGCAAGGCGACACCCTATCGTGCGATCTCTTTAACATCCTAATGGAAATCATTATGAGAAAAGCTGCAGTCAACATGAATAAAACCATTAGCAGCAAAAGTCACGTGCTGCTCGCGTATACTGATGATATCGATATCATTGGGCGCACAATTAGAGGAGTTACTGCGGTATTTTCGAGAATTGAGAAGGAGTCAGCAAAAGTGGGTCTGACGGTAAATGAGGACAAGACAAAATTAATGGTTTCAAAGTTCACGGCATCCACGCTATTAGACCAAAGTGTGAACGTTGATAACCGTTATAATTTTGAGTTGGTGGACGAATTTATATACCTCGGATCTGCCGTAAACAAAAACAACAGAGTCAGCCTTGAAATCAAGCGCAGAATTGTGCTTGCGAATATATGTTATTTTGGGCTAAGCAAGTACTTTAGAGATAAAGCCCTCTCTCTCGAGTAACAAAAGTCCAACTAAACCAGACTCTCATACAACCTGTCCTGCTTTGTGGCGCAGAATCCTGGGTCGCAAGCAGACGAATGATCTGTAGGAGTCTTAGAGAGAAATATACTCCGGAAGATTTATGCCGACATTGACATAGTTAAGCGGATCAGCGCTGGATACGCCATGCCAGTAGAATGGATGAAGATGAACCAGCACGAAGGGTTTTCGAAATCGAACTCGAAGGAAGACGAAAAATAGGAAGACCAAGACTCCGCTGGAGGGGCCAAGTTGACGAATCCCTGCTTACACTTGGTATTACCAACTGGAGACGTAAACCAAAAGATCGAACTGGTTGGCGAAATATGATATCTTCGTTCTCTAAGGTCCCCTGACCCCCGGGGTTGTTCATTTAATGAGTAAAATCATGAGTGAGAATTAATTTCCAATCTCAGGAGTGAGAAAAAATTCTTGTCTTTATATTCAAATTTCTTTCACGAGAAAAAACTAAGTACACACACACACCGTTTCCCATTACATCCCATGAAGGGATTAGGAGAGCTTCTCACAACCAGTGAGCTGTACTCTTTCTAATTTTTCACTCACTGACTGGGACCTACAGTTTAACACCGATTCCGGATGGTATTTTGAGAAGCTTTTTCTTGGCTAAGTACTCGATAGTGTCGCCATCACTAAGCGAGGTGGTTGTCGTCGAAGGAAATGTAAGGTAGTCAGAGCAGGGATCGAACCCACGTTCTCATGCACAAGAGCCGCGTACACTAGCCATTGCAGAGAGAGGCCAATTTTTTTCTCATTTGGTGTTTATTCTCTTCTAGAGAATTAAAAACCAGTACTCTCTGTACTATGGTATTTCGTTGGGATGCCCTTCTGAGTTTTGAATTAAAATTCTGAATTTTTTTCGTTAAGATGCAAAATCATTGCGTTTCAGAAAGCACTACCATAGAGTCACTCGTTGAGAACGGTAGTGCTGGCTTGAAAACACACGTCTGAGCTTAACAACACTCGAAGATTAATCGAATAAGATAATAGGGAACTTGGTGTGTTTTGCCCACGGATTCTGTGGGGCAGGTCAGGATCGGGTAACTGTACAGAGTCAGCCAAGCCCACTAGTGGAACATTCGAGGTCGCTATTGGGGAGTAGACAGCCTAAGTCGTTATGAAAACGTATTCACTTTACTGCCTTGCAAAAGACAATGATAAAAATACTCACTGGTTTCACAAGTTTCTCATTCTTGTGTCTTCCATACAAAAGTTGGTCGTTGTTATTACTCGCGTAAAACAAAAAATGGACGCTCATGCAATATCTCCCATACAAGTGAAGGGTAGATAATTGGCTGTTAGCCACATCGAGTTCCTAATTGAAATTGTTATTAGACAATGTTTTGCTCCATGCTATTTTGCTAATAAATTTGGGCGCATTTGCGACATCTCTTCGATAGCTGGAAGTTGATAAATGAATATTTCTTCACCTTTTAAGTTGTGAAAATTTTGAATCCACCGGTTAAAATTTAATTCATGCCAATGAATGGCTTAGGTTGAGGGTATGTGTAAGCCTTCTATCGATTTATTAATTAGTGTACAATTTTGTCGGCCTATTCTTACAAGCATTTTCACCAAATTCCATTCGTATGAAAAGAGAGCTCTGTGCAACGCAAATTAGAGCACTGATACTTTGCGATTTGTATCAACTTTTGTCGTAGTTGATTTCATAAGATTTTATAAATTTTTTTAAATTTTCAGAGATTGAAAATACCTAAACCCCTTTACAAAATCATTTTATCTTTTAATGGAAAAGCTTCGCATAATTTTCTTTTGAAATAACCCATTTATTAAACAAGTAGTTTTAGTCAGTTGCCCCGAGATGTTCCTCATAGAGGTTAAGCTACCTTTGCATTTTAATGTAGATATATCCAAAATTAACGTGAACACTGCGGTCGATTATGAATATTGTGTTAGTCTTTTTTATACTACTCTTCAAGTAAGACGTTTTGACAGTGAAATATAGGAGGTGAGAAAAACATTACAACAATGTATCAATGACACTAATTTTAAGGAGTCATGTCGAATGTTGATTACATTTAGTAGAATCAAAGCCTAAAGTGAGCTTGTATACATATATTTATATTATTTTCCCACAGAATAAACCGCAGCTATCGTATAACAAATATTATATTATTATTACACTTGATTAAAATTTTAAATTATTATCGTTTCATTGAAATCGTTAAAATCTTTCAGAATTTATAAAAGTGGCTTCCTTTTGTGGTTCACAAACATATTTCCTATTATGCCCCGTCAAGGGATTGGATAGATCTTCTCACAAGCTTTTGTGGTCTATCTCCACTTTAAGTGGCTTGTGGCGAAATCGTGGATCAAATATAATGATATCCATATATTCTACATTTATTGAGTTATATCATACAATTTATAAATGCTCAGTGGATGCAAAACAAGTTTTGTAAATGAACGAGAGAAAATGTGACAGATGTCAATAGTGGATAGAAATAGACATTGTGTGTAATGATCCTTTAATAATTGTTGTGGCGGTATTTTTACTTTAAAGTCATTGCTGTACTACATGAAGGGTATTCCGTATAGTGTGATCTTCTTTAAATCACAACATATTTCTACACATAAACCTGTTTCGTGCTTAAAATATTGATATAAACTTAGTATTAAAACTCCACATTACGATCTGGAAACAGTAATGAAATATTGTAAACTTATTTCCGTAGTAAATGCTATATTGCTTAGACAGTGCGAATTTAAAATGACACTTCGGTCGATATGAAGCATTAACTGCGCTTCATCTATCGACATTTGTGAGGAAAATGTACGACTCGACCCTAGGCTCAGGCGAGAGTATAATTTTTCTTCGAAAATTATGCTGGGGGCACCTGACAGCGATGTCACGTCATGATAACCGACTTTTTGTAGCCAGTAATTGAAGACATGGTTTCCGCAGGTAGAGCGACATGTCACAAATCTTGATTGTTCAAATACCGATTTCGGTATATTCGAAACATCGGCGACTCTAAAAAAACCTTCAAAATTTTATCTAAATTCAATTCATATTTTATTTCTCCTCACAAGCATACACTAACAAAAAAAAATCTGAAAATAATTTGTGAATATGTTGTATATTGAAAAAATATGTCATATAAAGAGTAGTTCTTTTAAACGTGATTGCATATTTATTGTTTTGAAAATATGTACTACCAATTACAGTACAAGTACTAGATAGTTGGCGGCAAATCTGGGAGTATATGCATTTTGCCGCTGTTGTTGATTAATTAAATTAAATTAATTTAAATTAGTAGACGATTAACAGAAAATTTTATAAATATCATTCCAGCATCAAAATCCAGCATCATTTATAATAATATCATAATATCTGCCCATTCTCGGTATCAAAAAACCGCAAATGCAACAGTGAAACAACAAAAATAAAATCATCAATTAGATTTGAATTACTCTACTTTTATTTTATAGACTATTTTACAACCTCATGAGGCCAGATGTCTTACACATATTAATTAAACACGTCAGAATATAGATTATATAGCTCTGGGTTCCAGCGACGTCGGTACTCGCTGTTTTCCCTAACAGGACCATATATTTTACGGAGAATTTTTCTCTCGTATACTCCCAGGTGTGTTTCATCCGCTTCCTATATGACCCAAGATTCGGAGCCATATATCAGGACAGGTAATATAAGAGTCTGGTACAGCTGGATTTTTGTCCGTCGAGAAAGGGCTTCATTCTGAAACTGCTTGCTGAGCCCAAAATAGTATCTGGTTGCAAGCACAATTCCCCTATTTATCTCCAAGCTGACATTGTTGTCCTTGTTCACGGCGGATCCAAGATAGATAAATTCATCTACCACTTGAAAATTAAATCGGTTGTCGATGTTCAAGTGCGGACCAAGTCGAGAGGTTTGTCTAGTCGTTGACAACATCAATTTTGTTTTGCCCTCATTAACAGCAAGACCCACCTTCGGTGATTCTTTTTGGATTCTTGAAAATACTGCAGTAACCTCTCGCAAATTTCGCCCAATGATGTCTATGTCGTCAGCATATACCAGAAACTTATGGATTTTTGTGTTAATGGTATTGTTCGTATTTACGAGTACTACAGCTTTTCTCGATATTATCTCCATTAAGATGTTGAAGAGTTTTCACGAAAGTGTGTCGCCTTGTCTCAGTGCTCGCCTGGTACAGATTGGTTCGGTGAGGTCTTTCCCCACCTTCACTGCTGATTTGGTGTTGCCAGAATCCCAAGTTCAGACATAGCTTCGTACAATTTTCCCCGTATGGGGCTATCGAAAGCAGCTTTGTAATCGACAAAAAGTTGGTATGTATCTATTTGCTTTTCGTGGGTCTTTTCCAGGATTTGGCGTAGCTTGAGTATTTGGTCAGTCGTGGCCTTTCCTGGTCTCAAACCACACTGATAAGGTCCAATCAGGGTTTCAACAATTGGATTTAGTCTTTCACATAATTCGCTCGACCAGACCTTATACACGATGGATAAAATACTTATACCGCAATAGTTGGAACAGACACACGGATCACCCGTTTTGAATACAGGGCCTAATAGACTAAAGACTAATAGACTCTAATCCAATATAAGTTGATGTATGTGGACTAGCAGGCCTTCACAAGTTCAGCGTGTAGCCCATCCGCACCAGCGGCTTTATTATTCTCAAGCCGGGAGATTGCCATTATAATCTTGCCTTGGTTGGTACATTCTACACTGTCTTCCACAGTCGTTACCTCCTGATCTTCAGTGGAAGAATCTGAGTGGAGAAGTGCTGAAAAGTGGTTTCTCTACATTCTAAGCACACACTCCTTATCTGTCACCAGATTCCCATTCTCGTCCTTGCAGGAGAGCAGCCCATTATTCGGACGGTTATCTGATATTCTTACCCTCTGGAAAAATTTTCATCCTAGTGGATATTGGCACATCAAATCACACGTACATCCATTACATTATTACCAAGTGAACAATCTGGTTCTTCGTTCTCTGTTCGGGAGATAACGATGTATGTCCTTATGCTGGAATCGTGTGCTACTAACTACCATGTTCTTATCAGTTTTATTCCATTATCGAGGGTGGTATCATATAGACTGTGATTACCGATTGTTGGTCGAAAGACAATTTCCTTTCCCAATTTGGAATTAAAATCGCCTGGAATAATCTTAATGTCGTGGTCAGGGCAGCGTTAGTATACTTCCTCCAGACGCTCATAAAATGATTCTTTGACGTCTTCGTCTTTATACTCTGTCGGTGCGTGCATTCAAATTAACTAGATGTTGAAATATTTCGCTTTCATGCGAATTGTCGCTATGCATTCACGCACTGGGTTGAACCTTGAAACTAGGTGTCACAGTCTCTTGCCAACTATAAATCCGCACCCAAATTCGTGCTTTCTCTCATGGCAGCTGTAGTAAATATCGCAGTTTTCCATTCCGGTGCAACCATATCCTGTCCATCGCATTTCCGGGATCGCTGTGATATCAGCTTTATATTTTTCGAGGACTTCCGCCAGTTAGAAAGTGGCATCCGTCCTGTATAGTGTTCGCACATTCCAGTTACATATCCTTAAATCGAGGTCCTTAAAACGTTTACGAGGGTCGACAACAGTTTGGGGGTTTCTTTGTTTATAATATTTTCAGCGTTTTTTTTGATTGCCTATCTAACGGTGGCGGGATGCAAACCCAACCCACCATGGTTTGCATTTTACCTACTGCCAGGATGATTATGTTTCAGTCGCCCATTATGGATCAGACGCTGACCAGAATTTTGGTCAATTTTGATCCACTGTTTGCCAGGAGTGTTGGGTCATCCGCCTTCAAAGGTCAGAAGAATATGTCCACTAGTTCGAAGAGCTTCAGTGACAGGGTAACCTAATAATCCAGAGACGTATCAGTGATCGCAAAACCAATCAGGCCGCTCATTCGTTTCGCTTTCTCACTATAGCTAGACAACGGAGGTTTCCGATAAAGCATACAAGCATGTCCAATGAAGGAATCATTTCTAGCCCCTTCCAAGTGAATAAAAACTATGGCTGTAAATAATGTTGTTTATAAAACCAAAATCCATTGAAATCCAGAAAACTCTTCGCAGATTTTAAATGAACTTTTGCAGAACTTTCAGTTACTTTGAAGTCAGTAAGTGTTTACCCCTGTCTGGCCTTTAATATTGATTTATAAGGGAGAAAACAACCTTTTTGTAACTCTGTAGACTAAACTCCCAGTCATGTCATATGTTCCGTAAAACAGACCCATATCAACATATAATGCCAAAGCTTCCCGTACGGAAGTAGTATCGTGAAGATCTGGCTCAGAAACCTTTTCGACCCGTTTGTAAGTAAATCAACAGCAGTTGACGAAATTAAGTTTTCAACTCTTCTCCTTGTCGTTATGTTAGAAGAATCATCATATAATACGCTGGGTCTTCTCGACCACTGCTTGTATTCCTAATATGACGAATTATTTATTACAACGGACAGTAAATATTAACATACCAAAGATGAGTCTGGATAGGCCACTTGAAAAATTCTGTCTCGAGCCAACACCTATATTTGCAAATATTCGATCGCAGTTTTATTAAATTTTTTATATGGCAGCTCTGATTGCGTGTGAAATTCCGAATACTCGATTACCGTTAGGCCTAATTTTTGCGTAATTAGTTGAGTTTGATTTATGTTTGATCTTACTTTAAAAAGAGTTTTTCAGTGCTTTTTCAAATAATCATATTGCTTATATGGCATCCATCAGTGGCAAATGTCACGAAAAATAGCCGGTATTCATACATTTAGCAGCTAATCGTTACAATGCATCAAGCTCGCGCCATTTTCAAAATAAAAGTAAGTGCAGTGATAAAATTCAAAATATTTAATGAAATTAGAAAGTATTTGAGCAGAAATGAAGTTTAATATGCACTACGAGTTAAATGATACGTTTTTATTGTTATTTCAACTACGATTATAATTATAATTTTTCACATTAATAACACTATGCAACACAGTTTATGTTTTTGGTTTGGGGATGGACGATTCCTGCGCCAATTGATCACACTAGGTGAGTATAGTCAAGCCCCGAAAATGTAGACCTCAGTATAGCTACATTTTTTTGATGGGAGGGGCAAGTTTGAATTTTGTTTTTCGATACTGTCCGAAATAAATGTAAAAATTGAGTATAAATATTGCATTGAGCGAATTCTTGTGATAACATGACTGCAGTGAAATTTGACAAGGATTATTTTCGTAGAATATTCGAAGCTCTAGGTTAGGTTAGGATTAGGACACGTGGCAACGAGTATAGGTATACAACTTATTGTCACTACACTCGGAGGTCGGTTGACCCATTGTGATTGCCCATATACATATGTGAAGAGGAGATAGAGAAGAGAGGGCTGATAGTGAAAATTTTGAAAGATAGATAGATGTAGGACAGACAGAAGAACCACTCAATGTTCCCAGTGTATGTATAGTTACATACATCACCTGATAAGCCTTAATAAATACATACCATGCCATCCGAGATGAGGATCCCTATGTGCAGGTCTAGGTTTACCATTCCAGATTCCCAGTGGGGTAGAAAGAACCAGTAGACAAATCATCAGATGACGGTATCGATTGCCTGGATCAATGGCAGATTTCGAAATGGCCACATCGCGCTAACAGGCCAGGCCCTCTGCCTGAAATCAACCAAAACAACGGCGACGCCTAAGCTGCAAGGCTGGGATATGTCACTATTGAGAGCTTCTTTAATTTTCTTTCGCACTGTGTTTCTTATAGCGGTGCATACATTGCGATTGTTGTTTGTACACAAAATATTCATGATTACATTGTGAACTGAAGGCATTAGAAAATCTATTACAATTTTGATATAATTATCGGCAAAATATTTGGATGTATCCTTCTGAACA
The DNA here is from genome assembly GCA_963931995.1 of Phaonia tiefii. Taxonomy (NCBI): domain Eukaryota; kingdom Metazoa; phylum Arthropoda; class Insecta; order Diptera; family Muscidae; genus Phaonia; species Phaonia tiefii. The sequence continues at coordinate 219,706,573 of OZ008369.1, forward strand.
GCATGCGCATTTCTTTCACTTAATTGCGTGCAAAACACGTAGAGTACACATGTACTAGGGGTAACATCTCTCTCAGAAAATTGATGACATTAGGCCTGGTGCGATATAACATTGGATGTTGAAAAGAATTGGTTTAATAATATCAGATATAGGTATGAGAACAAAACATCAAATAAGAAAACTACAACGACATTTTGTGTTTGTGAATTAAAATAGTTGTTTATTCACATAGTTCTCCACCAAAATGACATGAAAACTGTAAGTCAACTGTTTCTGTAACTCGACCTGGTGTCAGTCGAACATCTCTCTATCACACCGATATCACCACGAGAAATGAAACGTCAGATGAGAGAAACGTTCTCTCTACATACGTTTACTCTATGACAAAACACGTACCTTATATCGATATATCGACATAAATCGATATAATTTGACTTTTATATCTTTTGACTAGGGATTTTTTAATGTGTTGGTCAATGGGGCTACAGTGTGTGGCAGTCGGTGGTTTTTCAAATAACGGTCAACCAGTTTTCGGGTCTTTGATCCTCTACACCCCAAACAAATTGATGGCAAAACCGGCTTAGCTGAGGTTAAAGACGCATAATGCTATTGTATATAATACTATAAATCTCAATCATGTTTAAGGAAAATCATATAAAGACTGTAAAATGTAGGAAATCATCAAGAAATGTGTATCGTTTAGGATTTTTGGATCTCTCTTACGAGGGTTGCAATATATTGCGGATTAATATTTCTCATATTTCTCGTCCACATAGTGATGGGATTTGCTTTAAATTGGATTTAGTTATGAATACCGATCAAAATAAAAGCTTTAAGCGAAATAACATTAGTTTAACACCATTGACAGCAATTGTAATGTGTAGTTAGCTGGTACTAAAACAACAACAATAGTAAACCAATTACATCATCTACAGCTTACACCACTGTATTTTTAAACATGGACAAAATCACACAGTTTTATTGTATAGATCAGGACAAATATGAAGGTTATTAATATTATACTTATATCAAAACTATTGCAATTAAATTAATTTTTTTCGGTTTGGTATCGATTAAAACAATTTTTTTCTAAATCACTTCACTAAACACACTCGTTTTATTTTTACCCTTCCATTTGCATTTATTATAAGTACACTGTGGACGTACTTACATTCAGGTACGAGGAATCGAACTGCACCATTAATTTTTGAATTACAATTTCGGTTTCATACAAAATATATGTGACTTGCGAGACGTATTGTTTTCAACAGTACTCGTGCTTTTTGTTTGATGTACTGTTGTCTGCACAACCCACAAAAAAGTAGTAGGACTGTACTTTCTTAACCATTGTACTTGTTTTTATAGTTTTTTTGGGATTTTCTTTGGTTGGTACTTCGACGCGAAAATTTTCTTCACGAACAGCGTATTCGTGCTAAAGTCCTTTCTTTCCCTAGTGGAAGTAAGAGTTTTTGGTCATTTGCAAGAAGAATAAAGGATAGTTCTTCCTCTATCCCAACTCTTCTTAAAGATGACATAACATTCACTGAACCGGTTGATAAAGCTAACCTCTTGGCTGAAATGTTTGCAAGGAACTCTTCCTTGCCGGACAGCATTCAACCAATCCCCGTTATCAATTACGTATCTTGTTCCATGCCCAAGATATTTTTTCGAACGCGAGGAGTTAAAAACGTTCTTGCGAATCTCGTCGTAAATAAATCCCCGGGCCCGGATGGCATATCTGCACTGGTCTTGAGTAGGTGCTCTTCGACGCTGGCGTGTCCCCTGCGCAACCTTTTCAACCTTGCATGCCGTGCCGGAGTCTTCCCGGCGCGTTGGACGGTTGCTAATGTCCAGCCAATCCCTAAAAAAGGTGATGCAAGTAACCCTGCAAATTACCGCCCAATTGCAATTTGTTCTGCGCTCTCGAAGGTTATGGAGATCTAGTGAAATATCTTGAGTCCAATAACCTTCTTAACGATCGGCAGTATGGCTGCCGTAGAATGAGATCTACTGGAGACCTGATGGCGTTCCTTTCGGAACAGTGGAGTCGATCCATCCACCGGCTTGGTGAGAGTAAGGTAGTGGCTCTTGGTATTTCCAAGGCCTTTGACAGAGTATGGCATGATGCACTCTTTTCAAAGCTCGCTGCTTTTGGTGTCGGTGATAATTTCACTCGATTTGTATCGAGTTTCCTCAGAGACCGTCGGTGGTGCAATGGTTAGTGTGCGCGGCTCTTGTACATGAGATCCTGGGTTCGAACCCGGCTCTGACCACCTAAAAATTTTCTTTCGACGACGGTCACCTCGCATAGTGACGGCGACACTATCGAGTATCTAGCCATGAAAAAGCTTCTCAAATTACCGTTCGGAATCGGTGTAAAACTGTAGGTCCCAATCGGTGAGTGAAAACTAGAAAGCGCACAGCTCAGTGATTGTGAGAAGTTCTCCCCAGTCCCTTCATGGGATGTAATGGGAAACCATTTATTTTTTTTTTTTTTTCCTCAGAGATCGCACTATACGAGTTGCTGTAGATGGGGTTTCATCCGACGAGCATAAATTTAGTGCAGGTGTACCACAGGGCTCTGTTCTTTCTCCTTTTCCTTGTCTTTTTCTTATTTTCATTGACGATCTCCTTGGTCAGACTGTGAATCCAATCTACTCTTTTGCGGATGACAGTAATCTCTGTCATTCTTATTCATTCGACCGTAGGCCAAGTCATCAAGAGATTGAAGTCAAACGCCGGACGATGAATGAAACACTCGGCCGGGATCTGGTGTCCATTGTTGAATGGGGTCGAACGAATAGACCCAGTGTTGTTTGTTGTCGCATAAGCGTATTGCTGAACTAGGTGTGTCGTCATTGTCTAAGGACGGTGTGGATATTGATGAATCAGACGCTCTTGATGTTCTGGGCATGAAAATACAATGTGATGTCCGTTGGGCAAAACATGTATTTGAAGTGTCGAAAGATGCATTCAAGTGTCTGGGCTTTTTAAAGCGGTGCAAGAAATACTTCACTCCATCTGATCTTCTCAATATCTACACCACCTACATCAGTCCAAAGAAGGCATATAACTCCCATATATGGGCAGGTGCTCCTAGGACGTCTTTGGAGCTTCTCGACCGTGTCCAGAGGAGAGCGATGGTGTTGATAGGGGACAGTACGTTATCCAACTCTATTGTCTCCCTTAAGCATCGTCGAAATGTGGGTTGCGTGTCGCTGTTCTATCGATATTTCCACTGTATGTGTTCCTCGGACATCCGTCAACTTATGCTAGACGTGAGGATATTTAACCGAAGCACGCGCCTTTCCAGGAACTCTCATCCGTTTTTTATCGAGTGGCCGGTTGACCGCACTACACACTATAGAGAAAATTCGTTCTTCAGCCGTACAGTCCGTATGTGGAATATACTTCCGGCCAGTGTATTTCCCATCAATTGTGACATACAAAGATTCAAGGCAAATGTCAACAGACACTATCCCCTCTTTCCACCCTCCACTACCTGAATTTTCCTTCGCCAACACAATGCACTGCATTTATAGGGGGCATCCCCTGAGTGTTGGTTTGATAAAAAAAAATAAACAAAGTGTTTTATCCAAATCAAGAAGAAAGTGAAATTACTTGAAGTTGATAGTTTGGTAATTGAATATGAAGATGAGTAAATAAATATAGTTATATAAAATAAATAAATGGTTTCCCATTACATCCCATGAAGGGACTGGGGAGAACTTCTCACAATCACTGAGCTGTGCGCTTTCCAGTTTCACTCACTGATTGGGACCTACAGTTTTACACCGATTCCGAACGGTAATTTGAGAAGCTTTTTCATGGCCGCCGCCGAAAGAAAATTTTGAACGTGGTCAGAGCCGGGTTCGAACCCAGGATCTCATGTACAAGAGCAGCGCACACTAACCATTGCACAACCGACGGCCATATATAGTGAAAGGTTTTTGGTGAAAGAATCTGATTGCTGGAAAATTACTTTTCGGAAATTACATTACGGAAAATTACTTTCCTGCCGATGTTCTGAATCAAGGAGTCCCAAAAACGTGGTTCTAGAAGTAAGCTTTGTTCCCAAAAGTTGCAGCTCAAAACGTTTGGAACAATTTTGTTGAAGAGGTTTACATCGTGATAAAACTGTATTTAGAGGTGATATAACCGTTCGAATTCGGAATAAAAATCTAGGTTCTGGTCAGTAAGTCTTAGGGTAGCATTCTAAAAGTGCAGAAAGTGAACGTAAACGCAAACGCCAACGCGAACGCCAAAGTCAAAAAATTGTAGTTTATACAGCACTTCGCGCTCGCATTCGCTTACGAAAGTTGTCACTGACATTTGTGGTTTATAGGGTTGCCCAAATAAAATTAAATTAAATTAAACAAATTTCAACATATTCTTCCAACTGGCTCTATCCTTCGCCTTTTCTTGCCAGTTAGTAACACCAAGCATACGGAGGGATTCTTCTGGCTGGCCTTTCTAGCGGAGTCGTGGTCGTCCTCTTTTCCTGCTACCATCGGGTACGTTATCAAAAACCTTTCGCGCTGGGTCATCTTCATTCATTCTGATAACATGGCCTAGCCACCGCAATTGACCTAATTTGATTCGCGTAGCTATGTCCACGTTAGAATATTATTATATAGCTCTGCGTTCCAGCGACGTCGGTACTCGGCATTTTCCCTAACAGTACCATATATTTTTCGGAGCTATGTATATGGCAAGACAGGTAAAATGAGAGTCTGATATAGCTGGACTTTTGTCCGTCGAGAGAGGGCTTTGTTCCTAAACTGCTTGCTGAGCCCAAAATAACATCTATTTGCAAGCACAATTCTCCTATCTCTCTCCAGGCTGACGTTGTTGCCCTTGTTCACGGCGGATCCAAGGTATACAAATTCATCTACCTCTTCGAAATTAAATCGGTTGTCAACGTTCAAGTGCGGACCAAGTCAAGAGATTTATCTAGTCGTTGACACGATCAATTTTGTCTTGCCCTCACTAACAGCAAGACCCACCTTCGCTGATTCCTTTTCGATTCTTGAAAATACTGCAGTAACCTCTCGCAAATTTCGCCCAATGATGTCTGTGTCGTCAGTATACGCCAGCAACATGTGGCTTTTCGTGTTAATGGTCTTGTTCGTATTTACTGCAGCCTTTCTCATTATTATCTCCATGAAGATGTTGAAGAGATTGCACGGAAGAGTATCGCCTTGTCTAAGACCTCGCTTGGTACAGAATGGTTCAGTGGGGTCTTTCCTCACTTTCACTGCAGCGTCATTCTACAGAGGCGGATCAGTTTTGCCGGAATACCAAGTTCAGACATAGCTTCGTACAGTTTTCCCCGTATGGGGCTATCGAAAGTAGCTTTGTAATCGACAAAAAGGTGGTATGTATCGATTTGCTTTTCGTGGGTCTTTTCCAGGATTTGGCGTAGCGTGAATATTTAGTCACTCGTGGACTTGCCTGGTCTAAAACCACACTGATAAGGTCCAATCAGGTTTTCAATAATTGGCTTTAGTCTTTCACATAATACGCTCGACAAGACCTTATAAGCGATGGATAGAAGACTGATACCGCGATAGTTTTAGCAGACACACGGATCACGCTTTTTGAATACACCACAAAATACACTGAGACTCCAATCGTCGGGCATAGATTCTCCCAGTTATATACCGCATATAAGGTGATGCATTAGGCTAGCAGTCCTTCGCCACCTGCTTTAAAAAGTTCAGCGGGTAGGCCATCCGCACCAGCGGCTTTATTATTCTTAAGGCGGGAGATCGGTGCAATCTACACTATCTTCCACTATCATTACCTCCTGGTCTTCAGTGGAAGAATCTTAGTGGAGTAGTGCTGAAAAGTGGTCTCTCCACATTTTGAGCACACACTGCTTCTCAGTCACCAGATTCCCATTCTCGTCCTTGCAGGAGGGCAGCCCATTAGTAGGCCCGTCATTCGATCTTCTTACCCTCTTGAAAAACTTTCGGGATTCACCATTCATCCTGCACATTTCGGTTTTTTCACTCTCTCTCTGCTCCCTTTGCCATTTTTTCCGCCTAAATAGTTGGTTTTCCTCCCTTCTTAGCTTCTTGTACCGCTCACTCGCAGCACGCATAGTAACTGACTGTTTCGTTTCTATACGTGCAGCGTCTTTTTCATCAGTAGCAATGCGACATTCTTCGTCGTACCATGGCTTATCCTTCTGCGGTTTTTGATAGCCAAGTTCAGTCCATGCAGTGGTTGCCAAAGAATAGGAGATGTGCTTCCACTGCGCATCTGGGTCCTCGGGAGGAGGCTGCTCTAGCAGGAGAGAGAGAGCTTCTGCCGATAGTACATTGATGTCTCCGGTATTTGTAGCTTGTCAATATCCAGCAGGTAATGATCCGAGTCGATATTGGCACCTCGAATCACACGTACATCCATTACACTAGAAGAGTGCCTGCCATCTATTTCCAAGTGATCAATCTGGTTCTTCGTCCGTTGATCAGGAGATATCCAGGTCGCCTTATGAATGTCCTTATGCTGGAATCGTGTGCTACTAACTTCCATGTTCTTTGCAGTGGCGAAGTCTATCAATCTTATTCCATTATCGGAGGTGGTATCATGTAGACTGTGATTACCGATGGTTGGTCGAAAGACACTTTCCTTTCCCAATTTGGAATTAAAATCGCCTAGAATAATCTTAATGTCGTGGTCAGGGCAGCGTTCATGTACATCCTCCAGACGCTCATAAAATGTTTCTTTGACTTCATCATCTTTATCCTCTGTCGGTGCGTGCACACAAACTAACGAGATGTTGAAATATTTCACTCACTGGGTTGAACCTTGAAACTAGGTGTCGCAGTCTCTTGCCAACTATAAATCCGCTCCCAAATTCGTGCTTTCGCTCATGGCAGCTGTATTAAATATCCAAGTTTTTCTTTCTGGTGCAACCATATCCTGTCCATTGCATTTCCTGGATCGCTGTGATGCCATCTTTAGTTTTATAGTTTATAGCCCATTAAATATCGTAACTCAGCGCAGGTAGTCACCGTATTATAAACTACCAAAACAACAAAAGTAACGCGAAGTGACTGATTCACGACTTATAGAATAGCACCCTAAGTCTTTTTTAATTTACATACATGTCTACACTATTTACACTATTAGAGAAATAGTTGAATATGTTAACATTTTAAAAGAATTTAATAGTGTAAATATGAACAGAATGATTTGCGAATAGAAAAATTCGATCGGGGATGCACTTACTATAATGAAAACGCTCGAACGCTTCATCTTTGTTCACCACTTTATTTCTTTATTATACTATCTTTCTACTGTTGTATTTTGTGTGCCACTTAGCAAAGAGATATTTTCACGTTCTTCAAAGCTATCATTAGCGGTATTCATGCAAACAAGAAAACCTAGAACTTTTGCTCAGCGTAAGTTTGCTTCGAAGCGTTTCATGAGGCACCAAGTAAAGTTGCTCAGTGTATCTGTGCAGCAGTTGTCAAAAAAAGCGGATAAAGTAGATATACATACATATTCATATGCATATACATACGTATATGCTTTACCTATTCCATTATTTTATTTTTTTCACATAAATCAAAAACCCTCTCTTTTTTTCAATACAAAAATATTGACATTGAAATGTCAAAAGTTTTCACGTTTCTTTTTCCAGGTTTGCTCAGCAAATTTGTCTCGAAAACTTTCCACTTTTGAGCAAGTCGGTTTGTATAGGAAATTTATTTGTTTTGACGTTTGCTGTGCAAGTTTACGATGTTTTCGAGTTTACGAGGTTCTTTCGAGCTTTCATGAAGACCACTATTGTGTATCGAAATTAGAATGACGCACAGATTGAGCTTTACTGATAGGCCGCACGATATAGTAATCGGCGGGATGCATCGATATTATTAAGCAGGCTTTTTTTTAACAGCGCTTAGCTCCAAACAATGTACGATTGTTCACAAAAACAAGCTACAATAACACTGTGAAGCTTTTTCGAAAATATTAAGGTTCTGACAACGGATTCTGGTAGAGGCGGTAAAAAAAGTATACGTGTATCGGCGTTTTGAAAGTTTACACCTGAGTTTTTTTTAAGTTTGAAATTTCCCCCTTTTTGCACATTCTTATGTTGAATCGGCATAGGAAACCATGTTATCCTTACATTTAAGTATAGTATTTTATGTAAAAATTTACCGGAAACATTTTTGTGGAATACTTTAACCCTCGACCGCCTCAATATATGGGGTTTTGTTCTTTTTGAGGAAAAGGGCAAAACTCACCCCTAAAAGAGGGGCGTAACGGTTTAAAGTCTACTACAAACATTTTCCTCATAATATTCTACTAGTTATAAGTTTTTTCTTCTTAACACACCACACACACCAAAGCGCAAAAATCAACGTGAATGCCAAAAATAAATATTTAACAACGTTTTCCACCACTCCATATTTTATTATATGCAATGGTGGCAAAAGAGAGAAAAGAAAAATAGGTCCCAGCGGTAGATGAAGGCTATTGTGCTCGCCTAATGTCCTTTCAACTCTTGGCTGCCATTGTTATTTTGAAATATTGGTTCCACTTCCATCTGATATCCCATTTGCATAAAAGCATCCATATTTGACGTATCCAGCTTGCATACCCGAAAGAAAGCTACCAACTTTGAAGTCACAACAGACCCGCCACTTGTGCTCTTCATATTTTACTGCATACAATATAAAGTTTATTGAAGAATTACTAGTTTTTTTCATGTCAACTCCATACGCAATTGGAATAGGAATCTTGGAATTATCGTAATAAAGGATTACAGCTTTAAAACTTTTCTTGGATGAATCCTCGGGGTTATATTCGATATCACTGTGCGTAAAATGGTAGGGGTAAGTGGTCGGCATGGGTTCTGACAACCAGGGAAAGATATATCGGTCAAAAACAAGTTATACGTGTCCCGATGTTTCGCTGGGTCACGTCTAGGAAACGAGATATCATATAGGGGCATTTGTCATGTTTGGGGCTCTGTTGTTTGTCATAACTCGAGACCGACTAGTCCGATTTTGCTGCAACAAACTTAGAAAAATTATTAATATATTGATATACTGTTTCCCTACATAATCTATACTTTTGCAGTTATAAATAAATTCTGTGTTCATCTGGAAAAAATCTATTGTTTTAGGCCTAATTTTTGAGTGGAAAATCATCTTTGATTAACGATCAAACATAATCTCTGATTTCACTTTTTAGGTTTATAGTTAATTGGTGTTTAAACATCCAAAGTTGGGTATTTAAACTATGATCAGTGACTATATAATTTTGACAGAAGACAACAAAAAGAGAAAACACAAAGCTTCTTTAATTGTTAATGTGAACAATTGTAATCACCATCCTAGTTGAAATGACAATAAAACGTATCATTTAACTCGTAGTGCAGTTAGAGCTTTATTTCTGCTAAAATAGTTTTTAGCATTAAATATATTTTTCATTAAATATTTTAAATTTTATCACTTCCCTTTTGTTTTGCAAATAGCGTCAATTTGATGCAATGTATGAATGCCGGTTATTTTTCGCAGCATTTGCCGCTGTTGCCACATGGTAGTAAGATTATTTGACAAAGCACTGAAAACTCTTTCCGTATTTAAAGTCAGATCAAACATAAATCAAAATCAACTGATTACCAATTTAAATAACCGGTCAAAAATTGGACCTTAATCAGTCAGATAACTTGAATTTTGTGACCTACCCTCGGAGAAACTCCCATTGTATATTATTCTTCTTCATCTTCATTGTCGGGATCGTACGTCTTTTGCGACCACCAACAACTTTCAGCCACCAAGCGAGCCCAGCCTTTATATCGCGTTTCCATGGGCATGGCCACTTGATGGAAGCACTCGCCATATTCATCCGACTCTGAGTCTAGCTGCTTGCTGAAATTTGAGACATGTTCATTCCAATATTCTGGAAATATTACAACATCTTGGTCTCAAGAGCGTGGTAATTGTGTGCTCGCTTACTTCCCAAAAAATATCGTATGACTTTCTTCGTTGCCCTCCACGCAAGGTAATCATTTCCGACTAAAGCGTCTTTAAATTCTTTTGATTTCATGAACTTCCGTATATCGGTCCCATTCAGAACACCTTTCTGTAGTTTTGGTTCGCTGATTCGTGGGAAAATATTATTTAAACAATCGAGAATTTTCGGTTGATTCACAATGGCCTTGATGAAATCTTTGACGATTCCCAGTTTGACATGGATAAATATATAGTTTAAAAACTATGGATAAAAATATGGTTTAAAAGCACGCTCAGTGATCCAGTATTTGTGGAAAGAGCTCTTTTACCACAAATGTTGCTAAATAAATTGAGATTTTCATTTCGATTTTATACTTTCGTTATTGCGTCACTATATTTTGTTGTTATTCACTTTTAAAAAAACCTTGTTGAATGACAAAAACCGATCAATGAGCACCTATGAATACTATGTATTTTTCAATATTTAACTGACAGGTACTGAATGGACGCATCTGTTAAAGGAGCATATATACCCGATTCGGCCTTCTAAAAACACTTTGGTTATGAGCGTGTGCGCTTCAAATTTTTCGAAATAAAGAGCACTCATAAATATGCAGGGAATTTCTGTAAAAAATCATCCGTTTCAGGTAGCCAACGGAATACCACACATCAATAGAAAAAATCACTTCCCTTGTTTCCCTTTAATTGAATGTGAACGGAGTAGCTACCGCAATCATAAAAATGTAATAACGATTTGTTTATTACTTTTTTTATTCTGAGAATCACAAAAAAGTCATCAATGTTTTTTTCAAAGAATTTTGTACATATCCTTGAGCAATTTTTTGAAATTCATTCAGTACGATTATCCGTATTCATTGGAACAAAAAATCAATATTCTTCTCAAAATGAGATATCGTCATTTAATTGTGAATAAAAGCGAAACAAGTCCATCGATTTTCATGACCTATATCTCATTTTGTTGATGGGTTATGTGTCTTTACGTGAAAGTAATAAGGCTTGACACTTTTTCCGGTTTGGATTTTTCATGGGTTTTTAAAATAAAAATTTTTTATTTTGTAGCCAAAAATTATTTTTTTCTTCATCAATTTATTAATAACTGCAAAACTGTTGATTATGTAGAAAACAGTATGTCAATAGATTAAAGGAATTGTAATTCTTAATTTTTCTACGTTTGTTGCATTAATATTGAACTAGTCGTTCTCGAGTTAAGTTAAACAAAAGAGCCCAAAACGTGGAAAATTGCTCTATATGATACTAACTTCAAATTGATATATCTAGATTCCTAGGCGTAACTCAGCGAAACGCCGGGACACGTATAACTTGTTTTTGACTGATATAACTTTTCCCGGTAGTCAGAACCCCCGCCGATTTTGGCTGTCGCACAGGGTATTCATTTCTGCCTTATTCCTTCAATAACGTCGCAATTAGTAAACGCGTTGGATTCGTTAACTGGAAGGTATGGCAGAAAAATGTCTTGGCATTTACGAAAACAAGTAACATCAGAAATATTTCTGATTTATTTTTAGAAAGATTCAGCTTCCGTCCCAATGCATTTAAATGCTGTTGCGACATTAATATTGGGATTGGGGCTGCTTCATTTCCTGAGTAAACACTGTCAATGGCTTCTGTTCCAACGCATGTAGTGACATCAAGATGTGGACTATGACTTATGGATGTAGCTCAGGTGGTGGAAGTTCATTAGAGTGTGGTACTGGGAGCAAGGCTGATGGTACTGATTTATACACAAAACTCTTTCACCTATACTTCACGTAAAATGCCCCAAATGTAATGCAATTCGAACAGGGAATTATGTCAGTAGTCGGCTGGCTGATTTTGAGTTTTGTTTTGATGTTGCTTCTTCATAGCTTTTTATTCCAGGGCGACGGATCTTATCAGCCAAAGTGCAGCTGACAAAGTGTGGCGCACCTAATTAGCGCAATGTGAATAAATTACATTTTCTCTATTTGTTATTTATAGATATTAATCTACAGCATTTTTTTGTTCGGTGACTTGTAGTGAAATTTTACGTAGTACGTATTACGTTACGTATTTTCAATATACACTAACCCCCCCAAATGCAGGTTTGGGTTACATTTTCGCGCCAACTCGGAATAAGTACGAAATTAACCCTCAAATGAATTTTCAGTTTTGACTTATTTTTGGCATTCAAGTTGAATTTTGAGCTTCGGTGTGTTAAGAAATTTGTAGTAGAATTTATGAGGATCATTTTTGTAGAAGATTTTAATCCCTGTTTTATAGGTGTTTTTTACCCTTTTTCACAAAAAGGACAAAAAAGATCCATATTTTGATGCGGTAGAGGGTTAAAGTATCCCACAAAAATGTTTCTCGTAAATTTTTACTTACAATTGCTGAACACATCTTTATACCAAAAATGTAAGGATAATATGGTTTCCTATACCGATTCATCATAAGTTTCCACAGGGTAATTTGTGGGGCTACATGTGCAAGAAGGTGTGGAAGGAAAAGGGTTTCGCTATAATGGCGCTTATCTGTGAATTACAACTATAGTATTCAAAAAACACCTAATTCAAGAAACCGGGGTTTCGCTTGCTTCGAAAATTGGGGCTTTTTGGAAAAATGGGATTACCGGTTTTTTGTAGGCAAAAATCGGTTTCCACCGGTTTCGGTTTTGTTTAACATGTTTTGGGGCCAGTATCAGATGAAGTTTGTAGGATGGGCTCAAGTCGTGTTATGCACGTTAAATACGTAAGGGGAAACGGAGCTTAAGCAATAGGATTTTTTCATTTAAAAAAGTAAAACCTTTATTTCCAAATTATTGTTGACAGCAAACATGATAGTTATACAAATTGGGCGAGTCTTTAATTTTTGTGAAAACAAAATTGAAAATTCGCAACAATGCAAAATGTTTATAAACTGTTTCTATTCCAAATATTGTTTTTTTTAATTAATTTTAAATTGTCTTAGGGAAAAAATCAAACCGATAAAATTGATTTTCCCATTTTCTCCTATTTTTTCTGTGAAAAAAAATTCAAACTGAAAGTAGTTACAATTCTCAATTAATTTATTTCATTGAAAGCTAAGCTTTTGCAAGAAAATAAATTAAAAACAAAAAACTGGTGAAGCCAACAGTAAAAACCCGGTTCCACCGGTAAACCGGTGGTCAGCGGGATTCCAACAAACTGGTGGATCGGTTTTTGAATACTCTAATTGCAACACTTTATTTTATTAATACATATCGATTTCTTTTTAAGATTTTTTAATGTATGTATACTATATATTTTGTTATATGCGATTTGTAAATTTTGTATTCATTTGCTTATTTGTATCCATTATTGGAATCACAATGCAATGCTAAAATCGTAATTATATATCGTCATTGTCGTAGCAAGAAGGGTTATATGTAAATTTTCGAATTTTTTTTGTAATCGAATTCCCTGTTGGTCGGACATGTTCCCGCCGAAGCGTTTTTCGATAATTTCATCGGTTCAGAAGTTAGCATAAGTACCTATGTATTTGTTTTCTCTACAAAATTATCGAAAAAGTACCTATGCTTTTGATATTATTTTGTTGAAAAAATTTGTTTGTTTATTATGTTTTCGAAAAGTTCAGTTTTGGTTCGGTAGAATGTAACATTTATCCATGGTAAGTTTCAAATCGGTTATACAGTGTTTATATATTTACATACATACAGTGGTGTGCGATGAAATAGAGTCACACACTCTTCAAAACTTTTATTCTCTGCAAATCAGTTTCATGTAAAGAAATTCTGAACGTGATTGACTGGTCCTCTGCTGAATATAATACCGTAATTTTTAATAAATTTTGTACACTACTGTTCTCCAGGTCAGTGTCAGTATTTTAAAGGCTATGAAATAACGTTTATAACACACGTAGAGTCACACATAGAGTCAATTACAAAAAAATATTTTTTTTTTGAAATGGTTAATGGTAGTTTGGATTTGAATTTGAAAACAAAGGTTAGCTTCTAAATATGATTAATGTTTAAATTGTCATTATTGACGTTCCAAAATGAGCACCAAGAAAGAATACAAGAGATGAGAAAATAATTCAGAAGCTACATACAAATTACTGAAAACGATGGAGACCGTAATAAAATATAAGCCTAATCCATGAAACAGAGGGGAAACCTGAAAATTACAGAACATTTGGAACCAAAAATATTGCGCCACGTAGACTTCGACTTTTGTTACCTCTTCTTAAAAGGCAATACGATCGGGATGTTGACACCTCTACATTAAGAAAAATAGTAACTAAAAACAATTTAAAGGCAAAAAGTGTCCGAAAAGTTCCATTTCTATCCAAACGGAACGTTCAAAAAATGGGCGCTGCTTATTATACCACTATATGGCTAATGGCGCTTCGATGGGTATTTCAACATAATATCGACCCCAAACACATATCGATGCGAGCATAAACTTGGTTTGAAAATAATAGTGTCATAGTTTTAAGATGGTCTATGCAGTCGCCGGGCTTAAATCCTATTGAGAATTTGTAGCGGGACATTAAAGTGTCTATCAAAGGAATAAACCAATTTAATAAAGATGAGCTTAGGACACTGGACAATCGGCGTCGAAAACATTCCACTCAAAACCTTCAATATCAAGGCGTTTCTTAGCTGTGATAAAAAATAATAGTTATTTCACAAAGTACTGAGATAATATAAAGGATGAATGAAACATACATTTTATTTGACACAGGTATTTATTCTAGTTCAGATGATAAATCGAGATGACTCTATTTTAATTCAAAGACAAAACGGTATATATTGAAATATTTTGATTTATATCTAATGATTTAATTTTAGATTACGACATTAATGTTCCAAAATGTTATATCTAGTTCTGAATTGAACAATAAAAAATAAAAGTTATAAACAAAATTTAATTTTTCTACATTTGTTTTTGCTTTGAAAATTTTGATTAGTGTTGACTCTATTTCAACGCAGAGGATAGAGGAGGAAAACGATATGGTTTTAAATGAAGAAACGGAATTTTTTGAAAAAAAAATCCAAGAGAATCAGGAGGATAGTGGAGCTACTACATCAAATTGCAATGAGGAAGAAGAATAAAGGGTTGCGCGTTGTGGGGAAGAAATATGGAAAGAAGAAATCTCGAAGAATTATTCCAAAAATGTGCACGCATCTGGCGGAGAAAAAATGTGATCGAAGTTTTTTATGTGGAGCTATCAACGAAGAAAATCGTGATACGTTGTTCAAATTCTTTTGGGAACTCCGGTCTTGGGAAGAAAAAAGTGTACCTGAAAACATTGGTACAAGCTAGACATAGTATTAGACGTAGGTTTACCACAATCAGCAACAAAGAAGAAAATGCATTTTGATTGTTTTCTTCCACTACCATGCGGGGAAAGAATACGTGAATGCAAGTTCTTCTTTTTAACAACTTTTCATTTAGATATGAAGATATTCCAGTTGCGGATTACAACTAAAACAACAACTTCACCTAACAAAATCAATGTGCTTCCAAAAAATGAACCTGTATTTAATTGGTTAAAAATCGTTCCAGAAGTGTCTAGCCATTACTGCAGATCTACATCTTCAAATATTTATGTACAGGAGTCCTTCAAATCGGAAAGCAATATGTATAGATTATACTCTGAAAGGTGTTCTGATAACAAGATTAAGAGAGTTAAAAGGACAAAGTTAATCGAAACACTTAAAAACGAAATATATGTCTGTTTAAGCCACGGAAAGATAGATGTCATATTTGTGTAGCTCACAAGCAAGGAAATATTAACGACGAGGATTATAATGATCACATAAATAAGACACGCGAAGCTAGAGAGGAATGTATCCGAACAGTATTACAAGACTAAGTTGATGGTACACAATTTCGCAATTTACATAAAAAACAACAAAAATGTATGCATGTATGTCTGGCATGAGGGAGAAGGTGGTGCAAGTGCTCACAACATAATAAGCTGCCTCATACACCTTTTTAAGGAGTGCAGCTTAGCATATAAAAGGGGGTTTTAATACCTGATGGTTGTGCATACCAAAACAAAAATACTTATAGACTACTGTGCAGCACCTTATCTAATTTTTCAAGTTCAACAAGTGTGGAAATATAACAACTTATATTGGAAAAGGGTCTAGATGAACGCATTATGATTGTGTTGTCGCCTGGACAGTATATGCTACATTTAAAAGCTCTTTCCAAAGTGGAGTGAACACTATCCACTTTCATCGCGATAGTGTTGATTCCATAATGCACCTATCTTGACCAAGCCAACCGTTTTATAATAGTCGCGTTTTGGCTACAAGCAAGCGATTGTCGCTTGCTAAGTTGCAAAGTTGCAAAGAAAACGGCAATTTAAGTAATTTTATTCAACAATATGAATAAGGGTTGAAGATGGTAAAAGATGTAAAAAAAATTTGTTTAAACTTAGCGAAAATAATTTTCGTCGCTAAGTTCTCGCTAAGTCTTCGCTAACCAAAACACGCTTAATGTTTATTATTTGGGTCACCAATTTTTCCATCCATTAGGCGATTTAACAGTTACCAATATCCGTGGACTATTTTATGTTCGTAATGAAGTTAAATATTAAATTCGCCAAACAACGATTGGAAAAAGTTACCACAAAATAGAGAAATAACTGAGCAATTTGCAGAAAGAAAACACGATTAAAAATTAATACCACAAAACATAAAACTTGCATGAACTCTGAAATTCTTTCAGTTCTTCTCATTCGTAATTTTTTAGTAATGGCGCCTGCAGAATAATTTGACATTTCTTTTCATTTACTCATTCGTAAAAATTCCACACGAATAGTCTGCATATGTCTCAGATTTATACGAATGTCAGATGCAGCAATAATAGAAACCAGAATTCCACAAACAGAATTGCGTAAGTGTAAAAGCAAATTGCAATTCCAAAAACGAATCATGAAGAATTGCACCAATTACAATTGCACATCTAAAACCAGAACTAACGATTTTAGAAAGTTATTGTGTGTATAAAGTAAAATAATAAAATTCTTACAAAAATTGTCGTATCAAAAATACTTACGTGTAATTTTCTTGGAAAATTTAATTTTTGCGCCAAACAGCGCAGAAATAATTTTTTTTAAATACAATTAATTTATGAAATTGCAAGGAAAGAATGAACAATTTAAAAACTGAAACATACAGACGAAACGGCGAAATATACCAGTTGTTTTGCTCTCCTGAAAAATTGGAGAAACACACATACGTACTTTTGCTACGACACCGACGATATGCAACTTGACATCCTCTTTGCCGATTTAAAACTCAGACGAACTAAAACGATTACAATTTGGATTCTGTAAAGCGTATCCAAGCTTTCGCCAGCACATTAAAAGCTCATCTACCTATCGTTGTAATGTCAGAAAAAATATAAAATATACATTATTATATAATTCGTTATAATTAAAAATATGAATTTCCAATAGCGGAATTGACAGATTTAACCAGATTAATTAAATTAATTTTAATCGCCATATCCAAACTAAGAACAACATTGTATTCCATATCGGGGACGTAAAAATTTGCTTTACATTTAAAACTTTGAATTTCAAATTTGCCTACTACAGGCAATTTTTTACCACTGAATGTTACAATACTATTACTAACGTTAGTAACTATGTTTGAAATTTTTAGCTTACGAAGCAATACTTTCGGTCCATTCCATTCCTTAACACTCCTTTGGTCGACCTTTTAAGTATACCCACAAATAAGTCTTCACAATCTTCTTCCTCTCCACTCTGTTTTTCGTTAACATTTCTCACATACTTGTTCTTCACATTTTGTTGAAAATCGAACTGACGTTTGTTGGTAAAACACATCTTTGCCAAATGGTGCGATTTATTTGCACAAATAACAAATACCGCCTTCAGTCGGACATTTGTATGTGTGTATCTGCCCACGCTTTCCGCATTTTTCTGCTGATTTTTGTTTCGGGTACATGGCCTTCTAAAACTTTGTTTTTTACTTCGTAGCACCGCTACCACATTATCAGCCGATTTATTAATTTCTGCAGCACTTTCCTGGGCCATCTCAATACTTTTTGCAATTTCCAATGCTTTGCCCCACTTTATATTTCCTTCGCTTAGGAGTCGCACAAACAAAAATGTGTTTTACAAGATCTTCACGCAAAGTGCCAAACTCCCAAGTCATGCCTAAATTTTGCAATATAGTGGAATATTGGTTG
This sequence comes from Phaonia tiefii, assembly GCA_963931995.1. Taxonomy (NCBI): domain Eukaryota; kingdom Metazoa; phylum Arthropoda; class Insecta; order Diptera; family Muscidae; genus Phaonia; species Phaonia tiefii. Next base: position 219,724,757 of record OZ008369.1, read on the forward strand.
ATGGTTTCGTCAAACATTTCTTTGCGTGTAAAAAACATATGCCACTCAATTGCCAAGTTAGTTTTTGGCACAAAGTAGGCTTCAAATTTCTGCTATAAAATGTCATCCAATTTCACCGCAAACGAGTTAAAAACGTCCAATGGCTCGGGACCCATTTGGTGCAAGAGGATCGCTACTTTTCTTTGGTCGGACTCAATTAAATTGGACGCAATCAACAAAATTTGGAACTGTTTGCTCCAATTTCGTCATTCCAATGAAAAGTTTGCTTATTGAATGGTGATCTGCTGGCCGCGAAAGAAAATATTTGTTTCTTCGTCATTGTGTACTTTGTTTTTATATTAATTTCCCGGTATCTGCTTGACTTATCTTTGTTAGTTTTTATTTAAGAACATCTGACACCATGTTGTGTTTACTCAGTAACTCGCTTATAATGAATGCTCTTTATTTGAAATTCACATTTACATCTTAAGTACTACAGGGTTGTTATAAACTATTAGGGGTGGTAATTCCTTATCACAACACAGCCAATTCTTAATTTTGAATTACAAGGCAGTTTGTGGCAAAACAGTGCCCAGGAAAAATTTCATTAAAATCGGGTTTGGTTTACGGAAGATACAGTGTCGATAAAGCCGAAGACCGAAATATATTATGTCGACCAACCAGCCGGCCACATAATTTTGTTGGTGCCGTTACATTACCCCAATAGCACTTGAGGGTTATGTTCGCTATAATGAACGGACATTATCCCCATTGGTTAGACCGAGTTTTGGATTTTGCAAACGTTTTAAGACTTTTAAAAGGTATTTATTCTATTTATTTTGGATTTTCAAAAAAATTGAGTGTGCAAAAAAATTATGCAAACGTTGGATTCAAAAAGTTTCTTTTGTTATTTACATTAGGTTAGGTTAGAGTGGCATTCTACATCTACCTTGACACAGGGACAAAAGTTAAAAGATTATCAGCCCAATTCTATTCATTTAATTTTTTCCCGGGATAAAAATCCTCCTATTCTAAACAGACGGGGAATAGAATAATAAGGGAGAGAGTATTACGAATTTTCGAAGTCAGCTGTTTTGCTTTATGATGTTTGGTTTTGGTTGTTAAATGCAAATCATTTTAAGCAAATACAACTTAATTAATAATTAAAATGAGTGAAAATGTACACCATAGCCTTTAGAATGGCAGAAGAACGACCGAGAGCAGGAGAAGCAACAACAAACGTTTGCAAGGAGATAGTTACGCTATGCGACGAATTCAGTTGAGCTGCCGCAAACTTTGTAAGTAAATAAGGGAACACATTTACTTGGCTTAACTCTATTTCGGGGGCATTTCTTGGAATGGTATCAAAATTTTACCATCAATATAAATTTTTAAGCTGAGCTGAAATATATATTTTTTCTTGTACCATCGGCCCATCTTCTTGAGATATGGGCTTGCAAACTTGAGTGTATAGTCGGCTATATCTCTGAAACTACTTTTCCGACCTTGTTGAAATTTATGTCACTACAAATACGGTTAAAATCATTATTTCTAAAAATAGACCGTAGTGTTGCTACATTTTTTCTACACACCGGTAAAATTGAAGATTTCAGGCTTTCTTTCAGGTATAATACGGCTCAGTAGCCGGGGATATAAAAAGTTAAAATTTTGTTATCAAACTTCCAACATAATATGAGGACATGTTTTCAATAAAATATCAAAAATTATTTTAAAACAATCGGGCGATTTTTCTGATTTTGCCACACATCGACTTAAGGTACAGAGGGAATTTGTACCCCCTGCCTGAGCCAAGGCGGAATATAAATTTAACGATTTTCAAAAATGTATTTTCATTTCGATGTTACGGAAATTTTACTCGAACC
>OZ008369.1:219726818-219966028 GCA_963931995.1 Phaonia tiefii
TAGCCGGGGATATAAAAAGTTAAAATTTTGTTATCAAACTTCCAACATAATATGAGGACATGTTTTCAATAAAATATCAAAAATTATTTTAAAACAATCGGGCGATTTTTCTGATTTTGCCACACATCGACTTAAGGTACAGAGGGAATTTGTACCCCCTGCCAGAGCCAAGGCGGAATATAAATTTAACGATTTTCAAAAATGTATTTTCATTTCAATGTTACGGAAATTTTACTCGAACCGAACATGTTACATATCTGATCTTTCACGGGCCATAACTCGGGAAATATGGGCCTCCGAGAAAATTTTTTATTTTTTTTTTCATTTAAAAATAAATTCTATACACCCCCTAAAAAATGAGAAAAATTGCTCAATTGCCACTAAAATAGAGTTGTTACAAAAAGATAAAAAGGGCGCTGGGCCATATTTTCAAAGCTTGAATAGACCTCCAAAGCTTGAATATATAATCGGGCGGCGGTCACCTCGCATAGTGACGGCGACACTATCGAGTATATAGCCATGAAAAAGTATATAGCCATTAAAAAGCTTCTCAAAATACCGTTCGAAATCGGTGTAAAACTGTAGGTCCCAATCAGTGAGTGAAAACTGGAAAGCGCACAGCTCAGTGATTGTGAGAAGTTCTCCCCGGTCCCTTCATGGGATGTAATGGGAAACCATTTATTTTTTTTATTTTTAATCCATTAATTAAAAAAACAATATTTGTTAACCTCCCTTTTTTAATAAAAATTTATTATTTTCAAAAAATTGTTAGTTTTTTTGGTAGACTCCGATAATAGACAAGACTTTTGCCCTTTTTAATGTTTAATTCTCACTAATAACCTTTCAAAGACTGGAGACATTTAAGTTCAAAGTTTTGAATACATTTGCCATTTTTTCACAAGAAAATTATTTCTAAAAAATCGCGCGATTTAACACAAAAGTACTATGCCAAAGCCACGAAGCGGGTGTTGGAAAATCCTGAAGCCACGCAGAAATCTGTATAACACAAAAATACTATGAACTTTAATACATATCTCCGGTCTTTAAAAGGTTTTAGGTGAATATTATACCCTAATAAAAGTTAAGATCTTGTCTATTATCGGAGCCTACGAAAAAAGAAATATAATAGGGCATTTTTTGGAGAAAAAAATGTATATCACAAAAGTGAGGTTAAAAAATCGTTTTTTTTATTTGCTCCCCAATTGGTTAATATAAATAAAAATGTTTATACACAGAATTATAGGGGTTAAAAAGGCCATTGTAATGGTACCGATTCCAACTAGATAGGATAATAAATGGCTGACTTATGCCCGATTATATATTCAAGCTTTGGAGGTCTATTCAAGCTTTGAAAATATGGCCCAGCGCCCTTTTTATCTTTTTGTAACAACTCTATTTTAGTGGCAATTGAGCAATTTTTCTCATTTTTTAGGGGGTGTATAGAATTTATTTTTAAATGAAAAAAAATAAAAAATTTTCTCGGAGGCCCACATTTCCCGAGTTATGGCCCGTGAAAGATCAGATATGTAACATGTTCGGTTCGAGTAAAATTTCCGTAACATCGAAATGAAAATACATTTTTGAAAATCGTTAAATTTATATTCCGCCTTGGCTCAGGCAGGGGGTACAAATTCCCTCTGTACCTTAAGTCGATGTGTGGCAAAATCAGAAAAATCGCCCGATTGTTTTAAAATAATTTTTGATATTTTATTGAAAACATGTCCTCATATTATGTTGGAAGTTTGATAACAAAATTTTAACTTTTTATATCCCCGGCTACTGAGCCGTATTATACCTTGAAAGAAAGCCTGAAATCTTCAATTTTACCGGTGTGTAGAAAAAATGTAGCAACACTACGGTCTATTTTTAGAAAATAATGATTTTAACCGTATTTGTAGTGACATAAATTTCAACAAGGTCGGAAAAGTAGTTTCAGAGATATAGCCGACTATACACTCAAGTTTGCAAGCCCATATCTCAAGAAGATGGGCCGATGGTACAAGAAAAAATATATATTTCAGCTCAGCTTAAAAATTTATATTGATGGTAAAATTTTGATACCATTCCAAGAAATGCCCCCGAAATAGAGTTAAGCCAAGTAAATGTGTTCCCTTATTTACTTACAAAGTTTGCGGCAGCTCAACTGAATTCGTCGCATAGCGTAACTATCTCCTTGCAAACGTTTGTTGTTGCTTCTCCTGCTCTCGGTCGTTCTTCTGCCATTCTAAAGGCTATGGTGTACATTTTCACTCATTTTAATTATTAATTAAGTTGTATTTGCTTAAAATGATTTGCATTTAACAACCAAAACCAAACATCATAAAGCAAAACAGCTGACTTCGAAAATTCGTAATACTCTCTCCCTTATTATTCTATTCCCCGTCTGTTTAGAATAGGAGGATTTTATTCCCGGGAAAAAATTAAATGAATAGAATTTGGCTGATAATCTTTTAACTTTTGTCCCTGTGTCAAGGTAGATGCAGAATGCCACTCTAACCTAACCTAATGTAAATAACAAAAGAAACTTTTTGAATCCAACGTTTGCATAATTTTTTTGCACACTCAATTTTTTTGAAAATCCAAAATAAATAGAATAAATACCTTTTAAAAGTCTTAAAACGTTTGCAAAATCCAAAACTCGGTCTAACCAATGGGGATAATGTCCGTTCATTATAGCGAACATAACCCTCAAGTGCTATTGGGGTAATGTAACGGCACCAACAAAATTATGTGGCCGGCTGGTTGGTCGACATAATATATTTCGGTCTTCGGCTTTATCGACACTGTATCTTCCGTAAACCAAACCCGATTTTAATGAAATTTTTCCTGGGCACTGTTTTGCCACAAACTGCCTTGTAATTCAAAATTAAGAATTGGCTGTGTTGTGATAAGGAATTACCACCCCTAATAGTTTATAACAACCCTGTAGTACTTAAGATGTAAATGTGAATTTCAAATAAAGAGCATTCATTATAAGCGAGTTACTGAGTAAACACAACATGGTGTCAGATGTTCTTAAATAAAAACTAACAAAGATAAGTCAAGCAGATACCGGGAAATTAATATAAAAACAAAGTACATAATGACGAAGAAACAAATATTTTCTTTCGCGGCCAGCAGATCACCATTCAATAAGCAAACTTTTCATTGGAATGACGAAATTGGAGCAAACAGTTCCAAATTTTGTTGATTGCGTCCAATTTAATTGAGTCCGACCAAAGAAAAGTAGCGATCCTCTTGCACCAAATGGGTCCCGAGGCATTGGACGTTTTTAACTCGTTTGCGGTGAAATTGGATGGCGTAAAATTTTACATTTTATAGCAGAAATTTGAAGCCTACTTTGTGCCAAAAACTAACTTGGCAATTGAGTGGCATATGTTTTTTACACGCAAAGAAATGTTTGACGAAACCATCAACCAATATTCCACTATATTGCAAAATTTAGGCATGACTTGGGAGTTTGGCACTTTGCGTGAAGATCTTGTAAAACACATTTTTGTTTGTGCGACTCCTAAGCGAAGGAAATATAAAGTGGGGCAAAGCATTGGAAATTGCAAAAAGTATTGAGATGGCCCAGGAAAGTGCTGCAGAAATTAATAAATCGGCTGATAATGTGGTAGCGGTGCTACGAAGTAAAAAACAAAGTTTTAGAAGGCCATGTACCCGAAACAAAAATCAGCAGAAAAATGCGGAAAGCGTGGGCAGATACACACATACAAATGTCCGACTGAAGGCGGTATTTGTTATTTGTGCAAATAAATCGCACCATTTGGCAAAGATGTGTTTTACCAACAAACGTCAGTTCGATTTTCAACAAAATGTGAAGAACAAGTATGTGAGAAATGTTAACGAAAAACAGAGTGGAGAGGAAGAAGATTGTGAAGACTTATTTGTGGGTATACTTAAAAGGTCGACCAAAGGAGTGTTAAGGAATGGATCGTGTAAGTGGAGCTCAACGGTGTGAATCTCAGCTATCAGGTGGATTCTGGGTCGTAGGCAAACTTGATACCGAAAGTATTGCTTCGTAAGCTAAAAATTTCAAACATAGTTACTAACGTTAGTAATAGTATTGTAACATTCAGTGGTAAAAAATTGCCTGTAGTAGGCAAATTTGAAATTCAAAGTTTTAAATGTAAAGCAAATTTTTACGTCCCCGATATGGAATACAATGTTGTTCTTAGTTTGGATATGGCGATTAAAATTAATTTAATTAATCTGGTTAAATCTGTCAATTCCGCTATTGGAAATTCATATTTTTAATTATAACGAATTATATAATAATGTATATTTTATATTTTTTCTGACATTACAACGATAGGTAGATGAGCTTTTAATGTGCTGGCGAAAGCTTGGATACGCTTTACAGACTCCAAATTGTAATCGTTTTAGTTCGTCTGAGTTTTAAATCGGCAAAGAGGATGTCAAGTTGCATATCGTCGGTGTCGTAGCAAAAGTACGTATGTGTGTTTCTCCAATTTTTCAGGAGAGCAAAACAACTGGTATATTTCGCCATTTCGTCTGTATGTTTCAGTTTTTAAATTGTTCATTCTTTCCTTGCAATTTCTTAATTTAATTGTATTTAAAAAAAATTATTTCTGCGCTGTTTGGCGGAAAGTTACATTTTCCAAGAAAATTACACGTAAGTATTTTTGATACGACAATTTTTGTAAGAATTTTACTATTTTACTGGTTCTATTTTACTGGTTCTAGATGTGCAATTGTAATTGCTGCAATTCTTCATGATTCTCTTTTGGAATTGCAATTTGCTTTTACACTTACGCAATTCTGTTTGTGCAATTCTGGTTCCTTTCTCGCTTTTCTCGGTGGTGACATTTTGGTGTAGATCTGAGAGATGTATTAAATACTTAAATTTTTGGGCAGCACTCCCTAGCAGTTTTTTGGGGGAATTACCCCCAAAAGTTGTTTTCACATTCTCCATTTTATTGACATTTAGAATACCTACTTTTTTCCCGGGGAAAAATTTTCCTTTTTCGATGTTTGTTTAGAATAAAGGAAAAGCGAATAGGGAAAAACTCCCAGGAGATTTTATTAAGAATAGAGGAACAAGGAATAGGGAAAAAACTCCCAGGGAATTGCTATTGAGAATTTGGCTGTATATTTTCCTAGTCCCTCACGTTGACCGACTTTGATTGCTTCAAAAACTTAAGAGTGCCAACATCAGCCAAACTGGCTACCTCTCCAAAAAATGCGAGCCTAGTGTAGCCCGCCGCGCTCCGGAAAGAGTCGGGCGCAGACACAAAAGGTTTTCTGTTGACTCCAACTCCTCCTCGTCGCACAGCTCCTACAAAATTCAGTTTTCAAGACTTAGTTTCTCTGCGTGCCATCTAATGGGTCAGTGAACCGTAACGACAGACAGGATAAGTGACACGTCCAATCTCGATAACGACAGAAGAGTTTTAGTGCCTTTCAAGTTTAGGCGGGCCATATCAGTTGTACACAGTTCTCCACTAAAGACCTCCTACCGTTATCTGCCATAAGAGCACAACTTCTCAAGCACAGCGTGCAAGTTGGTGGAGGCATGTCTACATAGTCTAGTTCCCCTAGAGTATGCAAGGTAGTCTCCAGTCTTGTAAGTTGATTTGCTTTCAAGTTACCTGTATGTCCCTGCCATCACAATAAGAGATTTGCGACAGTCGAGGACAGTTCTCGAATTCAGAAAGACAGTTTCCAGAGACTTCATAACAGCTTGACTGTCAGTGAAAATATAGACGCCGACCTTAGTTTGAACATTACTTCTTAGCCATTCCGCTACCTCTCTAATAGCCAAGATTTCTACCCAGTAGACACTACAGTGTCTTTCGCTGTGCATAACCCTTGTTTCTGTAGGAAAACACCAATGTGACAAGTATTGAACCATAATAAGTTCACGATTTTCTTATGTCCAGGGACGCGACCATTCCATTATCGTCTATCAGGTATAAGAGTGTGATTCAGTCAAAGTGTACTCACCAATACCGAAACCATTTTCTGACTCGAGTGACAGTTCCCCAAAGCTAGATATACACATGGGATGTGCATGGGATTTGGTTGAACGTAGAGAAGTAAGCATGGGTGACGAAGCGGATGATGCAATTGCGCTTTTGGTGATTTATACATGCGAGTTTATGTATTTTTGCAGTTCACGTCTGTAAAAAGATCGTATGCTGTGATATTTATTTTTCAGTGTGTCAATTGTGGCATTTTTGTTAACTTCTTTCTACTTTTCCACAAGTATTTCCCATGGCTTTTGGTTTTTGTTTCGGTCTTTATATCCCCTCTTAGCACTTAAAAAATCTCCGCTAAAAATTCTTTAATTGCTATTCAAGTAAATCAAATTACGAAATGTGTAAATGTGCGCGAACTACGCTATACACATGAGACACAAAGGCCCAAAAGCATTTGCTACATGTGATAAGTGGGAGATCGGGTGGTATGACTCTCCGTGGTTAGCAGGTTTCTCGGGTGTTAGGAGTGGGAGAACTCGAGCAGCTTTCTACACGTCCGGTATATCCAATTGCTATACCGAAATTGGTACAGTATGAGCGATGTACCGAATCCGTACTGGTCCGAATTTTTACCATACTAGATCTAGCTTGATATTGTTAGTTCTTCGAACTACAGCTCTATTGCTCCTAATTTGCTGGGTTGTTTGTGTTATATATTGCTGACAGAATTTCGTTGAGTATTTCTTGTCATCCATTTAATGTTTACAGTCAAACGCAATGGCTATGTGGCAATTTCTTTCCGTTTCCATTACCATATAGACTTTTGATTGTAGACCATATCCATTTTAAACCAATATTAAAATTTTCCAGATGTTCTAGCCATCTAGCACGACGGTGCTGGTTCGTGAGTAAATTAATCTCATCCACCAGGGATATGGTTCGTTCATCGGCCGGGTTGCTGGTACGTATGAGATCACGCTGGTCCGCTAGGCATGCAGCATCAAAATGGTAGTAGGGTCTACAATTGGAAATTCTATCAGCTTTTTATTAAAACTCATTGCAGTCTTGAGTCGGAGATCAGCTGGGAAAACCACATCTCATGATGAGCATTGAAATCGCCTACCATAATTGTACTGCCATCCTGGACTAGCGTGATCGTTCGCACCAATGCTGTTAACGGGCGGAAAATATACATTCACAATTTCAATAACGATTTCTCTGGTCTCTTTCGTTACACTCGTCGCTTCCAGGAAGCTGACGTATCGCTCGATGATAAACGCGAGCCCGCCACCGTGATGTCTCTCCCTGTGACACTTCCCATGAGATGAAAGTCTGCACTCACTAGTGAACTTGCCTGCTGAACAGCGGCTAGGATAATCTTGTATGTGTGACCATTGCAATTAATTTGCGTACTCTTAAAAGATTGCTGATCACCAAATGTATGAAGTTGTCAAGAAATGGTATGTGCTGTCGTTTTCTAGTTCAAAAGTAAATTTTATCTTATTGGAATATTCGTTAAGAATTTGTAGAATAATTTCATTATCAATCCTTTTAATAATGGCAAAGGTATCGCAATTTTACATCTTTGGATTTACTTTGAAGTTCCAAAAAGTTCTTAATATTATATTGGCTGGAAATAATTGATTTAAGAATATTACCTAAGTATTTGGTCGATCTCCTTGACGTACCGGTTTTGTGAACTTTCGGTAGTCCATACAACCTAGGTACAGATTAATACGTTTCACTTTGTGTTTCTTCCGAGAGGAATCAAATCGTCTGTTTTGACATCGAACAAAATCCTTCATTTTCAATTTTATACATTCTAGTTATGCATATGTATATTCCCTTAAAGTGAAAATTTGCACCTTCTAGACTTTCGATTCCCTTCAGTCAACAAATTAAAAGCGAGTTGGAGCATCTCGTATAATAAAAATCTTGCATGCCTTTTTCGCCATGTGTTGAATTCTTAAACTTTCGAGAGTAATGGTGATTTCGTTTCTAAACAATAATGTTGCCCCGTTAAAGTTGTACCTTTTTTTGGGTGAGGACGAACAGTGAGATGTGCCATTTTCTCACAACTGCATGCTTTTTTAGCATGCCTTTATTACCTCGCTTAACTAAATTATTCGACCAGTGTATATGGAAACTTAAACGATATTAAGCAATTTTAAGCGACTCTTCCTACATACTGTTCGAAAGTTTACAACACAAATGGTATTTTTGCTTATTCACGCTTAAGTAAAAATTTTACCACTTTGAGAAGTTAAACGAATTTAAATAAAGCCGCTTAAATTACTTTTGCGCCCCCTACAAAAGGTAGAAAAATTAGATTAGCGAGGACAAATAACACCAAAAAAATGACAGAAAATTTGCCATTTTACCGGGCAACATTCTCCCCCATGAATCTCTGAGAGGGCAGAAAATTCAACATTTTTGCACTTTTTGAGTGCAATATTATCAGAAACGAACACGAAATCGTCAAGTCAAACGAACACAAAAAGGGACTTTTAGGGCAAAGGGCAGACAAAATGTTTAATTTTTTCTCAGAAACGAAATCGCCATATGTCTTGTGTTTTATCTCATTTCTAACATGTTGACATTCTATAAATATGGTAGATGTTAATTTACAAGAATGTGTTGTGCGATAGCTGTGCTATTTTTCCTCTTATCTTTGTCCGATTTATGCAAATTTATTCTTGTTTTCAACAAGATAAAATTTACTTTTGAACTAGAAAACGACAGCACATACCATTTCTTGAAAACTACATACATTTGGTGATCAGCAATCTTTTAAGAGTATGCAAATTAATTGCAATGGTCACACATAAAAGATTCTCATAGCCGCTGTTCAGCAGACGAAGTTCACTAGTGAGTGCAGACTTTCATCTCATGGGAACTGTCACAGGGAGAGACATCACGGTGGCGGGCTCGCGTTCAGAGTTGCCAATTTGGTGGTTTTCCCGCTATTTGTGGTGATTTTTGGCATTAAAATACCACCGTTTTCTTTTTAAATCGCTACAGTATCGACATTGACTGCTTCCGCGTAGCGCCTGTAGCGATTTTAGCACATTTCTTCTACATTTCATTGTCATCACTTTTGAAGAAAACACAATTGAGTAACCGACTTTTCTATATTTGCTTTGATATAGAAAGGGGTGGGAAGTGGAAAATATTTAAATTAAGTAAAACCGATGATGCTATGCCTAGAAAAATTCCAATGGTGGCACCAACTAGATGGCTTTCAATTGAAAAAGTTAAGTCAATTTTGGGGATTTGGCTGGAACTAAAGACAAAAGGTAAACCTGACGTTTGAATCACAGAATGCAAATCATTCAAAACTTTTCAGCGTTTTATTTAGATTAACGAAATTTGTTCAAAAATAAATTGTAATGAAACATAAATATAAGAAATCGAAATACGAATACGAAGATTTGTTTTAAGTCAATTTGTAACTCGTATGTGTGAATATAAAAGAAAATTATTTAGCTTCTTCTCTTTACATCTAGTATATATTACTACTTGCGCATAAAACCGAAAAACATGTTTATAAAATATTTTATTATTTCAAATAAATGAATTGAATTCCTACATACACAAATGTTTTTTTTTATTTATTTCTTTTTCAGTGTTTAGTACTTTCTACTAATTTTAAACTTTTATGTACAGGTTTTTGTAGTGATTTTTAGTCTTCTTCAGTAGAGGTTTTTGGTGGTTTTCAACGTTCTGTTTTGTAGCGATTTTTGGCTCAGAAGTGTTGGCAACACTGCTCGCGTTTATCATCGAGCGATACGTCAGCTTCCTGGAAGCGACGAGTGTAACGAAAGAGACCAGAGATATCGTTATTGAAATTGTGAATGTATATATTTCGTCCGTTAACAGCATTGGTGCGAACGATCACGCTACTCCAGGATGGCAGTACAATTATAGTTGGCGATTTCAATGCTCATCATGAGATGGGGTTTTCCCAGCTGATCTCCGACGCAAGACTGCAAAGAGTTTTATCCCAGCTGCTAGAATTTCCAATTGTAGACCCTACTACCCATTTGATGTTGTATGCCTAGCGGACCAGCTTGATCTTATACGCACTAGCAACCCGACCAATGAACGAACCATACCACTGGTGGATGAGATTAATTTACTCACTAACCACCACCGTTGTGCTAGATGGCTGGAAAATTGTAATATTGGTTTAAAATGGATATGGTCTACAATCAAAAGTCTATATGGTAATGGAAACGGAAAGAAATTGCCACATAGCCATTGCGTTTGACAGTAAACATTAAATGGATGCCAAGAAATGCTCAACGAAATTCTGTCAGCAATTTATAGCACACCCACCAACCCAGCACAATAGGACTGTAGTTTGAATAAATAATAATCTCAAGCTAGATCTAGTACCCCGCTCCTTCACACCAAATCCAAACCCTCTAAAGCTTTCGGTCCAGATGTTACGTGGTCGTGGTCCTTAAAACGTTTACGGGGGTCGTCAACAAATAGGGGTTGTTTATGTTTTCTGTTTCGTGTTTGTATTTTCACTGCCATTATGAACGGTGGCGGGAGGCAAACCCGGTCCACCGGGTTTTTGCATTTTACCTACTGCCAGGATATTTGATTGCAGCCGCCCATTACGGATCAGACGCTGACCAGGATGCGATATGTTGAACCTGGATTTTCTTCTTTTAGTTTCTATCCCCCGTTGGCCCGTATGTTTGGCTCATCCGCCTTCTAAGGACAAAAGAATATGCCCGATTGTTTGATGAGCTTCAGTGACATCAGTCACCTACTAAACCTGATTTGATGCTCATTTGTTTCGCCTTCTCACTCTCGCTAGCTAACGGAGGTTTCCGAAAAGCCATTGCCCAGGACATACTGCGAGGAAGTAGTGAGCTGCTTGGACTGCCCAATGAAGGAATCATTTCTGGCCACTCCCAAGTGAATGGCAATCAGAAACTTTCCACCACCACGGACAGTCCCATGTCATTGGTCCTGGATTAATGTGAGACAAATCCGCAGGAACAACACCATCCGAAATTGCATTGGCCATTTTGTATAGGTACTTTGAATCGGTGGATAATGGATCTAAATCAGGTGGCATGTTCTCTAGCACGATTATCTTGAATTCATCTACAAGATGAATTAAGTTCAATTTTACCATTTAATAATGGAAAAAAATCGATGAGAAAAATGACAAATGATACATACCGGAAGATTTTCACACGTTTCAATTTGTTTGCCCAACGTTCCGATTGTTGTACGTGGTCCAGTGGTCGATGATCTGTCCAAAGTGTTAAACAAATGACGAAATGGCAGCTCGTTGAAGTGCAGAAGGCACACAACCCAATGCCGCGGTCTATTCAAATGCAATTCAAATCGACGCAAAATCCCATTTCTTACGCCAGTATTTGTTGGCTCACCATCATAGCATATGCCGATTAATGCATCGAGAGCAATTTCTTTTTCGACGAAGAATGCATTCAATGTCATCAATTTGTGTTCAGCATCTTAATTTTCGACTTTTGTGTAGTCTATCAATTGAGAATTTGGTTCCTTCAAAACCACTAGATGTGGTTCTTTCACCATCCTTGGATGCAACTTCTCATCGATTTTTCCATTGTTAAGCATCATTTTTTCGGCCGTCGAATGAAAATGCTATTAAATTGGATGCATCATACTGCTTACGAAGCAATTCTTCTCTGCATTTGGATTTTTCTCGACGCACTTTATTTTTACGTCAATGTCTTGCATAAGAGATGTAGCGAGTGCTGCTGCTATTCTATCAGACACACCAAATCAATCACACATCGCAGCGAAGTTCGAAGCATCGTATCTTGGAGTATACGGTCCTCGTATCATTGGCGGAACATCTTGTGGATTTGAACTTGGCTCATCTGTATCAGTACTTGGTTCATATGCTAAATGGGTCTCTTAAACGCTTGTTGGTATTATTATTGACGTTGGTGCTGGCTTTTCAACTTCTGGCACGAATTCCGGTATCGTTAATCTTCTGACATTATTTTGATCTCGCATAAACTCTTTCAAATGATCTGGAATCAATCCACATGAGCATTTTGCTGCCTTCAAGTCACATTGACATTTGCCGATGTAAAATAATTCTTTTGTAGATTGCACGAACGCTCTGAATGTGGCGATTTTTGGATGTTTAGTTTCGATTTGATACTTGGCAATCAATGTACCTAATTTGCTAACAACACTTTTGTTTTGTTAGAATTTCAACATTAAGTTGACTCCAAATTTGAATCAATTTGTATGTTACGTGCGATACGAATGTTTTATACGAAAACATTTTGTTTTGGAGTTTAGCACGTTCGCCCAAGAAAATAAAAACATCTTAAAATATCCTGTTTCGTTGGCAGATTGAGTCCACTCAAATCACAAGATGCACCAAAAACAGCAACATCGTGCGAAGGCAAAGGATTCAAATGATTTTCGGTACTCGTTGATGTTGTTGCGGTTTGCGATGTAGACGGCAATGCATTTGGATCAATTGTATACTTTTACTAAAAGAATTAAAAAATAATTGAAATTAGTATATTTTAAAACATTTGGTTCGAATATATTTTTTCCACCTACAAATTGGTAAATACACAGTGGTAAAAATGGTGAGAATTTTATTTATATTCAAATATCAAATTTTCATTTGAAACGAAAAAAAACTGTTTTTAATTGACTTACTTAAAATTAACAACAATAAATGTCAGAGATAAAAAGTCCGCAAAGCAGCAGAAACAATTTTGGTTGAAATTAAAATATGCATGAAACGCCCTCTGGCGGTGGTCATAGGTAAAAATAAAGATCAGAAATGAATTTCTCGACCCCAAAAACCCCCCATATACAAAAAATCATTTTTTGAAAAATGGGAGACTCGAAAATCGACATAGACCTATGGTTCCATCACCAAAGTTGCTTAGAATTGTCCATAGAATCATCCTAGGGGGCGGCTCTAATCGAATTTTTCGCCTCCATACAAATTGGCCCGCCCTAATGTATATACATCACAAACAGATTATTCGTCAGAGTTTAGTAAAGTTCAGCATTACCAATATTCTACTTAAACGAAGTAGTTTGTTGCTAATATTATCTTTTTATTTCATTCTTATTATCCTTTTCTATTTCATATACGATTGAAAACACACTGACATTTTATTGTTTTGTTTGATTTTTAAAAATCTTAAAATATTTTTCTCGATTTTCTCCACAAATTAATAAAAATATATTTCTGTACACAAGGTACAAATTTAACAATTATTTTAATTATTAGTGTTGTTGTTCCTTGAAAGAATCCGTTGAATTATATGCATAATTAATGAGCAAACATTAATTTGTTTAGTAGTTCTAGTTTTGATTCAAGTTGACTTGATTTTTGCTTTATTTGTGTTTTATTTTTGGAACGTTGCGGGATGGGGGCTAAATGAAAAAATTCCAAACAACTGTTTTTTTTACTACTTTATTACAACCCATTAGTATCAACTATATTGGGTAATTTTGGTTTGGTTTGGTTTAAAGGGAAGTTTTCTAGGTGGAGCCTGTGTATTACATATTGTAGTTTTGAACCCAATAAAAAGTAAATTTAGAAAATCCAAAGTGCAAGACTGGCAAATCCATGAAATACAACCCTGAGCATGGAATTACATTTGGCGGCACACTTACTCTTACCCTCGTACTTTTGGTTTGGTTTGTGTCTAGACTAATATATCGGGGGATATTTTTTTAATGGGAAATTTTCTAGGTGGAGCGTGTTTATTATATATGTCATAGATAAAGAAAATAAGTAGATATCGCACAGGCGTTATCAAGTACTGCCACTAGGTGCGGTGTTGTCGTTTTGTAACTTTCATTGACGTTTCTCATAACTTTCACTGACGTTTAGTCAACAATGTGGGATATGTTTTCAATACAAAAATATAATCATTTTCCAGGTTGTGCTATTCGAACAACTAATTTAGTTTTTTCATGTCGTTGTGTTCCCCACTTTCTAATTCAAATGCATTTTGGTTATGTGCTGTTTTGGTGTACTGTTATTGTTGGTATTCGTTTGTGTTGACATTTACAGAAACGACCCACCAAACAAAATTAAAATGCCTCTTGATGTTGCCTACAATACCTACTGCTATCACCTGGTCTAAATACATCTCGCGAGGTATGTTTGGTTTGGGATCAAACGTTATAATTATTGCTTTCAGCTCCATCTAGAAAATATCCCATTGAACAAGAAATTTCCCAAGGAGTATGCGATATCTAGTTATTTCCTTTCTCTATGATATATGTATTGTAGTTTTGAACCGAATAAAAAGTAAATTTAGAAACGACAAAGTGAAAGAAGTTTAAAAAATAAAATTTTCTGAAGTAAGTGCGTTTTCTTAAAAAAAGTAAATGTTCTCAAAAAAATACCTATTGATACTCTTAAACAATCTAACTTTTCATAAATAAATACCTTATCTTAAAGAAGTACTTTTACTTAAAAAAGAAAATTTTCTTAGAAAAATTACCTTTTCTTACAAAAATTAATTTTTTTAAATAAGTACCTTTTCTTAAAAAAATAATTTTTTTAAATAAGTAAATTTTCTTAAAAAAGTGCTTTATCTTAGAACAAACTGCCTTTTCTGAAAAAACTACATTTCCTTTAAAGAGTACCTTTTTTGTAAAACAAAATAAATGTTCTTGAGATAAGTACCTACTCTTATAATTGTACATGTTCTTTCATAAAAAAAACTTTTCTTCAGAAAAATATACCTTCTCTTAAAAAAATACCTTTTCTTATAAAAATTCCGTTTCTTAAAAGTACCTTTTCTTAAAAATAAAATAATACATTTTCTTTTATTTTCTTGAGATAAGTAGCCTTTCTGAAAATAAGTAAATTTTCTTAACAAAATAACCTGTTCCTAAAAGAGTACCACTTCTTTTAAAATACCTGTTCTTAAAAAAAGGACTTCTTAGTAAAAAAAATTCATACTCTTAGGAACGCAGTTATTAAAAATGGTAGCTTTTCTTAAAAAACATTAGCTTTTAATAAAAGAAGTACCTCTCATTAAAGAAAGGACCTTTTCGGGAAGATATAATACACATTCTTACAAGTGGGACATAAAAATGTACTTTAAAAAAAAAATACATTCAATAAATAAAAAATTTCTTAAAAAAAGTATATCATTTTACAAAAGTATACTGTTCAGACTAATGCATCTTTAATGAAGGGTGAGGGTAGTAGTGCGTCGACTAATCAAGACTTGCGGTCACTGAATGTTCGTTCTGAGGGACTGCAAGAAAGGATTTAATCTATGGTCACAGTACAGCAGGCACAAATTTTGTGGTGTTTGTGTAGTCAGATTTCTCAACTCATTCAAACAAGTATAGAGACAATATTTTATGGATTTGATATTACTCACCAAGTACATTTTCTGCTAACTACGTAGTCACAAATGCCTCATCCTACATCTCCGAACACCTTACCAGACCGTATCTTAAGTTCAGCCACATATACTTATTGAGAGTTTTGGGTTACCTTATGCTAATGGGTGGTCGATTTCAGCTCGAAATTCATCTGCCTCCTGTGCTTCATCTTCTTCAGATCTCGTTCCATGAGTCTTATGAGCTATATCTCGACATTGACATATTTAAGCGGATCAAAATAACGCGATTGCGCTGGGTAGGACATGTCGGTGGAATGGAAGAAGATGAACCAGCACGAAGGGTTTTCGAAACCGAACTCGAAGAAAGACGAAAATATGAAGACCAAGACTCCACTGTAGGGATCAGGTTGCCGAATCCCTGTGTACACTTGGTATTACCAACTGGAGAGATAAGGCAAAAGATCGAACTTACTGGTTTCCCATTACATCCCATGATGGGACAGAGGAGAGCTTCTCATAATCACTGAGCTGTGCACTTTCCAGTTTTCACTCACTGACTGGGACCTACAGTTTTACACCGATTCCGAACGGCTTTTTCATGGCTAAATACTCGATAGTGTCGCCGTCAATATGCGAGGTGACCGCCGCCGAAAGAAATTTTAAGGTGGTCTGAGCAGCGATCGAACCCAGGATCTCATGTACAAGGGGCGTGCACACTACCATTGCAGCAAAGATCAAACTGGATGGCAAAATATGTTATCTTCGTTTTGTAAGGTCCCTGGCCGCTCGAGGTTGTTCGACACCGGATAAGTAAGTATTTGTTGTATTGTGGTTTGCAATGTAGTAAATATTTTAAAAGACTATAAACAAAAGTTCATTATTTTTCATGGAGGAAAAGTTGTATTTGTGCACGCTTGTGCAGGCATCTGTGAATGCAAGATTGTTTGATAAGAGGTCCCCCAACACGTCATATTCTTATGCATTTGTTTTGGGGTTTCGCAAATAATGTCCAAAACAAATTCCAACAAAATCGAATTTTTTAGATTTTTCGACTTAGTGGTCATGATAAAAACAAATTCGGTTAATAAACTGAAAGACAGATCGAATATATTTTTTGCTCTTCATATTTGTGTGGAAAATTGCCAATACAACTAATTTGACGACCACACGCGAGTACGTTTGCCCTTGGGGTATTGTACGAGTAGGAGATAGAAGATCAATAGTATATTAAGGTCGAATTTCAACATAGATCTGCATTACACTATGGATTTTTTTGTGTGTGAGAGATGTGGAGGTGTCGAAGTAAAAGTTGTAATCGATCGGTACAAATATTTCATTTGTAATAAATTAACTAAGAATACACCACTTTTCTTTAGAATATACCACTTTTACATATTTCTACGAATGTAAGAATGAAAGAGATCAGCAGATTAAACGTCAAAAACCGGAGGGGTGGTTGCAAGCCAAAACGCAGAAAGTAATGTAATCGTAATTTACGTAGGCATTTTGAATGACGTGTGTGTCTGCCGTCCGTACGGACGTGTTTCTGTTTAATTCCGCGTCCAATAGTGTTTTAAATTCTTATCCGTGTCAATCCGTGTGCAAATCCGTGTTAAACTAAATAAGAAAAATAAATAAATAAAATTTAATAAATAACCGTCAACAAACCAAACTAAATAACTTTACAAAATCGAGACAATAGGTCTGTTTGAGAACGTGATAATTTGTACAATTTATCACATTTCTTACTTGATAGTGTTCGTTTACTCGATAAAATCAACAACGAGAGAGCCAGAGAGTGAATATTTTTGACAGTTGAATGATAGAGAACTTGCAAGTTTTTACTGGAGAAATTTTTGCCAGTAAGAATTATCAAGTACGAACATATGTTTTTAAACAGCTGTTTTATTTAAATAAACAAAACTTTGAAAACAAAGAAGAAATTTAACAATGGCAGAGGTAAGTAAGAAAATACATTTGTTGGAACATTTTAATAGAATTTGTTAATAAACTAGATTCCCAACAAAGTGCAGTGTTAACAAGTCAACAAATTACTCTGAACATAGGGAAAACAATGAAACGAAAAGCAAAAAAGAAAACATGAATCAGCTGTTTACAAACAAATGTTGATTACTTGATACTTTTTACTGGATGTCGTTCGTTTACTTTTTGCGATATTTTTTACTTAGAGAGTAAAATCAGCCTTACTCTCCCAGTAAAAGTTACTTGATATTTTTTACTGGAAAAGTTCTCAAACAGACCTAATAAAATTGAAAAATACCTAAACGATAATACAAACAATAAACAAAACAACAAAATGGGTGCAACCGGACGAAGGGCTTTTATGCCCCTCTCTGCGTGGTGCATTTGTTGTCCCCCGCTCCCTCTCCTATACAGTACAGCATAGACTGTGTTTTCTTCGTCTTCTCGTTGCTGCTCAGTGCTTAAGGCATAACACTAAGCATTGTGTGGATATCAGCGGGAAGGCGGGGGACTCACTGTTTGTGTTTACTGCTGTGAATTTGTTCTGTGTGTTTGTATGTCGCAATGGTGTGTAATTTTGTTATACATTATGGTAACATACGAGGGTTGAGAACGAATTTTTTCGGTGTGTACTCTCATATTAATATTCATCGGCCTGATGTTCTTGCTCTATGTGAAACCCAGGTGCGCGAGGATTCTGATCCACAGGATTTTCACGTTCCTGGGTACCACACTCTATCCCTTTTTATTTCCCACAGAGGCCTTGTGGTTTATGTAAAAAATGGCATAGTGTTTCAGAGTCAGCGACATTTCGACTCACAAGATCCAGAATTTAACTCTCTTTGGGTAAAATTCAAGATTGGAACACATGTCCTACATTTCGGATTTCTTTATAGAAGTCCTAATGCGGGAAGGGAGGCATCCTTTAATGGCTTTGACACCCTTTCCGATTCCATTTCTGAGATATTGGGGAATTATCCAGACAGTGAAATCGTTGTTGCTGGTGATTTCAATGTCCATAATTCCCCCTGGTTAACGCATTCGAGCCATACAACTACGGAGGGCCAATACGCTGAGCTCTTCGCCGCTCATAACAACTTAACGCAATTGGTGAATGAACCGACGCACATTCCGTGTGTTCAAGGGCACAACCAAAATTTACTTGACCTCTTCTTAACTTTGCACCCTGAAAAGTACGAAGTTAACACGCTTGCACCTCTGGGTAATTCGGATCACTGTATCATTTCAGCGTCCTTTTCGTATTCAGCTCTTCGTCTCGCTTCAAACACAGTCCCGAAGCGAAAAATTTTTATCTACGAAGAGGCACGTTGGGCTGAGCTCAACAATTTTTATCAGCATTTTAACTGGAAGCTTTGTTTTCTGGAAAATGACATAGATGCTGCTGCTGAAATGATCGAGAAGATAATTTTGATTGGTATGAATTCATTCATTCCGACGAAAATTATTTCGGTTAAACCATCGGAAAAAAGTTGGTGTAACCAGACATGCAAGAATGCTGTCAGATCCAAAGAGGACGCGTTCAGAGACTGGCGTTCTAATAAAAACGTTGATACTGAACTGCTACGCAAACAGGCAAGATCCAAGTGTGCCAAAGTACTTCGACGCAAAAAGTTTCTTCACGAACAGCGTATTCGTACTAAAGTTCTTTCTTTCCCTAGTGGAAGTAAGAACTTTTGGTCATTTGCAAGAAGAAGAAAGGGTAGTTCTTCCTCTATCCCAACTCGTCTTAAAGATGACATAACATTCACTGAACCGGTTATTAAAGCTAACCTCTTGGCTGAAATGTTTGCAAGGAACTCTTCCTTGCCGGATAGCAATCAACCACTCCCCGTGATCAATTACGTATCTTGTTCCATGCCCAAGATATTTTTTCGAACGCGAGGAGTTAAAAAGGTTCTTGCGAATCTCGTCGTAGGTAAATCCCCGGGCCCGGATGGCATATCTGCACTGGTCTTGAGTAGGTGCTCTTCGACACTGGCGTGTCCACTGCGCAATCTTTTCAACCTTGCATACCGTGCCGGAGTCTTCCCGGCGCGTTGGAAGATTGCTAATGTCCAGCCAATCCCTAAAAAAGGTGATGCAAGTAACCCTGCAAATTACCGCCCAATTGCAATTTGTTCTGCGCTCTCGAAGGTTATGGAGAGTATGGTTAACCACCATCTAGTGAAGTATCTTGAGTCCAATGACCTTCTTAATGATCGGCAGTATGGCTTCCGTAGAATGAGATCTACTGGAGACCTGATGGCGTTCCTTTCGGAACAGTGGAGTCGATCCATCCACCGGCTTGGTGAGAGTAAGGTAGTGGCTCTTGATATTTCCAAGGCCTTTGACAGAGTATGGCTCGATGCACTCTTGTCAAAGCTCGCTGCTTTTGGTGTCGGTGATAACTTCACTCGATTTATATCGAGTTTTCTCAGAGATCGCACTATACGAGTTGTTGTAGATGGGGTTTCATCCGACGAGCATAAATTGACTGCAGGTGTACCACAGGGCTCTGTTCTTTCTCCTTCTCTTTTTCTTATTTTCATTGACGATCTCCTGGGTCAGACTGTGAATCCAATCTACTCTTTTGCCGATGACAGTAATCTCTGCCATTCTTATTCATTCGATCGTAGGCCAAGTCTTCAAGAGATTGAAGTCAAACGCCGGACAATGAATGAAACACTCGACCGCGATCTGGTGTCCATTGTTGAATGGGGTCGAAGGAATAGAGTAGATTTTAATGCGAGTAAGACCCAGTGTTGTCTGTTGTCGCATAAACGTATTGCTGACCCAGGTGTGTTGTCATTGTCTATGGACGGTGTGGATATTGATGAATCAGACGCTCTTGATGTTCTGGGCATGAAAATACAATGTGATGTCCGTTGGGCAAAACATGTATTTGAAGTATCGAAAGATGCATTCAAGTGTCTAGGCTTTTTGAAGCGGTTCAAGAAATACTTCACTCCATCTGATCTTCTCAATATCTACACCACCTACATCAGGCCAAAGATGGAGTATAACTCCCATATATGGGCAGGTGCTCCTGGGACTTCTTTGGAGCATCTCGACCGTGTCCAGAGGAGAGCGACGGTGTTAATAGGGGACAGTAGGGTATCCAACTCTATTGCCTCCCTTGAGCATCGTCGAAATGTGGGTTGCGTGTCACTGTTCTATCGATATTTCCACGGTATGTGTTCCTCGGACATCCGTCAACTTATGCCGGACGTGAGGATATTTAGCCGAAGTACGCGGCTTTCCAGGAACTCTCATCCGTTTTTTATCGAGTGGCCGATTGACCGCACTACACACTATAGAGAAAATTCGTTCTTCAGCCGTACAGTCCGTATGTGGAATAAACTTCCAGCTAGTGTATTTCCCACCAATTGTGACATACAAACATTCAAGGCAAATATCAACAGACACTATTCCCTCTTTCCACCCTCTACTACCTCAATTTTCCTTCGCCAACACAATGCACTGCATTTATAGGGGGCATCCCCTGAGTGTTGGTTTGATAAAAAAAAAAAAAAAAAAAAAAGAATAGCGTGATAATTGCAGCCTGACAAGCATAATCTAAATGGGGAGACACTTACATGGACCGAACACATGTTTGGCGAGTATGTGTGTCTTTTAGCTAAAATGGAAAAAATGTACCAAAACAAAAAAAAAAATAATGGTCGTCAAAATGTCATCTACCGCAATAATCAAAAATAAACTATGCTATGATTCTTTCACAAAAAATTTGGCAATTTCATATTTTTGGCATGCTTTGCAAACAGGTTAAATTTCAAGTCTCTATCTACCTTATTCGAATTTATGCAATAAAAAATTTGATTTGGGATCAGTGTGCATTGGTAGCATCTATGAACATTTAGTGCAATACATTTGGCGCCTGTGTACTAAATTCTCCTCAGGAGAAGTACCTCGGCCGGATTGGACACCTAAATCTCTACCTCTATATTAATTGGGACTTAAAGTAAGTCCTACCCTTCCATAAACTCACCTGGTCCAGTTTACCCGAACCAATAATATATCAACTTTGGAGCCTATAACGTTTAATAGGAGTGGAATTAACCTTCCTGACTGTGCCAACTACCTGGGAGATATTTTAGATAGCAAGCTTAGATTCAGATCAAACATAATGGAAAGGGCGGGAAATTCGGCGATAGACATGTACATGTACATTAGGGTGTCCCAAAAAAATTTTTCTTTTTCGATTTTCGTGGTTGCTCAAGCTTGATTGGAAAGGTTATAGGGTAAATTATTTTTGAGATTTTTCGGAAGAGGTTTAGAGATCGCACAAGCCGAATTTCCCCAAAAATCGGGTATTCCGGACTTTTTGAAGTTTACTTAAAACTCGGTTAATAACCACGATTTTCTTAGTTTGTAAGTCAAAATTTTTAAAGCAAAACGTTCAAACTTTTATTGTATATGCATAAACCATCAGTTTTGGCTATGATTTTGTTCAACAAGGTACAAAGCATTACGTTTTTTCGTAAATTTTGGATAAATTTTGTTAGTTACGCTTTATAACTTTCAAAATTTCTACCTAAACGGTCTTAAGAATCATTCCTAAGAAATTCATATTTTCTAGAAAGTTGTTTATTGAGATCTTAGCTAGACTTTTGTTGTTGATTATTTCCTTGAATATTGAACAGTTTTGCTACCTATGGACCTGAATAGGGTAAAAAGGTGAAGTTTTTTTTGTTCCCAATTTTTGTTCTTTATGACAAGAGCTACTACTTTCCCTCAGAGAGAGAACGGTTTGTGAGACATGACGGTTTGCAAAAATGACACCGAGGCCCCAAATCTTAGGGGGCCCATAAAAAAAGTGCATGTCTTTGGGCAAAACTGGGAGACACTTATACTTCCATGACTTAAAAAATTACACACAGTTGTATTAATGCGAATCTGGACGATAATTCTAGAATGAAAATTCTAGAATTATGGACGATAAATTAAGCGATAATTCTAGAATTATTCAGGAAACATCAAATACAATAAATGAGAAACTACATGAAATCTCGGAAGTTGTGAGCAACATGGAGATTCAAGTCAACGATCAGTTCGAAAAGGTTGAACAAAAGTTAGACGAAATGGGTAAGAAGATTGAAGAAGTCGAACATAAGGTTGAGGAAGTCGAATGGCAACTAAAAAAAATGATGTAAGCGAATTGCAAAGAAAAGTGAATGGACTTCAGTTGCAAGAGGGGCCACTGTTAGTAATTTCCGAAACTTGTGGTAGATTAAAAGTTCCCAGTTTCGATGGCTCTACCCCATTCGACGTTTTTAAATTCTAATTCGAAATGCTCGCAATTAAGAACTTGTGGAATAGGAACGACAAAGCCATAGAGCTTATTTCGGCTCTGAAAGGCAGCACAGCCGAAGTCCTTCAGAGCGATCGCATCGGTGCCAGAAACGACTCCGAGGAAATATTATGCGCTACAACGCAAGCTAATGGCGATCACAAGAAAAATTTATGCAAATGGAACTAAGAGGCCAAGTGTATAAACATAATGAATCGCTACAAGATTTCGCAACGAATGTGGATCGTTTTGTGTTGATAGCATATCCTGGAAAACCCACACTTTCATAGAGTAATTTAAGACAGATGCATTTATTAAGGTCATTAACGATAAGCTACATTTGTGGGAACAGTGTCATTTGAAACAGCGAGGGTTGTTTCCAGTCAACAGACACATCATGTGCGAGGGGTAGAAACGCAAGTCAAATCAAAAGATTTGAAAGGTGCCGTTAGCGAAGTTAGGGAAGTGATTCTGATTCTCACAAAAGCCCTATGGCAAGCCACAAAATTGATTTTTTTGTAGTTTATATTACTGAATTCATGCTTAGAATTTAAAACTATAAATAAACAAAATATATACTATATTTTTATACTCAAACGCATAGACCTATAATCGGGAACTCCAGCATAGTTATGATCTGTTGATTACTTTTACTTAACATTATTTTTAATTTATATATTAAATATTATAAAGGGTTATCTACGTAAATAAAAGACATATAAGATATTTTTTTTCATGATATTTCTTTTTTATTATAAAGTTTGAACGTTGACATTATGTGTGAAACACTACATCATATAAATGATCACCACGCGAAGTGTTGCAAGCATTGATTCTTTTGTGGTAATTTTCGATCACTTTTTGACACATATTGGGCGGTATCTCAGCCATAACTTGACGAATGTTGGTTCTTAAGTGCTCAAGAGTTAAAGGTTTATCTGCATAAACACGGTCTTTCGCGTAGCCCCACAAGAAAAAGTCTAATGGTGTCAAATCGCATGATCTTGATGGCCAGTTGATATCGCCACGACGAGAAATTACGCGGCCAGGAAATGTCTCTTGCAATAATGCCATATTCGCTCGAGTTGTGTGGCATGTGGCAACGTCTTGTGAAACCACATATTCTCCAAGTCGTATTCTTCAATAGCAGGCAAAAAAAAGCCGGTTATCATATGACCATAACGCTCCGAATTGACGGTGACAGTCGTTCCATCGTCGTTTTCGAAGAAGTAAGGTCCAATCACACCTTCGGACCAAAGAGCGCACCAAACAGTGACTTTTCTGGATGTAATGGTCTCTCTTCAATTACTTGAGGATTCTCAGAACCCCAAATACGACAATTTTGTTTATTAACATACCCACCGAGTGAGAAATGTGATTCATCGCTGAAGAAAATTTTGTTCAAAAAATCGCCGTCCACCGCCTGTTGTTCAAGCACCCATTCCACGTATCTACGACGTTGTGAATGGTGTGAGCTGGACGTATGTGTAGATCCAAATGCAAAATACGCCATAATGTGCTGTAAGACAGTCCAAATTCCTGAGAACGACGAAGAATCGACACATTCGGGTCTTCGGCAACACTTTCACTTACAGCAACGATATTTTCAGCGGAACGAGCGAAACGATGATGCACAGGCCTTACAATATCTGTAACCGCTCCAGTGTTTTCAAATTTCTTCACAAGTTTGCCAATTGCTTGCGTAGTTGGACGATTATGTAAATTATAATCTCCTCTTAAAGCACGATATGTGGCTGTGCCAGAATCACCATTTTTGTAGTAGGTTTTAATAATTTTTATGCGTTGTGTGATAGTTAAGCGATCCATTTTCGTCAATGTCAGACTTTCAACTGAAAAGAAAAAAATTGGTTTTACAACTTAGTTTGACAGATGTCAAATTCCAGCCCTATACTTTTGAAACCACGAAATGGATAACCCTTTATAAGCAATAAATACATATATTTTATCATACTTTGACATGTAATGAAAATTTAGGAAAAGCAGTATTTTCATATAAAAGTGGTTGAAAGAGGTCACAGGTGATAAAGAAAATAAAGGGTTTAGCTTATTATCACCTATACTTAGTTTTATCAATTATGACTCTCTCATTAAGGCCTCTATTTGACACAGTAGTATCAAATCTGAAATCATTATTGACAACCAAGTTATTATCTTCAGATTTTACATTAGCTCTTCTATAAAGGTGGTAGAAAGTAGGAACGCCTATTGAGTTTTGTATAAAACTTTTTTTATGCGCCTAAATAAATGCCTGAGGTGGTACAAACACTGTTGAGAGTATTTTTAATATAACCATCATTTACATAGTAATAAGGCGCCATAATGAGATTATATTGATAACATTGTGAACTCTTACGATATGGTTTCTTATGATTTTAATAAGTAAGTTATCAATTCTAATTATATTTGAAGAATTATACAATTTGTTATTATATTATAAATTGTATTGTATTTTTATTGTATATTGTATTATAATGCTTTATAGTTGGAAAATGCTTTCCTTGCTTTTTCGACTTAAAGTTTAATCTGAGTGTTAAAATACAGAAATTTATCCATGTAAATACCTAAATATTTGATACATTCCTTGTTCGGAACATTCATATTATCAATCGGTGACGTTATGCCAAAACTTTTACAGTTTTTCTTCTTATTGTAGTTGCATTTTCCCACAGGTGGTCTAAATATAATTGTTTCACATTTATCAAAATTTATTTGCATATTCCAATCTTCGGAGTGTTGATATCAAATTTATTTTGAAAATATTCTGATATTTCTTGTATGCATTGTCAGCATGGTAAACTACGAGTATTACATCATCAGCGAAACCAATTGAGTCAGGGACCAGATTTAATAGTTTGTGTATATATATGTAGGTTGAATAGGATAGGTACATTAACTGTACCCTGCTGCAAGCCATTTACTATACAAAACTGAATTGTGCTTCAGCACAACGGTTGTTAACAACGAAATGTTTGTCGTTTATCATATTATAAATCAATATTGTCAAATGGGAGGAAAGTTGAAATTAATTTTTTTGTTTTTTAATAATTGTTCGGGTGAAGATCAATAACTATTAAACAGAACTTATACTTTTTCTATAAAAAAGTAAATTGTAACAGAAATATTATAAAAGAAATATGTGGAATTGATTATGATGGTGGATGGTTGGAAATATAGCTATTTCAATGCCCACCAAAGCATATCATCAGCTCCCTTCTCCAAAAGTATTTGGGTACATCATCACACATCTTAGGGATAAACAAAACTCAACTTAGCGAGATGAGACAATTGTGCGAAAACTTGTGCTACTTGTGCGAAAACATCCGCAACAAATACTTTGCCGTAACCATCAATGTTCACAACATTGATTTCCTGTGCATGCTTTCATCGAAAGCCATTGCATAGATGTTGTTGTTTCAAAAAAGAAACAACGATTGCCATGAGATTGGCGTTAGAGTGTACCGTCTTAATGTACTTTATAGAAAAAGTATAAGTACTTTTTAATAGTTATTGTTCGAAAACCGAACATTTATTAAAAAACATAACAACTGAAAGATCAAATAATATAAACATAAACGAATATTAATTATTATGTAGAATTTTGTCGAAAGCTTTCTGAAAATCTATCAAACATGCTCCCGTGTACAAGTTTTTATTGAAATTCTAATTGACGTTGCATAGTAATAAGTTTGTTGCATGTGTCGTCGAGTGTTTGTACTTAAATCCAAATTGGTTTTCATTTATTATTTTTTGAGAGTCTAGTATCCTAATTATTCGAGTGTTGATACAAACCACAAACATTTTACTAATGTTGGGCAGTAAAGTTATAGCTCTAAGGTTTTTGAGGTCACTCGAATTTTTGTTTTTCTTTGGCAATGTAACAACTTCCATGCGTGTGGAAAGTTATATTTGTTAATCATATTGTTAAAAAGTGTAAAATATTTAAATATTGTATCAGTGGGAGTGCTTTTAAGGACTATATTTGGAATATTGTCAATTCCAGAGCAGAGTTTTCCCTTTAAATTTCTAAAAATATATGTGATTTCATCCCGATTTGTAAAATATTCATGGTCTGGCGATTCATTTATTTCATTTGATACAAAACTTTCGGAAACGTTTAAAATGTTAAATGCATTACTATTAACCCTACATTTTCATTAAAAAATTTATTGAAACTTTCGTTTACATCTCTATGTATCGTATTCTCCACATTAATAGCATTCGGAGCAAAAATTGTCTCCAGATAAGCACCATCAAGATTAAGTATTTGTGATTTATCCTTTAGGATAAATTTGTTAGAATTAGGTTCTAGCTTAATTGTCTGAGGGTTAATATTGGTTAGGCTTAGTATATGAATATCCGTATTCTCGATTTTAATTGTGTCAAGCACTGCCGAATTCAGTTTACCATATTCCCGTTTCGTTTCCGAAAATAAATGTGTAGGATCTCTAGAGCGTAAATGCGATAGTTTGCTCTTGTGATTATCATTAATAGAAGTACAAAGGTTATCCTGTATGAGTTTTCTGAGTAATTTTAATTTACCCTTTAAAATTGTGAGATCTCTAAATGGGAGCACATGTTGTAGTCTGTTGTGTCTTTTGGTATCAGTATTCTGCTCTTCTTTGTGTGCAATTTCCTGATAATTGGGGTTATGAGCATTTGCATTCTGAAATTTTGGTATTATTTGAACAACAGTATATATAATTGCATCATTTAATCCTTTTAAGTGGTGATTAATCTCGGTGTTTGTAAGATTTTTGTTATTTGGTATGCTATACATCTCAAGAGATTTAAAAATAATATTTTTAAACTTTTTCCTGTTTGTTCTCTTAGGCCTAATTTTTGACTGGTTATATAAATTGGTAATCAGTTGATTTTGATCTATGTTTGATCTGACTTTAAATACGAAAAAAGATATCCAGTGCTTTGTCAAATAATCTTACTACCATGTGGCAACATTTATCGGCTAATCGTTACAATCCATCAAACGCATCGGATGGTAACGAGACTTCATTTTTTTAACTAATTGGACCTTATAAGCCTTCATACCGAGGTCAAAATTCTGCGCAAAGAAGTGCGAGAACTGTTCAATTGCTGCGAACGGTGGAGAGTTTATCCAATAAGGACCCGGATTGACGAACACGCTTCACAAATTGATCCAAAAACTGCGTTGATGGCACTCTATTTCTATCGAATGTATTTCATAGAATTTTTATAGTTTGAGTTGCAGACTCAGAAGTTTGGATGAAAGTTTTTAATGTTTCCCAAATTTCGTCAAACGTAAAGCGATCCATTTCGTAAATTTCTAACCTTTAACTAATAATGTGTCACTTCATAAATGCTTCGAAATAACATACACAACAACTTAAAAATATATTTGCAGAATTTCTATAACTTTAAAAGCCAAACTATGTGTGATTTTCGTGTCCAATAAGGTTCAGGTCCAATAATCTTTAAAAAAGCCAATGAGTGTTCGAACTCACGGGGCGATGTGTTAACACCTTTTTGTTACACGGTACCTGTTCGATTTCTATGAACACATTAGTAAATGTTACCTACATTGGATAATAAAAATCAGCGTTCAATCATATGATGACTTTTCGTTTAAATAATATTAATACTTAACACAACACATGTGCCATTTTTTCTTGCTTAGTTAATACTTTTTTTATTCCCACAAAAAAACAAAGAGAATGCAAAGCAACAGACACATGTAACGGGTTTTTCAATAAGAGCGCTACAACTAACGGCGTCAAATCGCACGACCGAGGCGGCCAATCGACTGGGCCACTTCGTCAGATAACACGTTCACCAAACTTTGTTTCCAATAAATTGATTGTAGCATTCGCTGTGTGGCTTGTGGCGGCGTCCTGTTGGAACCACATGTCCTCCAAGTCCATATTATCCAATTGGGGCCAAAAATATTCGGTTATCATTGAACGGTAACGATTCGCATTCACAGTAATGTGCCGGTCTTGATCATCACGGAAGAAGTACTGCCCAATGACGCCGCCGGCCCATGAACCGCACCACACCGTATTTTTTTCAGGATGTAATGATGACTCATGGATTACGTGTGGATTGCCGTCTGACCAATAACGCATATTTTGCTTAATGACGAAGCCATTCAGCCAGAAATGAGCCTCATCGCTGAATATGATTTTCCGAAGAAAATCCGAATCATTTTCAAGTTGTTGCTCAGCCCAATTCACGAACATACGACGCTTATGGTGGTCAAGCGGCTTCAGTTCTTGCGCCAATTTGATATTGTAAGGATGTAGGCCGAGATCTTTTCGCAAAATTCGCCACAACGACGTCACAGAGATGCCCAACGCTTGAGAACGACGTGTCAGAGACACATTTGGGCTTTCTTGAACTGAAGCCTCAGCGACAGCAATATTCTCGACACTACGGGCACTTCTTTGTCTCACTGGCACGGGAACATTTTGTACTGTGCCTGTGGATTTAAATTTTTCCACTAGACGATCAATTGTTTATCTGGTAGGACGATTATGACGGCCATAAATTGGACGTAGCGCTCTTAAAGTTGAGGCCACTGACTCCAAATTTCGGTAGTAAATTTTAATAATTTCGACTCATTGTTAGCTCGTATATCTTTCCATGATAAAATGGCAAACATTACTGAAGAGAAATGTGAAAAGAGCGGGAAAATATGGAGTCGTTTGCTGTCCCTATCGATTTACATTTGTAGCGTCCCTGTTGAAAAACCCTTTACATACATTGTGTTATGTTCGCAAGCTTACGGGTAGCAAGACTTCGCCTTTGAAGACAACTATTCGCTGTCCCTACATCAATACCATCATACTTATTTTCAGGCAGAGAATATTGTTGTACAACAACCACATATTATTTTCAATGCTAACGCTGCATAGCTTCGACGCAGATAACGCTGTGTGCTAACGCTGTGTGTTGTTTGCATGTGTTGAGTACACCCTACCCGTGCCTATCGATGTTATGGCATCAAAAGTTATTATTTTGTTTGAGATCCATTGCTTTTAACAATTTGTGTCAATCTTGCATCTTCTTTGATGCGAACACGTTGACGCAACAAATATTAGACGTTTTTATGTGGGGTCGGCAGTGGTGCAATGGTTAGTGAGCGCGCCTCTTGTACATGAGATCCTGGTTTCGATCCCTAGTCTGGCCACCTCAAATTCCTTTCGGCGGCGGTCACCTCGCATAGTGACGGCCACCATATCGAGTATTTAGCCATGAAAAACTTCTCAAAATACCGTTCGGAACAGGTGCAAAACTGTAGGTCCCAATCAGTGAGTATAAAACTAAAAAGCACACTGGTTGTGAGAAGCTCTCTCTAATTCTTTGATAGGATGTAATGGGAAACCTTTATTTATTTATTAATCTATATGAAAAAGTGTGATCTATTTTGTAAAGCCGACGCTTCGGCGGGGTGTACGAACCTTAAAATGTGGTATTCTACCCAAGAAACATCCTGTAAAAACAATTTTTTCAGATAAAATTAATGCAGGAATTGTACGTTCTGTATTGGATTTAGAAAGGTATTTCTAAATGATTTGAGTTTTTACTTGTTTAGGTACATATGTGTTAACGACCGTTTTTGTTTGGCTTTTCAATAAGGCTTTTATGAGAATCTGTTGTTCGTGATATCAATATTTCATTTAGAAGACTCTATTTTGGTTCAAAGAATGTATTTATGTATGACTATTTAGACGACCATAAGTCGTTTATTTTGAGGTAATTAATGCATTAACGAGAGCAGTGGGTATCCCTGTTGCATCTACCACATGATTCTTTACGATGGTTTAAATATTGATCTTTACGACGTTTGCTTTTCTATTTACTTCATTAGACCATGGTTATATTTTAACTTTACGGCGCTTGTTGTATTTGCCCCGTCGTGACATCTTCTGTGTTTGAAGTTTATGATGTATGAAAATTTTCTAATTTTAACTTCACCGTGTTCGTTGTTTATGATTAACACCTTTCTTTTTCGCAGGACGTCCTAGGTCCCTCGTACCCGTAAGTCCGTAGAGAATACCAAAACTTGTGCTTACCCTTAACTTGCCCTTGAACTAATGGGACTTACGGTTGCTGTGGATGGTGGAGTTGTTATTGTTGGAAAACTGCAGGTTGTGTTAGCTGCAGAGTTGTTGGTGGTAGCTGCGGATTTGATGGTGATGGCTGATGATTTGATGGCGATGGCCGAAAAGTTGATGGTGGTGACCGATGAAATGATGGCGGTTACTAACTGCGATGGTGTGACTGATCTTGATAGGTTAGGAATGATCCTGATAATACCAAAAACAAGTATGGTGTTATTGCAATGGATGGTGCTGTTAGGGGATGAAAATAAAGATAAATTACTTCCCTTCTGAAACTTCCAGCCTCCTTGAATACTCACTTTATATATGGTCAGAAATATATGGTTATATATGGTCGAAATAAGTTCCACAGAATGATCTGGGAATGATACGTTGAACGAAACCTAACGATTATAGACCGAATACCGGCATGTCTCGCGATTTTTCTCTAGATTTTGGGTAAGGTTTCCACGGGAACGGATTATTTGTCACTAAGGTACAACTTGCTTTTTCTCTGGCGGTTACAATACTCTAATGGCGATAAACCCTACGTTTTATAATGGGGAAACACGTCCAAGTTGCTGTACGCTACGATATGAAATTACATTTACAATGGCGTTTTGCCAAACAGTGGCGTTGTTTTTTTTCAAAAAAACACAGCAAATTATAAGTATTAGGTGAATGAATATGCTTTCGAAAACCAAGATCAAGGTAATACGTAATGGTATACTTCAAATCGAAAATTTATGACATTTGTACATTTTTTATTTATTACAACTTTCACCACATTTTTTTAAAGAGTACAACATTTTTTGGAAATATGTGCACGTTTCAGAAGAAATAAACTCCAAAAATGGATAATTGCCTATATTTGCTATTACACCTGCTTTGTTTATCTCCCGTAAAACAAATATAAATCCCGCCATTGCAAAACTTTTGAATATGTGGCCTCGCAGGAAGTCATGGGCACATTATCGTATTGGTTTGCACACTTGGTAGCAATAGACAACTCTACCATGCTTGATAGGTACAAATACAAAACATTTTTGATTTCGTATAGGAGGTAACCCAAAGAGAGTGGCTGTATAGCCAATAATGATGCCAAATCGTAGTTTCATGAAATAATGATAGCAGGGAAAACTTTAACTCGATTGTTGAAGTTTTAAAAAATTTATCATTCTGGTCAGTACACCAAGTAGGGTATATGTATGTTGTATGTACTGATACGTGCATTTGAATATTTCCAAAATTGTAAAATTGAATATTCCCAAGTGTAAAGTTAAAAATGGTGATCATATCTTTTGATATGTATATTGATGTATATTACTACTGACGCTGAGTTAAATATTGTAGAACTCCGACTAAAGACACAAGCTGACCCAAAACCCAGCAAAAAAAGAGTATACCAAGAAGTAGAATTTGCACCACAACTCCTTGGTAAGATGTAGTGCTAATTTTGGTGCAGAAGTACTTCTTTTAATATTGCGTTGTCCAATGCAGCACTAGTTCTTGGTTGATTGTTTGGAAGTGCAGTTTATGCTAAAATTTTTATGCTATATTTCGTCCGCAAACGAGTAACCAAAACTATTATTTCAACAATTTGTAAATTTCTTGTCATTTGAAACTTGGCAAGAAGTGATATGCTATTTAAAAGGTCTGACTTTAAGCAACAATTTTAGGGTTTAACTAATTATTTTATTAATTGTCCTTTTATTAGTATTCCAAAAGCTTCTGCCAACAGGTGAAAAAGAAAGGAAATGAAAATCAATTTGAAAGAAAGTAAATACAAATTAAATACAAGTAATATATTTAGGCATCTTTGTACTTGTCCACTATCCCTTTAGCTCTTTAATAAATTTGCATCATAATACTCATAATGGATGTGATGCAAATGTAGATTTTTCGGAGTTGTTATTGATCAGCGTCAAAATTGAATTAAATATGCACATAGTGTTTCAGAAGATGTACAAAAATAATAACATCTACTAGAACTACTTCATTTTATTTTTGCTGGGAATTTACGTATCCCGGCGGTGGAATTTTTCAAGGATTGGATGCGATTATTAGCGAGTTTTACGGGCGGCTGGCTACGTTTTCAGCTCAAATTCATCTAATTAGTTATTTATATGGGAAATTTGATTTTTGTACATTAAATTCGATGTTTGGCAACATATATGCAAAAAATTAACTATCTATTTATTGCAGCCTGAATCCAGTTTAAAAGTGTAATTGAATTAATAAAATGAAATTTTTTTTAAGTATATAATTAAAGTTTTGCCATTTCAGAATGAATGTAATTACAATTTTGTATCCAAATATGTTCCTATGAGTACCACCATAATCACACACAAAATGCAACAAAATTAATGAAATATTCTCTACAATTGCCATTGTTTTTAATTTAAAATATTTTAATTCTTCCAAATGTTCTGATCTTAACTAGTCAAACTATAAGAATTTTATAGAAATAGAAACCGAATGTAAGATATTGCTACGAATTTCCTTATTCGTCCTTTTTGCGTCGTTTTACTCCCAATAATAAAACAAGGTTCGTTTTATATTACGATAATTACAACGGTTTAACTTCCTTTTATTTTACTTATATAGTTCAACAGTTTACTTTATTTACACCATTTTAAGAGTCTTATGTTTTACTATCAAATCGCGTTGCTTACTTTACGGCGGTTAATCACAAACTGAAACTCTCCATTCCAAAGACCTCCGCTATTTATACCAATTCACCATACTCAAATGAAGTTGTATCTAGCGAATTCAAGAACCTTCTAGTCGTTGTTGTTACTTATCTTTGTAGAATCATCTAGAATGGTGGAGAATTATCTTAACTGAGGCGAATTCATGCTACTGGTTTAGCGAGCTGGTACGTTGTTACAATGCATACTTTCAGGCGCAGCACTAACCGCCTGTTATTTACATAATGTTAGTAGAGTCATTAAGAGCAAGCAAAAGCTTTTACTTATTCGTAACACTGCCCCCCACTTAAGCCTGTTCGTCCCGAGCAGGCTCAACCCCCCGTTTTCCATACAGGGCTAGTCTTTCCAAATGCACGACTTTCATTTTAGCTCTTGGACTTTGACTTTTCTGAATTCTATAAACCACGTCATTTATTCGTTTGACAACCTTGTAAGGGCCTTCTCAGTGAGTAAACTTTTCTGGCGCCGTGGGTTGAACAGTAAAGCTAGCTGACCCTCATGGAATCCTTCGGAATTTGCCGCTTGGTCGTACCTGGCTTTCATCTTATTACTGACCAACTTCATTCTGCTGCGAACAAACTAGTGAAGTTCGCTAAGCTCTCCTGGGATACCATCATTCGCCCCACTGTCGGATGTTAGGTAGTTGCCAAACTCCAAAATTCTAGGGATCTTTAACTCTGTCCCGAATATGGTACTAGCTGGTGTTCGGGCAGCAGTATGCTGGGTGGCCGACCGGTATGCTAGAAGGAATTTTGGTATGCGTTCGTCCCAAAATTTTCTATCGTTACTGACGACTTTTCTCAAATATTCCTCAAGAGCCTGATTAAATCTCTCTACCGTGCCGTCAGTCCGAAGGCGCAATGATGTCGTTCTCATACCACGAATTCCATTCCTCTCGCATATTTCTTTCAAGATGGCAGATTCAAAATTCCTTACCTGCTCCGAATGCAGTTCTAAAGGGACACCCAAACGAGTTATCCAGTTGTTCACGATAGCTTTGCTTATTGTTTTCGCTTCTTTATCCGGAATAGCGTACACCTCGAGCCATTTACTGAAGTAGTCCATAACTACTAGGGCATATTGGTTCCCATAGCTACTTGTTGGATATGTACCATCCACATTCATGGATATTCGCTCGAAGGGAGCACTTGGGCTCTCCTGATCTCTCTGTCCGCAGCTCCTCCGCGTTGGTCCTTTAGTTGTCAAGCACTGAGTGCAGCCTGCAATCCACTCGGATACAGCTTTTTGACGACCAACCTAATAGAAACGTTCACTTAGTTTATCCATAGTTTTGCCTTTATCGAGTTGCCTACCACTCGGACAATTATGAGATTCTGCAATTATCTCTTTCAATTTCAAGGCAGGTACCACAATTAGATTTTCTCCGTTTTACCATCTTCACTTTCCCATACACGGTATAACAGCCATCTAGCAATCTCATGATATTCCACTGGGCCCAATATGATTTTAAAACGGGGCTTTCTGAAGCGATTTCATTCCGCGTTAATTGTCTATCCTCTTCCTTTGCCGAAATAATTTTTGCCAATACAGGATCACTTCTCTGTGCCGTGAACCACTCGTCGTCCGATTCAATTCGCAGGGACTGGACGTTAATAGTTTGCTCTTTTATCTAAGCCTTAGAATCCTGCTTAAGCTCGATTACATGTGGACGGTCATTCACTAGTCCGGTATCGGCCGTTATCGCTGGAGATCTTGACCGTTTTCGCGGGTCGCTTTCGTGAGAATCCTAATCACTTCTTTCAGTTCGCTAAAGGCGCCTTTCAAATCTTTTGATTTGCCTTCCGATTCTACCCTTCGCACATGATGTGTCTGTTGACTGGAAACAACCCTCGCCGTCTCATTCGCCAAGCAAATGAAACTGTTTCCACAAATGTAGCTCTTTGTGAGGCAAATACCGCATCTCTAACGTCAGGATCGTTAATGCCCCTAACAAATGTCTCTATCTTAAATTGCTCTAAGAAAGTTTGGGGTTCTCCAGGATATGCCATCAATACCAGACGTTCCACATCCGTTGCGAAGTCCTGAAATGTTTCATCATGCGTTTGCACTCGGCCTCTTAATTCCACGCGATATGCATCCTTCTTGTGATCGCCACCATACTTGCGTTGTAACGCAGCCAGTATATGCTCGTAGTTGTTTCTGGCACTGACGGGAATGTTCTGGAGGACGTCTGCTACGCTGCCTTTCAGTGCTAAAATTAGCTCTACTTAATTGCGACCATTTCGAATTGGAATTTAAAAACTTCGAATGGGGTAGAGCCATCGAAACTGGGAGCTTTCAATCTACTAGAGCCTTCAGAAATTACTCGCACTGGCCCTTCTTGCAACTGGAGATCATTCATCTTTCTTTCCAGTTCGGCGAATCTTTCCTCCATATCCTGTTCGACTTGTTCGATCTTCTGCTGAAATTCCTCGAATTTCTGTTCGACCTTTCCGAATTGATCATTAACCTGTGTTTCCATGTATTTCATTTGTGGCGTTTGATGTTTCCTGCATAATTCCAGAATTTTCACCAAATTTCTCGCTCATAATTCTAGAATTTTCACCAAATTTCTCGTTCATAATTCTAGAATTTTCACCAAATTTCTCGTCCATAATTCTCGAATTTTCACCAAGTTGCGTGTTAATTATTCGAGAGTTTTCGTCTAATTTTGCCAACTTTTCCATCATGGCTGCAAACATCGTAGAAATATCCATATTACCAGTTGCTTCCTTTCCAGATATCTCCATTTCTTCTTTACACTCAAATTGGTATGAATCAATGTCAATGTTTCGGCGCTTGAATTCTTCTATTAATCGCCTCTGCAGCTCTACCTTATTACCAGCTGTCGGTTGATCCAATTTACTCAATTCCTTTTTTAGTTGTTCAACTTTGAGTTCTCCAAACTTCATCGTTTTCCTTAATTCGTAATTTCACTTCTGACACCAATATTACGAATTTCCTTATTCGTCCTTTTTGCGTCGTTTTATTCCCAATAATAAAACAAGGTTCGTTTTAAATTACGACAATTACAACGGTTTAACTTCCTTTTATTTTACTTATATAGTACAACAGTTTACTTTATTTACACCACTTTAATAAGTCTTTTTTTTTACTATCAAATCGCGCTGCTTACTTTACGGCGGTTAATCACAAACTGAAACTCTCCATTGCAAAGACCTCCGCTATATATACCAACTCACCATACTCAAATGAAGTTGTATCTAGCGAATTCATGAACCTTCTAGTCGTTGTTGTTGTTACTTATATTTGTAGAATCATCTCGAATGGTGGAGAATTATCTTAACTGAGGCGAATTAATGCTACTGGTTTAGCGAGCTGGTACTTTTTACAATGCATACTTTCAGGCGCAGCACTAACCGCCTGTTATTTACATAATGTTAGTAGAGTCATTAAGAGCAAGCAAAAGCTTTTACTTATTCGTAACAATATTAATCATTGATATTAATGTAGGCCCTATTCGTAAATGCATCATTGCTTTGCATCTAGCTGCACTGAGGCAGATCTTTTTTGATACGCATTATGTTTGCCATAAAGAGTGGCAAAATGGACAATATTGTGTTGAATTTAATATTCGAATTGAAGGTACTTCTTAGGGTACCCATTTAATCGGGTTTTTTGATTAATCGGTTAATCGTAAATTTAAATCTGACAATTAACTGAACTAAACGAAATAAATTATTCGATTAATCGAATAAAATAAAACAAAAAAAAAGAAAATAGTGTTAATTAGTTTGGGCCCAATAGTGTCACGCCTTCGGATACCTCCCATACAACGATTAGGGTGGACTCCGAAACTATATCACACTATAACACCCTACTGGATTGAATATTATCCTTATTGCACATAGTTTGAGCAGAATCGGACCAGGCTTTCGGGTACCGCCCATACAAAGTTACCAGTGGGTCTTGAATTTTCAATTTAATGAACCAATTTTGAGACAATTTTTTTGTTTGTGGTTATGAGCCAAAGGACTGTGCGACGCGTTCTCTCAACAACCTATCAAATCTGTTCGAAATGTGTGTAAAGTTATGAAATTTGTTCGCACATTATCATTTTGTTCTGTGCCTCAGATATTTTTATGTTGCATATTTGCAAAAAGTTTGCTCATCAGATGTGAATCAGATTTTAATTTATTCCACGTTTTTAATAACTTATCTTATTGATACAATGTTTTCAGCACGGCGTCCGTTTGCACAATAAATTTGTTTGCACAATAAGGGATTATGGTTTTCATAATGGCGTCCATTGTACAAACAAATTGTAGAAGGACTATTTCTTCGTATATTTTTCCGAAACGGATATCCGTTTGCGTAAGAAATTGTTTGCACTTTTTCGGGACCGTCTCGAACTTGCAACGGACTTCGTATTGGAATCCATTTCGGGTTCGTTTTTTTATAAATAAAATGGACTCGAGACGGGTCCACGTTTATAATTTCTTGCGGAGTCGAAACGGATTCGTTCTAACATACCTATAATCCACTGAAGTTTTTCATTTACATTATATATTAATTTTTAAAAATAAAAAAAATTCGTTGTCATCTGAATTTAAATCGTTTTTATGCGTTCACGGACTACGGTCTTTGTGCCCATTTGGATGTCAAGGTTGATTTACATTTGTTTGTCAGCTTGCCCTCTTCGCCTACAACTTCTGTTTTTGAAAAGTGGTATCTGTAAAAATCACATATGTGGAAACGTTTTAATTTTCACAGCTGAACACTTTCAAAATATAAAATAGAAGACAATCAATTTCTATATGGCCTCTTAAAATTTTGTTTACATTTTTCAATCTGATGACTGACACAATACAGACCAAGGTGGATTCATATATGGTGAACGCATAATCACAGCTGATTTGCTTTGTTTACATTGCCACTATCGAAGTGTCAAGTTTACATGTATTTTGTTTTTGAATGGATTTGTTTACATTTCTTGTTGGTATACGTGTGTGTTGGATTTGACACAACGTAAGTGAGAAGCAAAAACAAAATTTATGTTCTTGTTGGCACCAATTTGCCATCAGATACAACAACACCTCCTGCGTTTACCATCAGTATTTTTTATCATGGTACAGACACTCAGCAAAATCAAAATGACTGTTGTTGTTGTATTTATTGTCATACTGCACTGCCATTATATTTGTACCATGATGGAGTTACATTGTTGATGATGCAAAGAGGTAGAAACATTAATTGAACCCAGGTACAATTTCTCTCATCTTTTTAAATTCATCTTGGCATTGATGAGAGGACATCGGCGTTGGTTTTTAAGTAGAATCAACGACGCTGATCGGTGTCCAGTTTCTAGACCTCTAAGTCGGCGGCCTGCGCACTTCAAGTTAAAAGCTTGGCGACGGCGTTTCCCGGCTCGATTTTCGACCGACTTGTATCTCTACTTCATCAGTGTTTTTCAGTGTACCAAACCAAAGAGTACCAAACCCAAATATATGTAAGTTTGACAGCTGAAGCGAAATATCACATTGAAAAAGTGCAATCAGCTGTTCAAACGACTTTACCATGTATATGTGATTGTACAATGGTATATCCTTTTGCATTGATAATGTAAACAAGAATCAACAACGTACATAGACATAGGGAAAATATTAGTCGGAAATCAATTCAGGCATTGGAAATTCCACGATAAAGTCTATATTTTGATTAGAATTCATAGTTTTCATACATCAGAATTATTTGTCGATGTTATTGATAAATTAAAAAGTGATCTTACTAAATAGAAGTTGTTACTACAGAAATTAAGTTTTATTAACCAATTTGAGTATTTCTAAAACCTCATTCATCTGAAATGGAAAATTACATAAAAATTACAACACGTATTAGAATATATATAAATAATTTTAAAATGTTACAAAAATACTTGTTAAAAGTTATGCATGTATTCGATTTTTCATAAGAGGCTTTGCGGTAAAAGAGAAACTTTCTATATACCGAGTGTTGCACGAGTGCTTTTTTTTAAACAGAAAGTGAGTAACAAAAAAAGCAAAAAAAACAATAAAGTATATGGATATCCATCCAAATTCATTCACATATTCACATTTTACGCCGTATATACCCAGAATTTGTTATGCTTTGGACAAAATCAACGGTTGACATATATTTTACTATACGAAATCAAAAGGACGCAATTAAAGTCCATGTAGTCCCAGTTGATATATCTCACCACACTAGTTTCGGAATTGCATGCATTTTTTAGTATTTTATAGTATTACCATAAATTGAGGTGAAGTGAGACTTTTAAACACAATCGTTGAATCTGACGCCAATATTGATGCCTTCACATGCATGCAAACAATTGTGGACACTTGTCAGGAAAAACTATTTATTATTGTGGGTGTGTCAGTTAAGTTAAACATACATATGATATTTTAAATTATAAATGTTTGTGTATGTTTACAGAGTTCGTATTTGTCCCCCATGTGTAACCCATACACATCACCGTGGCGAATGGGTAATGAATGTTTACTCATTACCCACATGGTGTGGTGAAATAATTGGTCGCTACCCACGACGATGGAAAATTACCCTGCACGATTATCCATTGCACATGGGGAATGGGTAAGTGGCCTGTACCCATTACCGACGGCGATGGCTTCCCCAGTGTAACCTATCCCCATTTTTGATCGAAAATCTGAAGAATTAAGAAAAAATTTTTATATGTCGGAAACGGAGAGTCCAATCGAAAAAATAATAAATTTTTGGGGGTTTCTAAGGGGTTTTCATATAGTGGTCCAACTCATATGGAAGAATTTTGTTTGTCAAAAAATCGCCAAAATAAGAAAATCGTTAAAATAAAAAAATGGATATAACTCGGATCTTAATTTTTTTACCTGCGTAGGAGGCTTTAACCTATGCATGTCCTTGACAACTGCATAAAAAAAGGTGTCCTATAACCTATAACATCTCATGAAGGGATTGGGGAGAGCTTATCACAATAAATGAGTTGTGCGCTTTATAGTTTTACACTCACTGATTGGGACCTACAGTTTTACACTGGTTCCGAACGTATTTTGGGATGCTTCTACATGGCTATGTACTCGATAGGGTCGTCATCACTAAGCGAGGTGACCGACGCCGAAGGAAAAGTAAGGTGGTCTGAGCAGGGATCGAACCCACGTTCTTACACTAACGACGGCTACTAAATACGACATCACTTTTTTTAATACATGCCGTATTAGAGGTAGCCATTGGTTACAGCCTATGGAGGTAAAAAAATTATTATTTGTGCGTTTGGACGCACCGTTTCCGAGTTATAACTATTTTTTTATTTTAACGACTTTCTTATTTTAGCAATTTTAAAAAAAAAAAGTTGTCAATACCAATGAAAAACCCGGAAAAATTGCTTATATTTCGATTGAACTCTCTGTTTCCAGAATATAGACACAATGGGGTCTTAGCGATTTTTTAGTCGAACAATTTTAGTGTTAGCGATTTGTTTAACAAAAAAAGTAATGCCGTATTAGACACCTCCGTTGGTTACAGCCTCCTACGAAGGTAAAAAATGTATTATTTTTGCGATTGGTCGCACCGTTTCCAAATTATAGGCATTTTTTTATTTTAGCGATTTTGTTGGTTTGGTGATTTAAAACAAATCTGCACGAATAGGACCACTTTATATAAACCCCTAAATATTAGTTATTTTTCGATTCCGAGATACAGAAATTTTTTCTATTTTTTTCATATTTTCGATCAAAAATGGGGAGGCTACAATTAATAATAATTTTTGTCAACAAATGGTTGTGACATCCATCAAATTCAAGTAATTATTTGAGCATACCAAGATACTATTTGATACAAGTGAATTAGTCTTTTCATTGTTCGTTGATCGAACTGATGAATATTCACCACTGCAGGATAAGAAACTCGATTGACAGATCACAATTATTTATTGTGGCTTAAACTAAACATTTCAGTTCTTGCAACCAAGTCTGAATTACAAACCAATTGATATGCACAACATTTGGTGATACGGAACACTATTAGTGGTAATCACAACTGAACAATGTGATAGTCCAAGGAACCGCCAAATTTTAGTTGACTGGAAATATAGTCTGTGTGTAAAAAAATTGTGTCCAATAACATCCCATGAAGGGATTGGGATTCTAGTTTTACACTCACTGATTGGTACCTACAGTTTCATGGTTAAGTACTCGATGATATCGCCATCACTAAGCGTGGTGACCGTCATCGAAAGAAATGCAAGGTGGTCTGAGCAGGGTTCGAACCCACGATCTGTATAATGTATAATTATGACATTATACATTACACAGGTCTCACCCAACATAGGTAATTAAAATATGAAAAGTGTTTGGAGTAGTTGTTACAAA
Organism: Phaonia tiefii; assembly: GCA_963931995.1. Lineage (NCBI taxonomy): Eukaryota > Metazoa > Arthropoda > Insecta > Diptera > Muscidae > Phaonia > Phaonia tiefii. The sequence goes on from OZ008369.1 coordinate 219,768,593, forward strand.
TTATTTTTTGTATGTAGATGAAACAGTACATATCATGCCGAGTGTAAAAAATTTTGAAGCGGCAGGAATTAGTTATCACAAAAAATCGTCCAATTAACCACTTAACCTCCGACAATGCAATTTAAGTAAAAACGATTTTGGAAAATTTTAACAAAATTGGGTTGTATTGTCAAAATTATAAAGACGGTGAAATAATATAACATGTGTATGCCATGTTGGTAAGTAGTTATGTGTATGCAATAAATTCTTGCAATTCAATTTTAAAGTCGAAAACCCACTGTTTTGCAGTCTTTGCTCTTTTAAACTGCAGCAACGCAATTTAGAGAACTAAGAATAAATGGGTTATATAGAAGCGGTAATTGCCGATATAGCGCATCAAGAATACCCTCAAAAATTTTATGGCGGATAGGTATTTGGGACAGAACCTCAACAGTATCAACTTTTCCACATGAAAGTATTGCAAATGTATATTTTCTGTTGATACTCAATGAACTTGTTGTTTGTTTCTTATGGAAGACCATTACTGAAGTTCCATACAAAGGAGTGTCGAAATAAAAAAGTTTGTGATCATTTTTGATTTTCAATACACCCTGAATGTGTATTGAAATCTCGATTTTGTTAGTTAATATATCTCACAGTATAGTCATAAGTCTTATGGACTTATGTTTATTATGTAAATTGTCAACTCAATTTTCTAAAGATATGACAATTATGAACAAAAACTCTTACATGTAAATGAAAATTGTTACGTATTTCCGAGCGGGATTTTGTGATATGTGCTGCGTACAAGTTCATTCATAAATTTTTGGTTTGCTTGAGGCCCTAGATCTTTCATTTGTTGCAGAGTGCAATCAAAGGAAAATAGTTAACCAGTCATCAAAATAGTTCACCAGCATCCCCGGCACAAATTCAAAATTTTCGACATGTCATTAAAGAGGGTGTAGAAGTACAGTCTAAACTTATTACGCTGGTTGCTGATGATGTCCAACAATTGGGTCCATCACCAAATAAAAGACTACAAACCGTAACAATCCTATGCACACAGCAAGAAACTTCTAAATTTCAACATAACTAGTCGCAGATCCAGAAAACCGTAGCAACACACGAGTAATACTGACGACATGCAAGAGGAGTCAGACTTATATCTGGCTTGATAAAACACAAAACTTAAAAAAATAAATACTAAACCCACTTAAATTTAGCTGACAACGATTTTTTTTTAATTTATAAAAATTAATATATGATGAAAGTGAAAAACTGCAGTGGATTAGAGTTAGAAAATATAATTTTAAACATCAGAAGGAATCCGTTTATAAAAGTCTCAAACACGTTTTATTTACTGAAAACAATCCCGAAACAGATTCATTTGCGAGTTCTAGACGGATCCGAAAAAGTACAAAAATCGATTCGTTTCATACGCAAACGGATTCGTTATGAGTCTTTAACGGATGTCCATTTCGGACAAAATGTATTAAGAAACGGATCCGTCTCGAATTCGTAGCGGATTCATATGCCAGTCTGGGTAGCTACACCACCGGGAAGTGCCCCCTGCGAACAGTTATTTAGTGAAGCCGTAGTTATGTACATATATATGATCCACCACGAACTAGATTGAACACTTAAAAAGCACCGAAGCTTAATTTTGTTAAATCTAACTTGGATCGACTATACTTAGAAAACTGAATATTTCAAAGTATTCGAAAGGTGACAAAATTCTTATTTATTTACTTTCAAACTTAAAATGTTCGGGCGTTTGGTCGTGTTTTAAATTATTTTATTCTTCAATATTTCGCTGCCCTTTGGGTAGCATCGTCAGGAAGATAATCAACAATTATTAATTAAAAACGAAATGAATTAATAAACAAAAATTTTTTCTTATGGCACTTGAAAAACCAACAAGATAATCAGCAATTATTAATTAAAAACAAAATGAATTAATAAACAAAAATTTTTTTCTTATGTCATTCAACAAAAACATCAATAACAAAAATGAAAAAATTTAACAATGGAAGAAAATGTCTTGTCATATGCAAAACGTTCCAAGTTACAGCCAGAAAAAGTGTTGGTAGAAATAGTTTCTCTGAGTAACAGCCAAAAACATAATTTGGTTAAAAAAGTATATACATAATGATATTGTTACGAATTTCCTTTTTCGTCCTTTTTGCGTTGCTTTATTCCCAATAATAAAACAAGGTTCGTTTTAAATTACGATAATTACAACGGTTTCACTTCCTTTTATTTTACTTATATAGTACAACAGTTTACTTTATTTATAACACTTTAGTAAGTCTTGTATTTTACTATCAATTCGCGTTGCTCACTTTACGGGGTTTAATAAAAACTGAACTCTCCATTCCAAAGACCTCCGCTATTTCTACCAACTCACCATACTCAAATGAAGGTAGATCTAGCGAATTCAAGAACCTTCTAGACATTGTTGTTGTTGCTTATCTTTGTAGAACAATCTCGAATGGCGGAGAGTTATCTTTACTGAGGTGAATTCTTGCTACTGGTTTAGCGACCTGGTACGTTGTTACAATGCATATTTTCAGGCGCAGCACTAACCGCCTGTTATTTACATACTGTTAGTAGAGTCATTAACAGCACGCAAAAGCTTTACTTATTCGTAACACTGCCCCCCACTTAAGCCTGTTCGTCTCGAGAAGGCTCAACCCCCCGTTTTCCATACAGGGCTAGTCTTTCCAAATGCACGACTTTCATTTTAGCTCTTGGACTTTGGCTTTTCTGAATTCTATAAACCACGCCATTTATTCGTGTGACAACCTTGTAAGGGCCTTCCCAGTGAGTCTAAAGTTTTTGAGATAAACCCCTCTTGCGCTGTGGGTTGAACAGTAAAACTAGCTGGCCTTCATGAAATCCCTCTGAATTTGCCGCTCGGTCGTATCTGGCTTTCATTTTGTTACTGACCATCGTTAATTTGTTGCGCACAAATTCATGGAGATCATTAAGATCCCCCGTATCATGGTAATTGACATCACTGTTCGCAGGGTCAGACGCTGGTATGGTACCAAACTCCAAATCTCCAGGCGGCTTCAGCTCATTTCCGAAAATTACTTTAGCGGGTGTTCGCCAAGTGGAGTCATGGGTGGCCGTCCTATATGCCAAAAGGAACTTCGGTATGTGTTCATCCCAATCTCTTTGATCTGCGCTGACTACTTTTCTTAGGTATTCTTCAAGAGTTCGGTTGAATCTTTCAACCATTCCGTCAGACTGAGGATGCAATGGTGTTGTTCTTGTTTTCCGAATACCGTATAACTCACACATATCTTTGAAGATGGTCGATTCAAAATTCCTACCCTGGTCCGAATGGAGCTCCGAGGGGACACCAAAACGGCATATCCAGTTATCCACAAACACTTTAATTATAGTCTTCGCTTCCTGATTTGGAACAGGGTATACTTCGGGCCATTCACTGAAGTAATCCATAACCACTAAGACGTACTGGTTTCCAGAGCTACTGACTGGAACTGGACCAGCCACATCCATAGCTATACGCTCAAAGGGTGCACCTGAGTTGTATTGCTGCATATGGCCATGACTTCTTCGCGTTGGTCCCTTAGCTGTCATGCATTGGGTGCAATTTGCTATCCAATCGGCTACCACTTGTTGACAGCCAACCCAGTAGAACCGTTGCTTTAGCTTTTCAATGGTCTTGGTTATTCCTAGATGTCCTCCACTCGGGCCATTATGAAATTCTGTCATTATCTCTTTTTCCTTGGAGGAAGGTACCACTATTAACTTTTTGACTATTTTACCATCCTCACTTTCCCATAACCGGTATAGGCAACCATCCAATAATTTTAGGCTGTTCCACTGGGCCCAGTATGCTTTCATCAGGGGGCTCTCTGAGGCGATGTCATTGCGTGTTGGTCTTTCACCTTTTCCTTTTGCAGAAATGATTTTTGCCAGTATAGGGTCGCTTCTTTGTGCTGTTGACCAGTCTTCGTTGGATTCTAGTCGAAGCAGACGTACGTCAATGATGTTTTCTTTCACCTCTGCTTTTGAGCAGTGTTTGCATTCCAGCTTGCATGGACGACGTGCCAGGGCATCAGCATTACCGTGTTTTCCTCCTTTTCTATGCTCAATGCTGAAGTCATAGCTCTGCAGTATTTCAATCCAACGAGCAAGTTGGCCTTCGGGGTTCTTAAATTGCAGTAACCACCTTAGCACCGCATGATCGGTTCTTAACTGAAAAGGCAGGCCGTACAGATACACTCTCTATGACTGTCAGTAGCTCTCGTCTCGTAACACAGTAATTTTTCTCTGGCTTTGAGAGTATTCGGCTGTAGTACCCAATAACTTTTTCTTGGCCATTGATTTCCTGCGAGAGCACGCCACCTATTCCGTAACCACTCGCGTCAGTATCCAACGCGAATTTCTCTCCAGCAACAGGATATGCAAGCAAAGGAGCCGTGCATAAATATTGGTTCAGTTGGTGGAATGACTCTTCTTGTTTTTCGCTCCAACAGTACGGCCGATTTTTCATTGTCAACTCGTGAAGACCTGCAGCCACTGTGGCGAAACCCGGCACAAACCGTCTATAGTACGTACAGAGTCCTAGAAAACTGCGTAATTCATGGAGATTCTGCGGTCGTGGCCAATCCTTCACTGTCAGGATTTTGTCGTCATCGGTGGAAATGCCATCGGCTGTCACTCGATGTCCCAAGTATTTTACTTCTTCCTGGAACAGAGAACACTTCTTCGGGCTGAGTTTCAACCTAGCCGCGGTTATACGTTGAAGGACTTCTTTAAGATTCTTCAGGTGTTCATCGAATGTTTTCCCCATGACAATGATGTCGTCTAGGTACACCAAGCATGTTCGCCAATGAAGTCCTTTCAACACGCACTCCATTAATCGCTCGAAGGTGGCTGGAGCGTTACAAATGGCATTACTTTAAACTGCCACAGACCATCCCCTACGCTGAATGCAGTTTTCTCCTTGTCTTTCTCGCTGATTTCTACTTGCCAGTAACCACCTTGCAAGTCTAGCGTGGAGAACCATTTTGTTCCTGACAATGTATCCAATGTGTCATCAATTCTTGGTAGTGGATAACTGTCCTTTTTGGTGGCGTCGTTGAGCTTTCTATAATCCACACAAAATCGGGTACTTCCATCTTTCTTCTTAACTAGTACCACCGACGAGCTCCATGGACTTGAAGAAGGTTCGATTACACCATCCTTCTGCATTTCAGCTACCAGTTTCTGCACCTCATCTCTTTTTGCAATGGAAGACTTCTGGGCGCCTGTTTTATTGGTCTCGCTTCCCCTGTATTGATGTCATGCTTTACCATTGATGTTCTACCTTGGCATTCTTTTTTCAGGGCGAAGGCAGATGTATGCTTCCACAGTAATTGCTTTGCTTTGTTCTTATCAGAAAGCTTTAGTTCTCGCACCCACTCACTGAGATGCGACTCCAGTACTTTCTGCTCCTTTTCTGATAGTTTGCTGCAGTCAGAATTAACTTCACAGTTGATGACCGCCTTGGCTGGTGTACATTATGCAATTTCTGTGCGGTCGCCGATCACCTCCTCGTTGTTGGACAAATTTAGAACTCGTACAGGCAAGTATCCTTCAATTTTAGTTTTTACTAGAGCTTTGGCAGTGATGATGTTATAGTTGTTTACACTTGCCGGTTCAACTACCCACAAACCGCCGATCTCACAATCTCCCTCCATTCGGGCCCATACTATGGTTTCTGAGTTTGGTGGCAATTTTACATCTTTGTGAGCGATCAGCCTTTTAATCTGTGTTGTATTGTCGTATCCCATATTGAGAGGAATTTCCACATTAGCCCACGTCAAAACTTGCTGCCCCATATCTAACTTGAGGCCTTGGGCAATCATAAAATCTGCGCCAATTATCACTTCATCTACAATGTCGACGACAATAAACACGTGTTCGATGCTCATGTTGGCAATGGCTTACTTCAATTTAACTTTACCATGTACAGTTGCTGGTTCACCCGTTGCTGTGCGGAGTCTTACACCATGTAACGATTCCATTGGTCCATTTATCAAATCAGATCTGATGATAGATTGTGACGCGCCTGTGTCCATAGTAAATATGCGCTCCCGACCACCGATAGCTCCGTAGACAGTGAAGTTGTTGTTTTTCTGTTGTATTATTGAGATGAATATCGTGGGGCCCTCGGCTGTGGCAGCTAGTCCATGCCCCTCTGGGCTAGCTCGTTTTAGTTTAACGGAGATTCATTTTGTGTAGTAAACTTTACCCGTTTATTGCCACGTTGGGGTGACTCGATCGTGATCGTTTTCGTGGCTCTCTGCAGTTTCGTGCAATATGACCAGGTTTGTCGCAATTGTAGCACTTTGGTCTGGGCTTACTTCCGCCTGATAACGCCTTGCTGAGGGTTTGCGTCATTTCTTTAAAATCGTTTATGGCACCCTACAAATCTCCTGCCTCCGACTCCATTTTAATTTTTCTAACTCGTTGTATTTGAGGCTTGGACACAAATTTCGCTGTCTCCTGTGCCAATGCGAATGAAACGGTTTCGGCGAATGTAGCTTTTTGTGTGGCACAAGTCACGTATTTTATGTCAGGATCACGGATGCCGTTGACGAATGCTTCAATCTTAAATTGATCCAAGAATGGGTGGGACTCACCAGGATAAGTCATCAACACCAAACGTTCCACCTCGGTTGCGAAGTCCTGAAGCGTTTCATTATGCTTTTGCACTCGGCCTCTTAATTCCATGCGATATAAATCCTTCTTGTGATCGCCACCATACTTGTGTTGTAACGCAGCCAGTATTTCCTCGTAGTTGTTTCTGGCACTGACGGGAATGCTCTGAAGGACTTTTGCTGCGTTGTCTTTCAGTGCTAAAATTAGCTCTACTGCTTTGTCGTTGCTGTTCCACAAGTTCTTAATTGCGACCATTTCGAATTGGAATTTGAAAACGTTGAACGGCGTAGAGCCATCGAAACTGGGAGTTTTCAATCTACTAGAGCCTTCAGAAAATACTCGCACTGGACCCTCTTGCAACTGAAGTTCACTCATTTTCCTTTGCAATTCGCTTACATCATTTTTTAGTTCCCGTTCGACTTCCTCGAACTTATGTTCGACTTCTTCAATCTTCTGCCCCATTTCCTCGATTTTTTCTTCAACTTTTTCGAGTTTATCGTTCACTTGAATCTCCATATTGCCCACAACTTCAGAGATTTCTTGCAGTTTCTCATTTGTGACATTTGATGTTTCCTGAATAATCCTAGAATTCTCGCTTCATTTATCGTCCATAATTCTAGAATTCTCGCCAAATTTCTCGTTCATAATTCTAGAATTCTCGCCAAATTTCTCGTTCATAATTCTAGAATTCTCACAAAATTTCTTTTCAAGTTTTTCGTCCATAATTCTAGAATTCTCGTCCAATTTGGCCATCATGGCAGCAAACATTGTAGAAACATCTACATTACCAGTTGCTTCATTTGCAGATGTCTCCATTTCTTCTTTACACTCAAACTGGTATTTGTCAATGACAATGTTTCGGCGCTTGAATTCTTCTATTAGTCGCCTCTGCAGCTCAACTTTGTTCAACTTTGAGTTCATCAAACTTCATCGTTGTCCTTAATTCGTAATCCCACTTCTGACACCAATGTTACGAATTTCCTTATTCGTCCTTTTTGCGTTGTTTTATTCCCAATAATAAAACAAGGTTCATTTTAAATTACGATAATTACAACGGTTTCACTTCCTTTTATTTTACTTATATAGTACAACAGTTTACTTTATTTATAACACTTTAATAAGTCTTGTATTTTACTATCAATTCGCGTTGCTCACTCTGCGGGGTTTAATCACAAACTGAACTCTCCATTCCAAAGACCTCCGCTATTTATACCAACTCATCATACTCAAATGAAGGTAGATCTAGCGAATTCAAGAACCTTGTAGACATTGTTGTCTTTGTAGAACAATCAAGAATGGCGGAGAGTTATCTTTACTGAGGTGAATTCATGCTACTGGTTTAGCGAGCTGGTACGTTGTTACAATGCATACTTTCAGGCGCAGCACTAATCGCCTGTTATTTACATACTGTTAGTAGAGTCATTAAAAGCACGCAAAAGCTTTTACCTATTCGTAACAATATATTACAAATGTTACCTAATGACAGAGTCAATGATACATCAAATAATTTTCAGTGAAAAGCTCTACATTTTACTAACTAAATGTCTATAATTCTGTACTACATTATCCGTATCTGCTTTAAAGTTTATTCTCTTCGCTATTGGAGTCGTTATTATCTGTATAATTTCTAACAAAAATCAACGTATTTATTTATTGTCCCTATTCAAAAGTGACGTATCTTGAAAGTTTGGAAAATAATTTAAGTTTGCACAGTGTGATGATAATGCTGTTTTTTGTGTTGAGAGGTGTCTATATTTTTGATCTGATTTATGTTCTACAATTCTAGTCTAAAGGTTATTTTTAGTTGTATGCACATATACCATATTGCAACTATCACTATAATTTCCTACACAAGGTATTTTGTATACTATATAGATATGTCAAATTTATCTATTCTATCGTTGGGTGTTGTTTTATGGGGCATTTTGTAATTGTTAGTATCATATATTTTTAATTTTTCTATTCTCTCAGAAAATCCTGGCACATAAGATAATGATTTAAACTTTTTCGGTTTAAACCGTTGGGGTTTGGTTAACTTACCCCTTATTATTTTATATTACCTTATTAATCTATTGACTAACCCTATTGAAAAATTTTTGTCCATTAATATAGTTCTAAAATTCTCCTTATTATTTTTGTGAAAATTCCCGACACTTATTTTCATTTCCCTATTCCCTATTAGGTTTCTTGCCATATTGATAACCATTAATTTCGGGTGTTTGCAGTGATAATTGATAACCCTACCAGAAACAGTAATTTTTTTGGTACCAATCCACTAAGAAATATTGGGATGAAAATTATTAAATGTATTATCTATAGCACTTCTCAAACGATACAAAATAAATCGTCTACATATTTGGTAATCGTTCCGGTTTTATGGCCAGCTCTTCTATGCAGGAATCAAGTAAATTCTCCATAACAATATCAGCCACAATCGGGGAAGCTGGAGATCCCATTGAAGGTCCTTCTTGTTGAAAATATCCCTGCAGTTCTGGAGGTGTCGATTAGCCATGCTTGAACTACTTACCTAACTACTCCGTACATGGCTCCGCACATGACTGACCCTATGGTAAGCGAACGCCGAACCACCGAGTAAAAAAATGTATGCGCACATTCTCTCACTGACCCTATGGTAAGCGAACGCCGAACTACCGAGTAAAAAAAATTTATGCGCACATGCTCTCATTTTGTGATGCTCTCAGCTATATTACGCTCTATTATGCTCTCATTGCTTGGTCGCTCTGCCACTGCTCTAACAGAAGACTTTTGTGTCTAGTGTGCTTTATGCGTTGCAATTAATTGCGGTTGCGGGGGTGCATGGTGAAACATTTTTGATTCGTTATTGCCTCTCTACTCCCCTGCTGTTAACAGAAAGGTTTTCATTGCATATGTATCGATGAATTTGTTCGTTTTCAGGCTGTGTATGAGTGTTTGAAACAGTATTTGTGAGCTACTACCGTTTGTTTTCGGTTTGCTTGCTGCTCTTTCGCACTGATCGAAAACAAATTTGCCAGTTGTGCTCATTTTGTTTAATCAGGACAGCTGATAGGAGTCAAGTGCAAATATAAAGTGGAGTATTTCTTGGTAGGTATTATTAAATTCATTGTAATGGGAGTTCAATCAATTAATTAATTACATTTGTTTTTTTCAGATGCAATCAATTTGGTCGATGGGAGTGGGTCTGCTGAGGAACAACTCCGACAGGCCTTGCAGCTTCAGAAGAAGCCATACTTTAAAAACTCCAGCTGTAACAAAACCAAAAATTAAAATGAAGACAGCAACAACACCAATTGTGAATTATTAAAAATGAAATAAATGAAAAATGATATGAAATCTAACTAATATTATATAAAAATTTAACTTCAAATTATATTAAAGATATTATTATATTTTCACTAGTTCTTGTGGGTACTCTTATCACCACCCCTAGTATGGGTACCTGTGTACCCCCCTTTTCATGTGGCCCCATATTCACTAGTTCGCGGTAAACGATGTGGTGGCGATTGACCCTTTTTGCATATAAAAAACGAAATGATGAAATACATTGCTTAGGGTTGGCAAAGTAAGTAGAGGTGGTTCCCTAGTAAGTACTTATTTCAACTGGTACGAACTAGTGCCCAGTACTAGAGGGATCATATCGAAAATACTTGTTGTCTTCTATACAAAACTTTAAAATAAAGAGGAATAATGATTTATTAATATTTGTGTGCTGCTCTATTCTGTCCCATTTTCCCTCGATAATACGAAGAGCCAAGTCTACAGGTATACTTGGAAATAAAGAAACTACACCGAATGAAACTAATTTTTCACAATTCTGTATTAAACAGCAATCCACAATTAAACTGCAATGAGTCATATATATTGCATTTCGAGTCTTCTGTAATCCTTTTTAGTATGTTTGTAATGTACCTACAAAATCTTCTTTGTGTGATTATCCATATTCGTCAGTTTCATTTTATTCATCTGACTACCAATGATCGGTGTTAATTTAGTTCTAGCTATTTCCTGTTCTAACTTATGCGGTAGTGTTTGAACAAAATCTTCTCCTTCTGCTATAATATTTAATATTGGTAATTGCTTCCTTTTTACCGGCAGTACATGTCCTTGTCCAAGGGAAAGAATCCATTGTACCTCCGTTGGAATGTCCTTGTCTGCTATTAACCATTTACTATTCAATTTGATTCCTGTAAATCAATAAGGCAATTGAATTTTTTCGTGTGTACCTTCTTAATTTTCTCGTTAAATGATGTTAATAATCTGGCCAAAATTCTAAAAACTCTCTCATTTCCTCTCCTGTCAAATGTTGTTCATGTTCAACTTGTGTAAGCAATTGAAGTTTTTCCCGTAGTGTAAGGTTACGAATTTTGTTGGGCAAATCTTGTGTGTATCCGGAGATAATTTGCTGAAATATTGGCAATCCATTTTCACCAAAAATATTCAAAACATTCTTGGTGGAATTTGCAATACATTACGGAATAATACCTGATTTTCGACAGCGGATAAGAAATGTGATCGTCTGCTTTATCCTAATGAACTTATCCCTGGTCGTTTTAAATCTGTTCCCCATCTCCTAGCCTGGCTATTCTTCTTGAATTTGTTGTAGTCCATTATCCTTCTTATTTAGTCACCTTAGAGATTGAATTTCTGCAAAATATTTTGTTTCTAATGTACTTTGAAATAAATATTTGATGTATAACACAGTACGAATTTTTAGAATATATTATTATTACAATATATTTGTTTAAATGCGAAAATAATTTTTTTTTGTTTTTATAGAACTTTTTATAATAGTACAAGTGAACCTCCACGGTCCTTCGAAGCTTAAAAATCGATTTTCTCAAAATTCTGACCTGCTACAGCAAAACGCCGAGACACATATTTCTTTATTTTAAGCCTATTTTCATATTCTGTTAACATTTCTCATGTGTACTCAACAAAATTTGATTTTTTCGTACTGTGTAATAAATAAACGGCAATATATATTTTGAATTTAAAAGACATTCCGAAGGAATGAAGCTAAATTATTCGTTTTCGGAAATTAATTTTTGACAATCCAAAACCAATTTTGTAATATTTACATGCGCAAAAACAAAAAAATTTTTTTTCGCATTCAAACAAATATATTGTAATAATAATATTTTCTTATATTCGCTAAAAGCACATTCGTTACAATCCTAATATACATAGATATATTAATTTAATTTTAATGTTATTCCTTCTTCTACTGGTACGTGAACGTACGTCTCTACACTTTAGAAACCCGCTTAAAAGCAATCAATCTAAAAACATAATACAAACAAAAATAGAAAAATTACATGAGGTGTCAGGGGACACCCGGTTGGAACGTAGTTCCTTTCTATATATATAATGTACTAGTTAGTTCCAACCGTCGGTGGTGCAATGGTAGTGTGAGCGGCTCTAGTGCATGAGGACGTGGGTTCGATCCCTACTCTGACCACCTTGAATTTCTTTAGACGGCGGTCACCTCGCTTAGAGACGGCGACACTGTAACTGTAAAATTAGAACGCGCACAGCTCACTGGTTGTGAGAAGCTCTCCCTAATCCCTTCATGGGATGTAACGGGAAACCATTTCTTTTTATTTTTAGTTCCAACACGCCTAAGGCGCCCGTTGAAAAATACGGTAATTTAAATGGATCTTTAAGAAAAGATACTTTTTGTAAAATGCTAACTTTTGAAACAATGGTGATTTATCCCACCTTTCGTATTATATACACAATTAAAATATTCGAGCGTTTGGTCGATTTTTTTAATTTTGTCATTAATTTAATTTTAATTTTTTTTCATTTTAATTAATTTATCTTCCTGACGATGCTACCCAAAGGACAGCAAAATATTAAAGAATAAAATTATTTAAAAAAACGACCAAACTCTCGATCATTTTAATTGTGAATATGATTAACTTTTTTTAAAAAACAATTTTGTTTTATGAGATGAATTTAAAAAAAGTATATTTTTGGTCCTTTTTGTATGAATATGTATGTAGTATATTTTCCACAAAAGGTCGTTTTTTAAAGAGAGGTACTTCGTTTATTAAAAGCTAATGTTTTTTTAAGAAAACGTACTATTTTTAAGTACTATTTTCTGCAAGAAAAGCCATAAGAGTATGAATATTTTTACAACGAAGCACTTTTTTTTAAGAACATGTATTTCTTAAAGAAGTGATACTCTTTTTCCGGAAAGTTTATTTTTTTAGAAAATGTACTTATTTTCAGAAAGGCTACTTATCTCAAAAGAAATAAAGGTATTATTTTATTTTTTTAAGACAAGGTATTTTTCGAAGAAAAGGTTCTATTAAGAAATAGGATTTCTTTTAGAATTGGTGTTTTTCATCAAAAGAAAAGTTATTTTGTTTTCTACGTGCCCCACAGCACATGCAAAATCCGAATTATTGCAAGAAATGTTTGGAGATTCGATTATTTGAAGAAATTGTGACATTGAATGGTGTCCAAGAAGTTGTGATTTAACACCATTAGACTATTTCTTGTGGGGTTATTTGAAGTCATTGGTCTTTAGCAATAAACCAGACTCTCTTCAAGCTTTACAAATTAATATTCATATTCATGACGGACGAGTTGATTTAGTAGAAAAACTTTTCGAAAATTGTGTTCATCGGATTCGTTCCTGCAAAAGAAGACGTGGAGGGCATTTTAATGACCTTTTTTCATGACTTAATTGTATCGATTGTACTTCACATTAAATAAAAAACATTTGAATTTTCTTAATAATTAGTGTGTTTTTTTAAAGAAATCATAGCACTCAAATTGGGAAACCCTTTATATGGAACAGAAAGTAGTTGCAAACAATGTTTCGTAAAGGCCGAGAAGATTGCCCGCGAAAGTTAGTTCAAATACATATCGGAGCTCTTTCAAATAATAATTCGGCAATATTTTGAAATAATAATTTTTAAAAACAAATAGTAATTTTAAGATCCGTAAACTTATGTATTACTTTATGTATATGGAAAATTAAATTCAATTAAATTTATGTTTACAAAAAAAAACTTTATTTGGCAACTTTTTGAATTAAAATACATCTTATTATGTTAAGCCAAGTTTTTGAGATACTAATCAGCAGATATTTAACATGTTTCAGAAATGGGTGACGAAGAAGATCCGTGGGGACTTGATGACGATACTACTGAGCAACCACCTCAGACTTCAACAACAGCGGCTCCCGAGGCAGTGCAACCAGTTCAAAGTGAATCAACAGAAGTTGCTACTACTACTGACGGGCCTCAACTTGAGGCTGAAGTGGCGCCACCTCCACCGCCCCAAGAAGATGATGGATATAGAAAACCAGTACAATTATACAGACACTGGGTTAGGTAACTATAAGTAACACTTACAATAGTTGTGTTCATATAAACGCGAAAACTTGCACAGCAAACGCCAAAACAAACATGTTCTCATACAAAACGACTTGCACAAAAGTCAAATGTTTTGTTTTCGATTTTTATTCAGTAACATTAATTCGAAAAATTTGTGCAAATCGTTTTGTATGGGATATATTTGTTTTTATATTTGCTGTCCAAGTTTTAGAGGCTCTTGCGCGTTTACGTCAATACCACTAATATATTCAAACGTTACTACTTGTTGTTTCATCTTTTGTTAACAGGCCTAAATTCCTACAGTACAAATACATGTATAACTACAGAACAAATTACTATGACGATGTTATTGACTACTTAGATAAAAGGCAAATTGGAGTAACTAGAGAAATCCCCCGACCTCAGACGTGGGCGGAGCGAATTTTAAGAAGTAACTATTCCAGGTAATAATAAACTTGATATTGTTAAAAACCGTATATTTCTGAAAATCAAATTTTACGTTGAATTTAAAAAATTGTTTTCGTGGAAAAGCTAGGTTAGGTCGAAATATAACTGCCGTGCCATTTTTATTTTTGTAATAAAGCTAGGACATAATTTAAAATATATCAGAATTCCGTCAATATGTATAACAACCCACATTAATCTCCACCACCTATGGGGGCTCCCATACAAAAATTAAATTTTTTTAACAGCCAAAGTCACGATGTCGAAAGAAAGCCTAAGCGAACGACAGCAATGCACTCACTTTCGCTTCAAGTTGGTAGTCACTATCTTTCGACTTGTCGTTCGCATGGCCTTACGTGTTGTAAACAAAAGCATTTAACCATTGTCAAATGACAAAGCTACCAGATCAAAAATTTCAAAAAAAAAAAGGTTACAAAAAAGTACATCTCTGTACCACTCAGCTGGAAAAAACTGACAGCAAAATGTAAAGCAAAACAAACAAAAGAATCATATGCAAACAGACCAAACATTTTGTAATTAAGGGTGGGTTTTTGATATAAGTTTGCAATAAATGATGAATTTATTTGCTTGTTTTTATTGTTATTTGTTTATTATTATTTTTTATTTATTTGACATGAACTTCTTAATAAAATACTGCCATTTTTTTCACTGCTCCTCTGTGGACAGTTTTGAGGCTCCAAAGACTGGCGTTCCACTAACGAACTCGGGATTCTCCTCCATATATCTCACAAATGTTTGCAGCTGCAGCAACGTTGACTTTTTTATGCTGAAATAGATAAACACATGTACAAACAATAATTACTCTAATAAAACAGAAATGATTAACCGTTTACTTACCATTTATTTTCCATTTTGTTGAATATTTTATACGAATTTTAAATTCAATTGTGTTTTTTGGCACTACACGAAAACAAAAACACAAGTGAGTATTTTTGACATTTGCGTTCGCACAGATGACAGCAAAAATAATTAGTGGCTACCGATTTTGTACTGAAATGTTTACGTTTCGTTCGCATAGATTTTCATTCGACTTGTCGTTCTGATGAGTGTTACTGACTTCGAAACCAGCTGTTTGTCGCTAAGAAAGCATGCGAACGTTAACGTTCGACATCGTGACTTTGGCTGTAAATTTTTTCCCGCCTCTCAAACTGCCCCACAGGTACCCTTAGAGGAGTCAAATATATGATCGACGCCCAATATTTTTGCAATTCCCACAGTTTTTCAGTACATATACACCCTAAATCATTAACCCTTGAGGTGGTATTTTATTTTTATAAATGTTTAATCTTTTATTTTTATAAATGTTTTATGAAATCAACTCTACCGCTCCCACGGTGTCTCTTCCTCCTAGCATTTTTCCGAACATTCTTACCCCCTATCTTTAACACATAAGGAGGATCCTATATAAAATATACTTCAAACGATCAAAACCAAATTAATACAGATATGAGAAGAGTGATTGTGAACAGCAAAGTGTGAGCCCAACATTGCAGTATTTCGAATTGAAAATTATGTCATGCAAGCTAACTAATTGTGTTGATCGAAGCGTCACGCACCATATTTGAGTTTTATTCAATTTTACAGAAAGTGAGCGCAATAATATGCAAAATTTTTTCAACCCCTATATTTTCTCAGAACATAACTTCCCTCTTTAAATTTTTTTTTATGAAATCGAGAAGACCGATGTATAAAATAAAATAAATGGTTTCCCATTACATCCCATGAAGTGATTAGTGCCGTCGGTGGTGCAATGGTAGTATGCGCGGCTATTGTGCATGAGAACGTGGGTTCGATCCCTGCTATGACCACCTTAAATTTGTTTCGACGGCGACACTATCGAGTATTTGGCCATGGAAAAAAGCTTCTCGAAATACCGTTCGGAACCGGTGTAAAAATGTAGGCCCCAATCAGTGAATTTAAAACTAGAACGCACACAGCTCACGTGATTGTGAGAATCTCTACCTAATCCCTAAAGTCCGATGTGATATCTTTCATTTAAAATGTAATTGTAACTTTTATTGAGCGAAAAGATACCTGGCTATAAATCGACTTAATTTATTTTTTATCATGCGATGGATATTTCTTCCGTTTGGGCATATTTTCACTACGAAACAATAAAACGATTTCAAGGATTTCTTTGTAGTAGTCTCTGGGTTGTTGTTGGTTCAATTGAGCCAAACAATCGATTTGATCTCAATTTGGACTTGAACTGGTATTGTGGCTGCGACTCCGTCTCCATATAGTGTGCCTTAAATATTTTCCCATTGCTCTTTAAAACGGGCACACACTGACACTCCTCGCCCAGACTTTTTCAGAATTTGAATTCGAACACTTCTCTCAATTGTGATGTCAGCATGACAGATATAAATGATCTCGTTGCAATATTTCCTAAAGCAACAGTGGCGAACCTTGGAATTGACCAGTCTTCAATGACGTGGTTTCGAAGAAATAGCTTGAACGCGGCCAGCCATTTTCTACTCATGCAAAAGCTCGTAAACTTTTTTCCAACGCCTTGTAAGTCTGTCAACATTTTGTCAGCCCAGTGCAGATTAAAAAACTTCGCTTCAGCCAGTTAGCAACGAATAAGTTTGGCGACAGAGTGGACGCTAGAAGCGATGCTATAATATGACGCTACAAACCTCTGCCTGTGTTTTCTTATCTGCTCGCTGAAAGATGTCAGACTGAGAGCGGCACGAGTACAGAGCGAGAAGAGACTGCAAGCGATTGTACGCTACATAGCAGGTTGTGAAATGGTTTGTAGCGTGGGATCGGCAGTATGGGATTTTTTATAAAATTTGTTGAAGGCTTTTCAAGCTTGCACTGGATTTTCTTTAAAATACTCGTATAGCCAAAGAGTCTAACGCAGTCTTGAATAATTAAAAAAAGTGTCATGATGTTTCCGCAGTTCATGATACAAATTGTAGAACGCTTCCTTTTCCCTACGATTTCTATTTATTTAAAAAATATATATTAAAAGTATTGGTTGTCATCAAAAACTTATCGTCTGAATCCATCTTGAACAGATGAGCACCGACTAAAGACTACAACTTATTACAAACCAGAGAACGAACAAAACATAAACAAATGAAAAGGTTATAACATGGTAAAATAAGTACGGTA
The DNA here is from genome assembly GCA_963931995.1 of Phaonia tiefii. Classification (NCBI taxonomy): domain Eukaryota; kingdom Metazoa; phylum Arthropoda; class Insecta; order Diptera; family Muscidae; genus Phaonia; species Phaonia tiefii. The sequence goes on from OZ008369.1 coordinate 219,786,187, forward strand.
AACGCAGTAGGAATTGTTGTAATTTTAGGCAACACAAAACGAATTTGTATTTTGTAATCTGTCAAATTTCCCACATTTGTGTACACAGAAAAAAATATTCCCGAATTAATTTCAATTACTGATTTGCTTGAAAACAGAGATAAAATTCAATTATTTCATTATTTGACTCAATCATTTGAATACTTGGTTCAACAATTTTACATTTTATAAAGCGAAGAAGATCAATTAAAATTTCACTGGAATCAAGTACTTGTGTACTTGAAATTACAACATTCTTTATATGTTAATTGACCTTTTTTTGTTCGATTTTTAAGGCGAATTTTTGTTGTTGTCAGGGAGAACAAGTGGAAGATGCGCATCACCAAAAATCCGTTACAAACGTTGTTTTGTTATTGCAATCGGCACTCGTCAACACAATGACAGCAACAACACACGTGCTACAAAATTATTGCGAAATCAAAACACATCTTTGAGAATTTACAAATAAATGTTCAAACGAAAAAAAGACATACCATAAGAAAAAAGAAAGATTTTCTTAATTATTATTTAATCAGACTGAAATTAATTATAAAAATAAAATGTTCAAAAAATATGAGATGTTGGTTTTTGTTATTTTGGGTGTTAATGGTAATCATTAAAAATTACCGATTTCGATTGAAAGCGAACACCGACTTTTGATTACCAGAATACTCAAGTTGAGTACGCTAGTAATCAAAACATTATATAATTTCGATTAAACGCTCACTGAACTTGATTACGCGCGTAATCAAAACAATTTGTAATTTTGATTAAGCACTCACTCAACTTGATTACACGCGTAATTGAAATTTTCCATAAAAAATTGATTAAAGTCATGCTGAACTCAATTACTAATTTAATTAACAATATTAAGAAATTTTGATTAAATCTGTGCCCAAATAAATATTTGCTTTAATTGAAAACTTTTCAATTACGATCTTACAATTCGAGTAATTGAATTTACAAAAATCGTCATTGGCGGAAATCCAAGTATAAAAATAATTGAATTGACAAATATCGTAATTGATTTGAGCATTCGCTTTTTTCTGTGTATCAACAGTAAAAGTAAACAATAAAGTACAAAAACAAAATACATGTGAATTTAATAAAAAAAACCGGCATTTTCGAATAACCGGTTTTCGGGTTATTCGGAAACCCGATTTTCGGTTTCACAGAATGGAAAAAACCGGTTAATAATTAGGGTTATTTTTCCTTTTTTTCGTTTCCAATGGAAAACAATATGGTTAAATCTTTTTATAAAAATTAATACAAAATCAACACACACAAATTTTTTTTTGTTTCGTTTGCCTATAAAAAAAGGGTTTTTCTTATTCTGACAACATAACAGCATATGTCAGACTTTAATATTTTTAAATTTTCCGATAAAAAACACATCAGTTAATTAAATTCAACTCAATTCATTTCATTTCTATTCAATTCAATCCAATTCATTTCAATTCAATTCGACTCAGTTCAATTCATTTCCATTCAATTCATTTCAATTCCATTCAATTCGTATAATCTTATAAAGTGTAAAAAAATAATTGATACACTAATTTAAATTATTTAATTGTTATTCAAATGATAAAATCATTGCGAAAAAATCTATATATCGTATATTAGGGAGGGTCGAATTGTAGGGGGCTGAACAAATGTAAAAAGGCTCATCGCGATTCTTGTTCTATGGGTCATTTGAAGAATGTTTGCCGAGGAAACCATAGTTCTAAAATGTATTTCGAGCCCCCGGAGTTTTCGAAATATGTTTTTTTCATATTCATTAATCGAGTTAGATATTGGACTAAAAAGGTACAAGAAAATTTTAATTACTCTAGTTAAGCGTGTATTTGGGATTTTTTTGGGTCGACGAATCCATTGTTGACATTTATTTTTATTTTTGAGTACCACCAAAGGGGGCTTTCGCCCATTTTTTTGGGATTTTCACCTTTTTTGGGGAAAATTTACGAAATTGTTGTGAAACTTGACAAATATTTGAGTTTCTCATAATACAGTCCCAAACTTTATATAGCCCATAATGTTCAGCGCTATACTTTAGGGGGGTGCTTATTCACGACCTATATCGATTTCATTTAATTTAAGACGAAGAATGAAAAAAAACATATTTTTTCCTTATTTTACTTTATTGTTTTAGAAATGCATGCATAGAACTGCAAAACCCACCCCGATTAAGCAAGACACGCAACCCTTTTCGTTTTCAAACACACATGTTATTATTGGTTTTTCTTTTAAATTTGCGGAATACGAATTTTTTAAATGTCATTACCATCCTGCTTTGCCAAAAAGCATTCATTGGCTCTTTATTACTTCGAAATTTCCCAAATGATATTTTTTGGTTTGTGTGTTGTTCATACAACCCTTTTCGTTTTCATACACACATGTTGTTATACCTACTACCTACACACCCTACTATCGTACGTTAATGTTTTTTACGAACTCTGATATAAAGACCACTAGAAACAGCCTCGTGCGCATTGCAAAGACGACGCTGAAACGGATCGTGCGAAAACTTACATCGGCCGAGCCTCCCACAAACGGTTTTTTTAAAACTAAAGAAACCAAAAATATTTTGAAAGGTGCATAGAACAATATCAGGTCAACCATGGATCCAGTGCCGTTAACTTCGCAAGCCGCGCCAGCATAAACAAGTACCGAAAGTGAAAGTAGCTTGAAATATATGCCTTCTCACAATGTTGCTGATTTTGGTGTCTTCTGATTTGAGTGGTCTCAATCTGTCAACTAAACAGGATATTTGAAGATGCTATTTTTTCTTGGACGAACGTAAAATGTTTTCATATAAAACAGACACAAATTGATTGAAATTTGGAGCAAACTTAATATTGAAATGACATTCGAATGAAATGTTGTTAGAAAATTGAATACTTTGCTTGACAAATACTACGTTGAAGGTAGATGCAGACCAAAAGGCTCTACTCTCACAGCGTTCCTACAATCCATAAAAGAACTACTTTATATTGGAAAGTGTAAATGTGACTTGAAAGCAGCTCTATGCTCAATTGGATTGATTCCAAAACAGTTGAAAGAGTTCATGATGGATCAACATAATGCCAGAAGATCTACGATACTGGAAAACGAGACAGAAAATGAAGAACAAGTACCTACGTCTACAATAATAAAAATATTTGAAGAGAGTCGAGGTCAAACATACGTACCAGAAGAAGATAAGGATATTGATTATGAGATATCACATTCAATAGGTCCACAAGATGGGACACAAACGAGACGAGGACCATGCACTCCCAGATAGGATGCATTGAACTTTGCTATGATGTGTGATATACTTGGTGTGTCTAATAGAGTATCAATCGAAAAATCTCTTATAGAAGACATTGTTCAACATAATCGTGGCAATTTTGTCATTATGGATAAGAGTAAAGTTCGTAGAGAAAAAGCTAAGTGTATACAAACAGTGCTTCTTAATCGATATGATGCTTCCAATTTAATTACATTTTCATTCGAGGGCAGAAAAAATGATTCTTTAACGATGAAAAACATCAATAAAAAACAACAATTGTTTTAAAGGAACCACATTCCCAATTATTAGGCTACATAAAAGTGGAAAATGAAGACTGAACACAAAGTCATCAAACTAACTCTGCATTATCTGATTGACATAAATACTAGCATAAGAAATGGAATTTTGTGACGATTCAAAATGCAGTTAACAGACCACCGCATTGTTTGTCTGTCTTCTCCATTTTAACGAGTTTCCGCTTAGACATTTGTTTGACACTTTGGAAAAATTATCCACCACTGGACTATGATCCACAACCGGAACCTTGAGCAAACAAATTGAAACTTGTGAAAATTTTCCGGGATGTAATACTTATAAATTATTTATTACTATTTTTAACTCGAGAAGAGAAACTATTTTCAGGCGGTAAACGGTTTTGAGATGGTCACACTGGAAAATATATCTGATTTAAATATTGTTGTATTAACTACGGATGCATTGTAATTGTACAAGATGGCACTTGCAATTTCTTCTGGTGAGGTTTCGACGGATTTGTCCAACATTAAACCAGGGCCAATTGCACATACTCGCTGGCTCACCATGGCCATTACCATCTAAAAATTTAAAAATTCTGGCAAACTATATAATGAAAGTGTATACGCCAATGTACTTCAATATTAAATATTACAACTCGGTCGTGTACGTAGTGTATTATTTTATAAATTCATAGGTTGGACTCAATATTTGGATTTGAATTTAAGACAAATTGTAAATTGTCCTATTGGCAGTGTTGTTCGACGATAAAAAAAAATACGCGACTTAGCTCTTAAAAAAATTTTACACTATCGAAGATCCGATGCAACTGAGAGTTTACAAGAAACCTACAATAAACTGCAATGGCACGGATTATACGCATATAATTGACATGAATGATAATTCAATCATATTCGAACCACCATTTACTATAAGCATTCCTCATGAATATCTGCAACAATATCTAGAAGGCAATGATCCACCGCTGCCTGATCCAAAAATTCCCTTACACATCCAAGAAATGGAACGACACTTAATTGCTCGCTAGCGTGTCCAAACGAGTTGTGGAACAGAATCGAGAAGGAGTTATGGCGGTGACATTAGAAAGCTTGAAAGCAAGAATGACTTACACAAACAACTTCGTCTCTATTATTTTATTAAAGTCGTGTTTCTGTTCCTTTTATTACTGAATTCAATTGAGTTTTGAATTTTTAAAGAAAAACAATAAAGTAAAATAAGGAAAAAATATGTTTGAGAACTTTGGTTTCTTCGGAAAACTTTCTTTAAATGACCCACAGAACAAGAATCGCGATGAGCCTTTGTCGCAAAAAAATTTGACCCACCCTATTATATACATATATGTATATTCCAAAATAGATGTCGTGTTACTTAATTCAAAACAATAGTTAATAATATAGGAAAATTATATCTTTTTTTCTTTTTTGTTTAATTATTAAAAGTTTGAAAGGATTTTTAACACAAATTAAGTATAAACGGTTAACAGACATTTAATAACAGGTTTTCGGTTAATTCAAAAATTAAATTTTTCCAAAAACCGGCACACGCTTAATTGCGTTAATTGCAAGAAAAGCGGTATTTCGGTTTTGAACACTCTAGTTATTTATAGTGTTTGGCCAGCGCATAGCATATGCACTAAATTGTGTAAGAAAGTTGACGTTCACTACTCTCTCTTATAGAACGCTTTCAATAACAAACAACTCGCTCCGCACAATGTAGCTCTTATGCATTAAACACATAGACGACAGCAAGCTACGAGCGACAACCTGTCAAAATTAAAACACACACGTTTATATGAAAATGATTACATTGACGGCGTCACAGCAGCACGACGGCACAACAACCGTTGCAGTTGTCGCCAATATAAACTAATTTCTATTTTGAAAGGCGACAATATCAGATACAGTGTTGGTAATGCACTAAAGTAGTTGTAATAATTTGGAGATTAAAGGCGTTTAACTAAAAACTGAAAATTTGTGTCAAACATTTTGGGATTTATTAAATGTTTTATCAGCCGGCTTTCGATTTTTTTTTGGTGGATAGCGTAGTTGAAACAAATAATTCTGAATTGAAAAATTTTCTGCCCAGAAAAAATCATTGTTGTACTATGCGCGTTCAAGGTGCACAAAACCAAACTCGCGTTCAATTTTTCACGTTTTGTAAAAAAACCACACATATTCAGTGAAAAACGGAATGTATTTTTATTGCTTCTTGGTATGCTAAAATATAATTTCGCTATATAAAGATGTCTTGTGTAGTCGGTCTTCGTCCGGGGGTATGCCAAAATATGGCTTCGTCTTTTAAATATTTCCTGCCTCTTCGGAATGTCCACTCATTAATAAACAAACTATAATGAAAATAAAACATATGCATGTACTTCGTGTAAAGAAATTACAAAAACAAATACTCTTTTCAATAAATTATTTTGTAGAACATAAATCGTTTGTTTGTTTGTCTAATAAACGTCATATTGGCATCACAATATCAGCTGTTTAAGCGTAGCTGCCGTTTTCAAAATATTTAAAAAGGTGGCTACACAACGACAAATGTCGCCAACGACATTTGAAGTCAGCCGTCGTGCAGCTTGCTGTCGTCTATGTGGTTAATGCATTAATCTGTAGCTCTGATACTGGCTTAGCACGAAGTATTATAGCTGCGCTTCTAGCGTGCACTCTGTCATCAGCCTAAATCTTATAACGGGTCCGCCAAATAACTTTTTTTTTGAAAATGCTATAAAAAAAACTACTGAATATTTTCTCAAACTTCTTTTTTTATTTGAAAGTACAATCCTTCCGGTTAATAATGGAAAAAAATTTCATTCAAATTGCTGCCTTGGCTTGCCATGCAGTAGCCTACACGATCGGTCCAATTTTGAAGCACATTATCGATTGTGTGCAGCTATTGTGTGCAGTATTTCACCAATGGCTTCACGAATATTGTCCTTTAAAGTGTCAATTGTCTCTGGCTTGTCGGCGTAACACTTATCTTTGAGGGCACCCCACAAATAATAGTCCAACGGTGTCAAATCGCAGCTCCGAGGAGGCCAAACGACATCAGCTCTGCGGCTGATAATGCGATCTTCAAAAACAGGGCGCAAAACATCGAGTGTAGCTTCGGCTGTGTGCACGTAGCGCCGTCTTGTTGAAGCCAAATGTTGCCAATATCCTCCTCTTCAATTTTTGTGAACAAAAATTCGTTCAACATGGCCCGATAACGATCGCCATTGACTGTAACGGCCACTCCTTGCTCATTTTCGAAGTAAAATGGCCCAATTATGACTCTGGACCAAAATCCGCACCAAACAGTGACTCGTTTTCGGTGCATCGGCTTTTCAATGTATGCGTGCGGGTTTTCTGTGCCCCAAATGCCCCAAATGCGACAATTTTGCTTGTTTACATAACCGCCAAGATCAAAATGAGCTTCATCTGAAAAGATGATTTTTTGGCAAAATCAGCATCTGCAACATTACGATGATTTTCAAAGTAATGTCGCAATATTTCCCAGCGTTGTTCAAGCGTATACACAACCATATTCGTTCAGCGGAAGGATAAAACTAATTATCTGCCAAATCAGACATGAGCTAAGTGTTACCATTCACGAAATAAGCACTAGTTGAAAAAAAAACGTTACATGGTGGACCCTTTAGTACATTCGCACTGGTAAGATATTGGTTTTATTCGGATTTGTTTGAAAGTCAAGGCGCATTGACGATTTATATTTACTACGACAATAAACGCACCAAGCCTACAACAATTGGCATTTAGCTTTGTCTGGTATTTTCCTACAATCAAATTCAGCACAAATGTATTCCAAGAATAAAAGTATTAAAAATATATTTTTGAGATACAAGAAATACCTAAGGAATTAGTAAATAAGTCGGCTATTATAGTGGTACCACCACATAAATGTGCCGTGATTGAAATATTTGTAAACAAACATACTATTCATGCGGCAAAGCGGCAAAATACAAAAAAATTCTAGCATCGATTGCTTTATTACATAAATATAATTCTTATTTCATTTTCCATTTTCTTCAAAAATGCAACAACCTGCCGACGATTTTGTGTACGGGCTTGTCCAAGGAACATCTAAGGGCAATCAATATACGAGTCTTACATCTGTCGGAAACATATACCAGATCCGCAGTAAAGCATTTGATACTCCCTTGAAACTCGCTTCGTGGTCAGAGTTGAATGAATGCACTTGATTTGGTTGATCACAAATTGGCAACTGAAATTACACACTACAAACGTGTTAATATAAATTTTCCACTTTCAAATATGTTTATGTACACTTGGTTTGTGTATCAAAAACGTAACAAGTGGGTCACTCAGTGGGTAAGCCTAACACGAGTACGATGAATCCAGTGATGCTAACCGTTTTTCTACGTACGTTGGCTGTTGTTTTCAATATATTTGAGATCGAAAATTATTATTCCTTGTACCTAAATATTTAAATTTTTCTCATTTTTCTACCATTTATTGAACATAAATCTATGTATATCGGTCCAAAAAACATCTTATCGATAAACGTGGGGCAAAACATGAAAAAATAATTAAAATAAAAACATAAAAAAATAATTAAATTGAAAAGTCTTAAATTTTTCCAAATTGTTTCTTATTACTGTTTCATAAAATGTTCAGTGTAGTGATACCGATTTTATGGTAATTTTGCACCATTTATTTGGTGGTAGGGTGCTCCGATTAGGACAATTTGTTTATCGCCACATAATTCAAACGAAATATTGTAAGAAATAAGCACATCAACTATTCACATCAAGTATCACAAACAGAGTGAACTAGCAACAATAACGAAAGGAGGTCAGAGCACGCAGTACACATCACAGCTACAAATTACTGTTCTATTCTAGAGTTGACGACTGGTGAGTGCCGTATTCAACTATCAGTCCATGAAATTCAATCTTGCTACTGCTATGCACAGAATTTCACAATGTATATTAGGGATAGGAAACTGTACTTGACAAACCAAGTTGACAATTGAATTGAAGGAAATTAACTCGAAGCAATATCTGATATCGGATGTCGAAAATCCGCAATTCGTCGTAGCCCTGAAATAAGGTTTGTTCGTTTACTTTCCCAGTAAAAATTTCCAGGAATATATTTTTGAGAGAGAAAGAACGATTTTGCTCTCTTTCTGAAAATTTGCACAAAAAGTACGCGCACGACTTCAAGTAAAAATTTCAATGAAAACATCTGGTGTAGTTGTATCCTTTATTTATGACGTCGTCGGTTCTCCAGAATTTTTCTTATCGTGTTTTGGGCTAATACAAAACTATTTAGATAGTATGTGTCACAAAAAACGATTCGTCCCTAGAGGGATTGAAGGTATGGCCGACCACCACTATTTTTTGCACCCCCTAAGGGGGATCCCATACAAAAATTAGGGTTCTAGTATAAAATATGCTCGCACCGCAAGGGGAGCCTTCAGAGGGGTCAAATGTATGACTGACCACCAAAGTTTGTGCAATCATAATAGCTGAAATATAAACTTTTTTTATTTTTTATAGCTCTTCCGCGGTTTCTCAATCGTAATAATGAAATCTGTTGTTAATCGAAGCAAAACTACAAAATGGAGGAAAAATCGATTGAAAAAATCAGGAACGTGGTAAAAATTGTGAATGTGGGTAAAAAAGATTGTGAAAAGGGTAATTTTCAATATGCGAGAAAACACATTTGGAAAGATTAGCAATGTGGCAAAATTTGTGAATGTGCTTAGTGGGCGAGAAGGGTATAACTTTAAAATGAGGGAACAATCGTTTGGAAAGATTGACAAAAATGTCGAATGCGGGTCAAAGTGGGTAAAACTTCAAATGCGAGAAAAATCGTTTGATAGGATTAGAAATCTGGTGAAAATTGTGAGTGCGGCTAACAGGGTAAAGAGGGGCGAAAAGGGTGTTTTGTACTCAATCAAAATAGTTTGAGGTGATTTTGTTTAAACGTTGGATAGTTTAATGCATGGGTTCAATAATACCAGATAGAGGCATTAGTATAAATCATCCAACAAGAGAACACCGACGGCATTTTGCGTTTGTGTGGTAAAATAGGCGTGTTAAATAAATGTATACCAACAACAAAAATCAACACAATGGTGTAAACTAGGTTAAAATTTCACATTTCTATACCAAACCGACTTGAAAAAGTTATGTCAACAATTCTTGTAACTCTACACCTCTCATTTGCATAAACCTATGACGAAGAGTGTGAAATTAAATGTCAGATGAGAGAAATGGCTTCTCTATCCTAATTTTCTCTATGAGAACATCGATGCCTAAATTTCGATATTATTCACAATTAAGTGAAGGTATCTCATTTTGACAAGATTTTCGAATTGTTGTTTGAGTTATATCTTTGACGTTTGGGAATAAGGTCTTAAGTCAGAAACTGTAGTTTTTCGTAATTTTAAATTGAAAATTATTTATATATGAAATTTTCTGACTTATTGCCTAAAGAGCAAATGATTACGATTGGATGGAGTTGTGCTAGATTTAAGTTATTAATACCAAACGAAAGAGAAAAAAAAATTGAGTTAAACCCAATCAAAAACCCAAAATGCATTTTTTTGACTTAAGACCTTATTCCCAAACGTCAAAGATATTATAATCTAAAATAATGTTTTCAGTCGCAGATCAGCCTTTGTTATCGTCAGACGTGCTTACTCGTAATAGTTGACAGCGTTATTATGTTTACAGAAAATACAGTAATTTCATCCGAGAAAAAAATTAAACAATTTACAACAGTATTAGTACAATATTCATAAAGCACAATAAAGCGTATACGCGAAAGTGATGATGTGAATGCACATCTTGTGACAATGACGGGAAAAATACCGAAAAAAATTTTGCTGCAACCAAAGCAGCCAACTTACTTTTCTCCTTTACAAACTATCGATGATGATAATATTGAGAACGACCATCAAAAAAGTGAAGTCAAACCTCATATTCCTCCAATAACAATACTTAAATGTAAGATCGAGGAAATTTATGAGATCTGCAAAAAAATTTTAATTAAAGATTATGCTATTCGCAAAATTTCAATCTTTTGCAATGCTAAGAACGATTACGACCTTATTCGCAGTGCTCTTAATGATAAATATCAGTATTTCACTTATGAAACTAAAGACGAAAAACCTTACAAAGCCTTACTCTTTAGTCTAGAATCGCATGACCCCAATGTTATTAAAACAAATTGATCGACTTGGGCCTCCAATATCTGGACGTTAAAATTGTTCACAAAAAAACAGTTTACGCGATGTAGATTAGGGTGGACCTTGTGTCGATATTTTGGTAGATGAGGGCTCTATTCCGTGCCTTGAAAAAAAATGACAATGCCGAAAAAAAAAATTAAAAAAAAAAACATTAGGGGTTGCGCACGAGCCGAGAAAAAGGTCCACTTTGCCAAAATTAGTGGGGAAATTGCCATAGGTCATCAGGGGTCACCCGTAGGGGGGAAGAATGTATGGCCGACCCCCATTAACTTTTTACCGCCAACATTTTCCCCCAAGACACCCACCCCCTATCTCCTCCCCTTAGGGGGGTCACCATACAAAAATGGACGTTGCTCAGTATTTTCGAAAAACACCATAGGTCATCAGGGGTCACCCCTAGGGGGGCAAAATATATGACCGACACCCATTAACTTTTCATCCCCAACATCTTTTCCGAACAAACTTACCCTCTATCTCCACTCCTTGAGGGACTCCCCATACAAAAATAAAAGAAGCTGTAACTGAGTAGTACTACTAAGCACTCTTAATATAATATAGTCAAATTAACATATTTTTGTTCGCTGATGGGTATTTCTTGCGGTAAGAATCGATAACATGTAGTAAATACTGTTTCTCTTCTTCGCCTTGACACAGTATTCTATTATAATCTTGTATCATTTTTACTCCTCTTTCGGCAGTGTCGTTCACAACGCGCAAGTTATTTACAATTCTACGACCTTCTTGATAGTCTGCGCGAGATTTCCAGGTTGCTGGATTTGCAAGAATGAAATCTTGCGATATTCCAAATCGTACAAATAAATTTTTGGTATTATGAGAGACGAAGTTGCTCAAGTCTTTAGCCAAGAATTCCTCATTCACATCTTTGAATTTCACCTCAATTTTTTTAACGCTGGTGCTTTTGATTACGACGCGAGGAGCTGGGGGAACCGGGTCGTCTTCTTCATCTTCTTCACCTTCTTCGTCTTCTTCATCTTCTTCACCTTCTTCGTCTTCTTCATCTTCTTCACCTTTTTCGTCTTCTTCACCTTCGTCATTCTCATTTTCTAGCAATGCTTGGGCCATTTTGGCCTTCAACTCATTTGAAACCTTGTCATCGAAAAAGGCAAGGGCTATGTGCTCATCGGCGAGATACCATAGGTGACCGATAAATTTCTTTATCATTACCCGAGATAAATCCTGGTCAACGGACTTGTACTCGACGATGTCCTTCAAAAACTTCCAATCTTGATTCGGCGCCTCAGCTGCTCGAGAAGAACCAAACCATGCCTTGACGTAAAGTCGCACCACAAAAATACAAACGTGTCGAATACCATTCAATTCACATACAGATAAGTGAAAAGTTCTCCGAAACAAAAACATCTTGAGGCTGTAAATGGCTTTTGCCATCCATCGAGCATGGGAAACGGGTCCTGGAGGTCGGAAATGGTAATTCTCAAGTTTTTCACCCAGAAACAAAAGAATTAATTATAGCATTTCTTTGTAGTCATCGCGAGGGTGTTTCTCCTTCAATTGATCTAAGCAAAACTTCTTTATGCCGACTTGCATTGCCACAGGAATTTTTCTGACGACTTGATCGTCTATCAAGCCAGAATGGAATGGTTTAACCTTTACAGCGTCCCATTCCTGTTTGAAACGGTCAAAGCAAGGAACGCCTGGTGCACTGGTCTTTCCCATTTTTGTCTCAAAAACTTCCCTTAGCACCAGTTCGTATACGTGGTGTCTGCAAGGTAAATATAAGATTTCTCTCTCCAACAGCCGCTCAAGAGCAACTGCGGCTCCGGAGAATGGGCCACTGTTCGTTGATGTCGTGTCGAAAGAAAGTCCTTGTATTCGATGTGTCATATGCCAAGATGCCAACAGTTGATAAACGGCATGTGCTATTCTCCGGCCTTTTCCTTTCCCATCTTCTACTTTGGGAACTCCAAGAAGTTGTTCTTTTTCTCCGTAAGAGACAATTACCGGTAGACGGTCCACCTTCTTTGTACCCACAAAATCCAAAAGCATTTTGCCATCCCAATGGACTACGAAGGATTTAGCTGCGACAAGCTGGAGATGAATGAAACGCGTTGAAGAATAAGAATTCTGAATGAGAGCAAATAAATCTATGCGATCTTACTTCTGGATTGTCTTTCACATAACTCAGCATGTTCTCTCGATTTGAACGCCGACATCTCCGAAGCGACGTACGGTTTATTGTGTATTGTTGAGGATCGCGTCCAAATGCTTCTGCCGCCGCTATCATAATGCCGACCGCGTCTCGGTCAGTCACTTTGCACTTGTCCAAAGCTGATAGGACTCGTTCAGTAAAACATTGTTTGTAACCTCTTCTGTCACCAACATTTGACGGGCCAGCTTCTGCCGGGAAGTTTTCGTCCTGTCTCCCATTATCATCGCTTGAATCACTGCTTGAAAATTTAACCACTGCAATTGAACGAATTTCATTTGAATATAAACATTGGACGAACACACAAAGCGCGAAATAGCTTACCGCCTTTAGCGAACCGATCTCTACTAGATTCCGTTGCACGTTTGCGTCGCAACTCTTCTTGTTCTTCGCGCTCAGCTTTTCTTTTCCTCGTTCGAGTATCAGTAGCGTCCACACCTCCCATAGTTCCTGGCCGGCCATCTTCTCTTTGCTTTAGCAGAAACTCAATGTCTTCGGTATTTGTCATTTTTTCAAGGGCGTTGGCGTGTGCGATGTCGAAAAGATTATCCAAGCTATCAGAAAACGTATTCTCTTTTTCTCTAGTGGACTCAGTCTTTCTGTGAGATGACTTTCTTAAAGCATCCCACTCATCGTGCAGCGCAGCTATTTTTCTTGTAACATCTCCTCTGGCTTTCGTCGGAATAGCTGCTTGGCGCCAAAAAATCATCACTGCGTCCGCGACTATAACCGCACTATTTTTCTTCGACATGTTTCGTTTGCGAATGTTGAAGAAATGCATTCTTAGCACTTGCTTCTTCGACGGTAATTTGTTCCCCGTAATATTCATGCTTGGATAACCAATCAAAAAAATATCGTCGCGCGATCTAAGTCGTGTTGTCATCTTAACTTTTAAAAAACGGGAGAAAAATCAATTTACTTTTCGCGGTCGTCGGCACTTGTTGAATGACAACAATCGATGAATGAACTGCTATTTATAACTACTACGTATTTTGCAATATTTTACTGCCAGGTACTGATGAATGGGGGCATCTGCTAAGGGTGCCTATGTACCTGATTCAGCACGTGTGCGTTTCAAATTTTTCAAGACTTTCCAAACAATGACCACTCTTGAATATTGGTGGAATTTCTGTAAAAAAATCAAAAAAAATCAAAAAAATCTCGATATTGTGCAACTGTAAATACATAGATTTTCAGTATTTTTGTATGGGGAGTCCCTCAAGGAGTGGAGATAGAGGGTAAGTTTGTTCGGAAAAGATGTTGGGGATGAAAAGTTAATGGGGGTCGGTCATATATTTTGCCCCCTAGGGGTGACCCCTGATGACCTATGGTGTTTTTCGAAAATACTGAGCAACCTCCATTTTTGTATGGTGCCCCCCTAAGGGGAGGAGATAGGGGGTGGGTGTCTTGGGGGAAAATGTTGGCGGTAAAATGTTAATGGGGGTCGGCCATACATTCTTCCCCCCTACGGGTGACCCCTGATGACCTATGGCAATTTCCCCCCTAATTTAGGCAAAGTGGACCTTTTTCTCGGCTCGTGCGCAACCCCTAATGTTTTTTTTTTTAATTTTTTTTTTCGGCATTGTCATTTTTTTTCAAAAAGGCACGGAATAGAGCCCTCATCTACCAAAATATCGCAAAAATGTAATTTCAAGGTCCACCTTAATGTAGATATGTCATATATGTAGTCTACTTCCACCAAAAGACTATCACTATTAAAGAACTCAGGCAGAAATATTCTGTTATTCACTACGTTAAAGTTAAATGGGATTTCCAATCAACCAAAAAATCTCACATTACACAATGTCATAATTGTCAAATGTATGGCCATGGTTCAAGTCGCTGTAAGGTGAAAACATTTTGTGCAAAGAGACTGCCATAAGATGTGCGAATTGCAATGGACCGCACAAATCTACAGACAACGAGTGCCCAAGCAAATCCCATTATTTGAATGCTAAACAACGAAACCAACGTACAAATAGACACCAAAATATCAACAACGCAAACATCATTAACAACAACACCAACTTTCCTAATGTATTGCGCCAAAATGGACATCAGCAGACCGGGATTTGGCAGAACCAAGGAAATTTCAATATCAGCAACAATAGCAACGTAAACACCCATAACAACAACAATGGTTTTCAAAATATGGGCAACTTCAACTCGAGTACTGGAGACTTATTTACTATCCAGGAGTTACAGACAAAAAGTATTGAATTAATTACGAAATTAAGAAATTGTAATTCTAAGCTAGACCATTAATGATATTATCATAATAACATGGAACGCCAGAGGTCGTAAAAACAAAAGCTCAGAACTATTTAAATTCCTATTAGCATTTAACGTTCACATATGTTTAATTTCCGAAACCTGGTTAAAACCCAACGTATCACTAAATCACCGAGAGTTTTTTATTTACAGAAATGATAGGGAAGTAAGGACTGGTGCTGGTGTTGCAATAGTCATTAGGAAAAATCTTTCTCATTCGATCTTACCAATTGTTAACACTTCATTAATTGAAAATATTGGAATCAAAATATTCACAGATAATGGTAGCACCAATATTTACGCATGCTATTTCCCAGGTGGTCTGGCTGGTGCAGATGGTTATCGGAAAATTATGTTTGCAACTGACATTCACCAGCTCAGTAGAAGTGACAGATACATTCTAGGTAGTGACTTTAATAGCAGACACCAGTCTTGCGGATGTGTGAGAGCAAATTGTTGGGGTAATATTTTAAATGAGAAACAACATTCTTATAACTTAAATAAATTACATCCCTTGGAGAATACTTATGTGCCTTCACAATTAAATCGCCAAGGTTCAACCATAGACTTATTTTTAACAAATGTTATGGAAATTATGTCCTCAGCTGAAGTAATCAACGATTTAAGCTCAGACCATCTCCCAGTTAAAGTGAAAGTCAAAAAAAGGGTATAAATACTGACTCTAGAGTACGTAACTATAAATATGCTAATTGGTACCGATTTTCACAATATATTAATAGACATCTCCTAATCCCCATGGAACATTCTATAACTGACTGTGACCTTATTGACTCAATGCTTGAGCATTTCACTACTATTATTTTCGACGCATGATAGCGTTCCTCTAACACGTAAAAGAAACTACAGAAAACCTTTTCCTCGATACATAAAATCTCTAATTCGTGGAAGCAATTATTATCGAAGAAACTGGATACGTCATAGAAATGTTATTGATTATTATGAATTCAGATATTTAAATTCAGTAATTAAGCACGAAATCGCCATTTTTAGAAATGTGTCCTGGAATCGAATATTGTCTTCATTTGATAAAGGCTCTTCCCCTTTTTGGAAGCTTACAAAGATCTTAAGGAAGAAGTCGAAAAATGTACCAATATTGACGTTTAACGATATTCGTTACAGTACGAATACCGAGAAGTGCGAAATATTGGCTAGAACATTTTGTGAAAATCATACACATTCTTCAGTTTTCGTCGACCAAACCAAACCACATGTATCGATGCTTTTAATTCAAGTTTCGCATCAAACGATCAACATTTGATAAACATGTCAGCTATTAAAGCCATTTTAAAGGGTCTTAAATCTGGAAAATCCCCTGGCTATAAATGTCTTAAATCTCTACCTAAAAATGGAAGCAAATATTTGACTATTTTTATAAATGCCTGTCTCAAATTTGGTTACTTTCCAAGTAAATTAAAGGAAGCTAAAGTAATTGGCATAAAAAAGCCTAATAAACCAGCCGATTCACCATATTCATACCGCCCAATAAGTCTACCTCTTCAGTTAGCAAATTACTTGAGAAAGTGATTAAAAATAAAATCTCAGAGTTTACTGAATCGAATACTATTCTCCCAAACCAACAATTCGGTTTTCCATCCTCGTCAAATTGCATTATGTCGATTTTTGCTGACGATACGGCAATCTTGAGCTCTGGTGTACTATATTCAGAAATTTAAGTTAACCTACAGATCGCACTGGCAAATATATTCCAATATTTTTCAAAATGGAAAATTGTCATTAACTGTGATAAAAACCAGGCCATATATTTCACACGTAAGCGGAAGAGCTGTTTTATTCCTCATAGTGACATTATTGTTAACAATACTGAGATCAAATTGGGAAACAAATGTCAAATATGTACGTGTAGTTTTGGATACAAAACTTACATTTAAAGACCACGTGCCATATATTGTCAACAAATGCAATATACTTATTAGGAATCTTTACCCCTTTATAAATAGAAACTCACAATTAAACATTGATAACAAAAAGCTAATATTGAAATCCATATTCCATGCTGTCATGTTTTATGCATCACCTGTCTGAGCAAATAGTGCTAAATGTCACTTAACAAAGCTTCAAATTTTGCCAAATAAATTGTTGAAGTTAATTTATGATCTTCCGAGCTTATGCCGGTTCCGAGACTTCACCAAATTGCTGAAACGGATTTTGTGATATCGAAAATAGAATGCCTGTCTGTAAATTTTTACTCCAGGTGTTCTCAATCAGAATACAATCATATTGTCGAGCTGGCCTCACATTAAGTAGTTTTAAGTTTTATTAAATGTTAAAAAAATGCACAAAGGTTTTTTTTTGCAAATTTTTACCTGTAAATCTTATATTATTGTAAAAAAGTATATATAGAATTAAGAATGTTGATAACCTTAAAGTAGAAAAATTCCTGAACTCTTTAAATGTATATATGTATTATAAAATATCAAACCTGTAATGCCATGATGAATAAACTGAATTGAATTGAAAATAATGTTTTTATTTTTACTAAATACGTTTTACAAATTTTCGCCTATGTTACGCACGATATTTCAGATTGAAAGTGCATTGCGTACTACCACATTTGTATTTTATGCTATAGATTTTGGTAAAACCCCATTTGTTATCCTAGGCAACCTGTTCAACCGAAAAATATTTTCAAATTGATGAATGCATTTTTACAAAATAAATTGTAAATGCATTCAGCTGTAACAGCTTTGTATTTTATGCCTGTGCTCTTGTGAAAACCCCACACAAAAAAGTGGGATAAGTTGAATTATATTATATTTATTATTATTAAAGATAATCTCAACTCGTTTTGCATATTAGAAGTAATCTCATTGTTTTGTGCAATACTGTAAAATTGAATCAAAAATCAATAAGAAATTCAGAAAATTTTCGTGCAGAAACCACCAATGAAATCGGGTATTTTGCACAGATTCATTAAATAAAAAACTATAAAGATTACAATAATATAAATCCGCAAAATATTAACCGATACTGGGCACCGAATTCAATATGCCATTGATGTCAACCTATGTTAAGTGGTGTAGCATTCAACGAGTCCGTCGTACTTGGTATAGGCATGTTTTCTTTGAGCATATCGAGTACCCGCACGCATTTAGTTTCCGGCTTCTTAAGTTTCCGTGCTCGCATATATAGGACAGCTAAGGATTTTAGAGATAGGTTAAGAAAAGAAAGTTCTACACTAGAAAACAAAGAAAGCTGTACCAGGTGTATGGATCTTGACACCTGTTTTCCCCCTCCCATCCATGACAATGAGTGAATAGCATTTGGATTTCATGGTCCCAATGATTGTCAACCCAACTGACTGCTTATTTAGAAATCAAAATGTATATGTCTGCAAATTCATTTTATTTTAATTAATATTCAAAGTAATATTTCGAGCTTAAATCTGATTAAAATTAAAGGAAACTCTATTATCCCAATTGAATTGAGCTGATTTTATACCTGAATACAATCATAATTACAACTAATATAGTATGACAGAACCTGAGTCGTCAGCGTTCTTAACCGGAGTGGTTAGCTACTACACTAATAAACCTTTTCTTGGCTGACAGCTTACACTTTATTTGAACTGTGATATATATTTGAAGCTTTTATTTCCAACAAATATCACTTTCATTCCACACATCAGACATTATTTTATTTTATTATTTTCTACTTTTATATTATAGTCAAGTATAAGTATATTCTAGAAAATGTTTAATCTTAATCAAAACACCGTATGTATTTATAAAAAGTTTAATCTATTAATTTCCGAATTTTAGGTTAATGTTTTTTTTTTGACGTAGAATACGTCTTACCTTACGGTATGAGGAGTCATGTCAGGTTTTTATTGTTGTAATCTTTATTTCATTGAATTTGAGGAAACGGCTAGATGAATTTTTTTAAATTTTTTTTGTAGGTAAATGAAGATGTTATCTTTCGTTTGATATACATTTCATATTGGTTGATATCTTCCTAATATTTAAATTTCTCAAATGAAAATTGTTTAAACACATACACTCAGCCATATGTGTGGTGTTTGGTTGAGTGTTTTTGGTTGCTCAACATTGCTTAGGAACATGGCAACATGTATCTAGTAAAAAGTGAAACAAACAGTAAGCTAACGTAATAAAGCTTTTTTGCGAAAGCTTCAATAAAGCTGTTGTAACATTAATTTTGAATTGTAAAGCGTAAAGCTTTCACACAACGCTCGAATGCTAATGCGAAGACTCGATAAGGTGAACCTTTTTTAATATTAGGGCGGCCCTCTCAACATTCGCAGAACTTATTTCAATAAAAATATTAATTAAAATACATAAATTAAATTAAGTTTAAAAAAATTGAACATAATATATTTTTTTTAAACGGACTTGAATCAAATGCCGTTGGTAAATATAAAAATTACAGCAGACAGTTGTCCGAGGCTTTGGCCACGGACTGTCCCTGCAGGCTGTGTCAGAGACACGGCCATTAAGTTTAACGTAGAATACGCCATCCGATAAGGCAGAAAACATATATAACAATAAATGATAAATAATATAAGCAAATGAATTTATTGTTATATATGTTTTCTGTCTTATCGGATGGCGTATTCTACGTTAAACTTAATGGCCGTGTCTCTGACACAGCCTGCAGGGACAGTCCGTGGCCGAAGGCCTCGGACAACTGTCTGCTGTAATTTTTTGTTAGCTTAATGCCAGTTTTACTTTCAAATTGGCACACCAATTTCATTTTACGTTCTCAAATAAAATTAATATTTAGTTTTAACATATTTTAACGGACCATCTCTGTTCCTGCAACTTCTGGAGTAGATTTTAGTGATGTTGCTGGGTTTTTTCTTTACCTAAAGCTGATTCTGGAAATGATGGGGGTTTCCGATGAGGGTTGCCCGGGCCCGAGTACTATTATTTGGGTTCATGGTTTCTGCCGGAATCTATACCCCAGAGAAGAATTTTGGAATAAAGTTTCGTAGGTGGCTACCAGTATATCATGTCTTACGTTTTAAAAATCTGTGATTTCGTTTAAAGGCACGATATTAGTGAATAATCGAAATACGCCTATCCCCAATTCTGACCAAGGATCCAAAGGTAAGCAGCTAAACCAAATTGTCGCGCTAAATTGTCTGTTTCTATTGCTCCACGTAATTTCCAATTTGGGAGAGTGATGCAATATAATAAAATAACTAAATATATCACTTGTAACAAGCAGCAAGACAGCTCACTCACAAGTACTGACGGAGGTCGTAATAAAAATGCAACCTCTCTGGCCGACTTTGCTGATATTTATAAATTAACCTCACCTGAAAGTGTTACGCTAGCTGCATCAGTTTAGAAACATTTCTTTGGAACTGTTCTGCTATTTACAGAATAAGTACACCTACATATTCCATCACACAGACGCGTCTCCACTACTACAATCCATCGAAAGTATTACATAAGGTACTCAAAATGCACTCAACTGCAACTTGAACATCATAGTGACAGTTTGAGTTCGAACTAAAAATAAACTCGCCGAACTCAACTTACTCTGTGGCTTACGACCTAGTGCTTCCGCCTATCGTTCCAAATGTTGGGAGTTCAAATCCCCCGGACAGGATAGTTTTTTTCCGTATTATTAAAAGTTTTAATCCATTTTTGGTACAAGCTTAATTTACTTAATTTTATATTCAGGATTGCAATATTTTGACGATTTAGAGACAACACGTGAATATTGGACCCGATTGTTACTTTTGCTTACAAAAAATACGGATTCGGAAAACATATGCGATGGTGTTACCCCACGAGATCAAGTGCTGGCTTTACGTTTCCAGCTCTACATTCCGATGGAAGTCCATGTCCGGAGGTTTGACCAGAGGTTTGACCATCTGCAGTTGCTTTGACCTCAAGCATGCGGTACACATCAGATAGTTTTGATCGAAAGGCGAAATTAAAATATCTGGCAATACAACTCGAACTTCCGGTAGAAAAATCAACGTTCTTGCATCTCGTTGAAGAGGTCAACATCTCTTAGAAAATAGTGTCAATTCAACCGTCTACAGTAACCGGCATATCCCTGCGTTTACCCGAGACAAGACAATTGCTACTATATATTAATAAAATTTTTATTTTGGCCCAAAAGAGTATTTATAAAATTTCATAAACACTATGTTTGTCAATAGCGTAGTGCATTGTGGAGATATGATGTCTTCAGTGAAATTGAATGAGGCTTTTTTTGGTAAAACACATAAATCCTCTATCGAGTGGTTGTCAAACACAAGAAATCGATATATTCAACTTTTGCCGATCCTGTTGGTTCTTTTTGAAAGCAGTGTTTAGCCAGCGACAAAGAATAGGCAGTTTTAGGATTTAAGTTTTCTAAAACATGGTTACCTTTTGATTTTAGAATAGGCCGCGCAAAATAAAAGTGGAATATTTATACAGAGTAGGAGTTCTTTTCGTCCGGGAGTTTTATATGCTCACCCACGGCTTGCTTTCTGCAAAGGAATCGGTCACACCCAAAAAGCTGTTGCACGATGTTATTCATCGACAGCAGCACAGAAAACCTTAAAACAGATTTCCGCACAATGACATTTAATGGCCAATTCGTATGTAACTTGTGTGTTTTCGTGGACTAGTAAGGTCAACTGGCATTCAAGATAATAATATATTAATTTAATATATTAAAACTTAACACCAACAATAAAACAAAAGAATTTTAACTGCTGATAAAAAGATAATTACCCACAATAACTTAAAAGCAGTGACTGGAGAAACACTTTACCCATAATCTGGAAGAGCATGTTAAATCTAATGAACCGAAGACCTAACTGAGAACAGAACTGTAAGAACCATCATTGGAACGAGGTACTGCAGATAATATTCACGAAACCAACAACAGCAACAGACAAACTCAAACTAACAATATTGTTTACGGATTAACTTGTTGTTGCATGGTAATTGATGACAAGAACGCTGCATGAATAGCAGTCAGTTGCAACGCGAGCCGCGTCAGAGCGATTAAGGAGAAAGCGCTGGTGTCAGGCAATTGAATATTACCGAAGGATGAATGACACCCGTAAATTCTACCAGAAAGTGCAAGGCGAAACCAACGAAAATGGATCAGGGTCACCTGTCTGTAGAAACAAGGACGGAAGATGATGGTTTTGAGCACATACAAGACGATGGCGTCGACTGCCACCCTCTTTACCGAAGTTAGAACTGGAATTTCCCGGCGTAAGGACAATAAAGCTGCTGGTGCTGATGGTCATATGCAATATCAGGCTAGACGAATGCATGCCCGACGATTGGAGTCCTAGCATACTGTGTCCTGTTTTCAAAAAAGGCCGTACTATCATGGAATAAGCATTTATCCATCGCATACAAGGTCCTTTCAAGCGTAATATGCGGAAGACTAAAGCCGTTTGTTGCCGACCTGATCGGTCTGGAAAATCAACTATCGACCAGATATTCACATTACGGCAAATTTTGGAGAAAACACACGAAAAACAAATCGACATTTACCTCCTCTATGTAGATTATAAGGCTGCCTTCGATAGCCTGATACGCGGAAAACTGCACCAAGCTATGTCGAAGATTGGTATTCCTGCTATGCTGACACGCCTTTGCAGAATGGCACTGACCAATACGAAATCCTCAATAAACATTGGTAAAGATCTCACTGAACCAGGCAGGGCAAAACCTGATCATGCAATCTCTTCGACATGTGAATTGAGATCATCATGAGAAACACTGTAGTCAACACAAATAAAACTATGTATCAGCAGCAAAAGTCTCATTCTGCTCGCGTATGTTGATGATTTAGACATCAGCCTGGAGGCCAAACGGATAATTGTGCTTACAATGTTGTTTTGTTGGTGTTGTTTCGAGCTAAGCAAACACTTCGGAGATATGACCTTCTCTCGGGAAACTGGGATCCAACTATATCAAAATCATGCAACCTGTCTTGCTTTATGGTGCAAAACCCTGGGTCATATCGCACGCATCTCTGGTAGTCTGCGAGGAGGAACTGCTCCGAGAAATATATGGATCTATAATAGGGAACAGCTAGTATCGACGACGGATTAACCACGACGTGTATAATCTCTATCCCGACATCGACCTTTTGAAATATATCGTATGATCTTCGAGTTGAAATAAAGCGTATGATCAGTGGGCGTTCGATTTACACTATTTTTTTTGTGAAGAATGCAAAAAACATCTGTCCGCAAAGTGACAAACAAACTACAACAGTTTTAAAATAAAAACAGAATAGAGAAAACATCAAGTTGTGAACAAAGATTAAAAACTTGAAAAAAGTGACAAAATACAAGATTTTATTGCCGAGCTGTCAAAAAAATGTCTGTAGCTCGTTCTCCATAAGTTTATACTTTGATTATTCAACGATTTCCCTAATAGTCTAACAATGCCTTTAGTGACTATGGTCTACTTCAGTGAATGACCTAAAGTATACGCTATTTCGAAGTAAGGACAAAAATACCCGATATTTGTTTTCTAAAAAGTGTATATGTCGTTATGGTATTTCTTCAGAACTACGTTAGGATAAGGATAGGAGTTTTAATCTACCATCTTCAAGGAAATGTGCGAGTCATGGGAAACTCGTAAAACAACATCAACTCTACTGCATCCTCAGTCCCTGCACATAGCAAAATTCCTTTTGGGATACACCGCATGAACACTTGTTAGATGCATCTGCGAAAATTGGAGCTGCTTGAAAATTTGGAGTTGGGTACTAAACCAGCATCTGAAATTGTTGGCACCGAAGGTATTTCGCATATTTAGCAGTGTTTTAATGATCTCCGTGAGGTATATCGTAACAAAATATAGAACAAATTCCAAGGATTGCATCAAGGCCAGCTAGATTCCATTAGAGTCAGCAACCATAGCGAACCTTTATTTCCATAGGCACAGACTCACTGGGAAGGAACCTTTAAATATATCAAATGAATCAAATGAACATATTAAGTGGCATAGATCTAAAAAGGATCGACCAGTTCTGTATAAAAAATCACCTACTATGAGATGATATTGTCATTACAATAATTTATAATGAACCTTATTTTATTAATGGTAAATGAAGGATCGCTTAAAGACAATTCGTAATACTCGTAACACAATTAAGTAGTGCCGAGTATGTTGTCTGATGCTTGTAAATTATTTTAAGTTGTGGTTTAATAACCCACTATTCAGAAGACCTTTCATTATATCTTGTTTTTATACGATGTTAGATCAAAAAATTGGTGAAAGTAGCTTAGGTTAAGTGAAAATTATTTTATTTTATCTATCGCATTCATGTCACCATAACCTTATTTTATATATTTTACAAATCATTTGGAAAATATATATGGGTTAGTATTATATATTCAATATAAAGTAAAATAAAAACTCCGAAATATTATTATTATTGTTAGATACTAATGATTCTTTGAAATTAATTAAATTTATTTATCTCTTTTCAGTGGCAGAGGCTTGGATTTTGAGTCTTCTATCAAGCGAGAAAAGCAATTAATTCAAACATTAGCGGCATCAATTAGACCCCATAACTATCATACCAAGGCGTATATAAACCAAAAATATGCTAAAGTCCTCTAAATACTTAGGTATTTTAAGTGTTTGTAGATTTGAATAATGTAAATATTCAGTAGAACAGTTTAGTTTTAAGAAGATGATATGTCTGAAACATATTTATCTAGAGTTTCATTGTACTAAATAAATAAGAGAGTAAATAAATTACAAAGTACATATTGTCTATAAAAACAATTTCCTAGGTAAGTACGGTAATAATCATAAACGGTTTGACTCTGAGTTAAAATGTTTTACATGGCCTAGGTAAGATTAGGTTAGGCGGACGTATGTACTAACGGTCTTATTCATAAATAGTTGTGAGAGGTTTGAGAGACAGTTTATCATACAAAAAATGTCTCTTAAACCTCTCACAACTTTTTATGAATAGGGGGTAAGTTTACAAATGAATATATGAGTAGAATACATGTGTGGTAAATAATTATGGTTTTCTGTCATCTAGACCCTAAAATAAAAAAATTTTAAAAAAATTTACTATGGATTGGTCCTTTTGTAAACTGTGTTTTTCGTCTGCTGTAATTACACAATTTTGATTATAAAAATTTTTTTCCCGTCACATCTTATGACGGGATTACGGAGAGCTTCTCACAACCAGTTTGCTATGCGCGTTCTAGTTTTACACTCACCGATTGGGATCTACGGTTTTACACCGGTTCCAAATAATATTTTGAGAAGCTTTTCCATGGCAAAATACTCGATAGTGTCGTCGAAAGCAATTTAAGGTGGTCAGAACAGGGATCGAATCCACGTTATCATGCACAAGAGCCGCGCACACCACCATTGCACAGCCGACGGCCACAAATTTTGATTATATGTTAAGATATAAACATCCGATCAATGCCGATCAAAAGAACGTTATAGTATTGATGATACACTTAAATGGAATAAAATCTTACATATGTACAGTGTATCACAAAATTAAATATACAGCTTTTTATGTATAAATTTTATTCAAAATATTAGGTGGGAAATATTCGTGTATTTGCTTAACTGTATAAGATAATTCGAACAGTAGTAAGTAGGAATTTAAACAGAAGTGAGTTTTCTTTCTTGTGGCCGTCGGTGGTGCAATGGTTAGTGTGCGCGGCTCTTGTACATGAGATCCTGGGTTCGAACCCGGCTCTGACCACCTTCAAATTTTCTTTCGGCGGCGGTCAAATCGCATAGTGACGGCAACACTATCGAGTATCCAGTCATGAAAAAGCTTCTCAAATTACCGTTCGGAATCGGTGTAAAACTGTAGGTCCCAATCAGTGAGTGGAAACTGGAAAGCGCACAGCTCAGTGATTGTGAGAAGTCCTCCCCAGTCCCTTCATGGGATGTAATGGGAAACCATTTATTTTTATTAAGTTTTCTTTGGTTATTATTTTATTGTTTTAAAATTAACGTAGGTCAAATTAAAAAAAATTAATTTATATAGAATAGCTGGTGGTATGTTCCTAAGTAAAGAAGAAGAGGGAAAATTTAAGATTATCATGATGAAGGGCTGTCCAATCGGGAAATATCGAGGCGATTGAAAAGATCTAGATGTGTCATTGAAAATTATGAAATAGGGTGGCCAAGATGGTAACACAAAACGACCAGGAAGGACACCACTGATTAGTGGCAGCGCCAAAAGAGAAATCAAAAGGAATCAAAAGAAATCTTCGACGATAAGGAAATTATTGCTGAATTGAGCTTGGGAGCAGGGTTGCGTCGTGTTCAACAAATAATGAAACTGTCATATGGGAAAAGTATGGAAAACTTGGTCTTATAAAGGGTCCGCCATCTAACGTTTTTTTTTTTTCAACTAGTGCTTATTTCGTGAATGGTAACACTTAGCTCATGTCTGATATGAGAGATAATTAGTTGTATCCTTCCGCTGAACGAATATGGTTGTGTATACGCTTGTATACACAAGTGTTGTGTACAACGCTGGGAAATATTGCGACATTACTTTGAAAATCATGGTAATGTTGCAGAATGTGTGCGAAAATTGCGTACGGATTTTGGAAGAAGAGAAGCACCGTCAGCTTCGTATGTTCGTTATCTTGTGAAAAAAGTGAAAGAAACTGGCATCCTCATCTATAAACCAAAGCGTGAAAAGCCAAAAATAGTGCGTACACCCGAGAATATTGCTGCTGTGGCAGAAAGTGTGCGTGAAGCGCCATCAACATCAATTCACCGTCGTTCTCAACAACTGAACATTTCGGAGACATCACTGAGACGAATTTTGCATAAAGACCTTGGTATGACGCCATACAAAGTCCAATTGGTTCAGGAGTTGAAGCCATCCAATGCGTTTTCGCTTCGCTAAGTGGGCCTGCGATCGGCTTACAGAAGATGCCGATTTTGCCAAAAAAAAATCAAGCTCATTTTGATCTTGGCGGGTATGTACACAAGCAAAATTGTCGCATTTGGGGCACAGAAAACCCGCACGCATACATTGAAAAGCCGATGCACCCAAAACGAGCCACTGTTTGGTGCGGATTTTAGTCCA
Organism: Phaonia tiefii; assembly: GCA_963931995.1. Lineage (NCBI taxonomy): Eukaryota > Metazoa > Arthropoda > Insecta > Diptera > Muscidae > Phaonia > Phaonia tiefii. The sequence goes on from OZ008369.1 coordinate 219,813,501, forward strand.
GAGGCATAATTGGGCCATTTTTCTTCGAATATGAGCAAGGAGTGGCCGTTACAGTCAATGGTGATCGTTATCGGGCCATGTTGAACGAAAATTGAAGAGGAGGATATTGGCAACATTTGGTTTCAACAGGACGGCGCTACGTGCCACACAGCCGAAGCTACACTAGATGTTTTGGGCCCTGTTTTTGAAGATCGCATTATCAGCCGCAGAGCTGATGTCGTTTGACCACCTCGGAGCTGCGATTTGACACCGTTGACACTATTATTTGTGGGATGCCCTCAAAGATAAGTGTTACACCGACAAGCCAGAGACAATTTACGCTTTAAAGGACAATTTTCGTGAAGCCATTGGTGAAATACAGCTGCACGCAATCGATAATGTGCTTAAAAATTGGACCGATCGTGCAGGCTACTGAATGGCCAGCCGAGACAGGCATGTGAATGAAATTATTTTCCATTATTAACCGGAAGGATTGTACTTACAAATAAAAAAAGAAATTTGAGAAAATATTCAGTAGTTTTTTTTTATAGCATTTTCAAAAAAAAAGTTACTTGGCGGACCCCTTACCAGGACACGAATTTGCCAGATTTAAATTCGCTGAAATATACATATTTTTGGATATTCTGATTGAAAAAATTAAATTTGAATGGCCCTGATGGCTCGGACAAATATTGGCGTTCCAGAGATTTTTTCAAAATTATGAGTCAGCGGCGAAATTTTGGCGGTGGCTCCCTTATGGTTTGAGCAGGTATAAGTTATAGGGGAACCACTCCAATATATTTCGTTTCCACAAAAACGGACTCCGAGCTTTATATTCGACTATTGTATGTCGTCTTAGTTAATTCTGGGGACGAAAGTTGTATCCCAGAATTTATCATCCAGCAAGACAACGCAGCAGTACATCGGTCTAAGAAACTCCAAAGTTTCTGGAGTCCAGAAATAATACCAACTCTCGACTGGCCTGCACTTAATTCTGATCTCTATCCGATCGAGAACCTCTGGTCTATTTTATCTACCCAAGTTTACCACCAAGGACGCCAGTTGAGGAATGTCAAGGATCGAACTGATCCTGCGCCTATTCATTCGTTGATAAACTCAATGCCAAGATGCTTAGTAGAAGTTATCAGCGATAATGGAAATCATTCATCTTACGAACCTTTTAAGAATATTTAAATAAATCTTTTGCCTTTATAAATATTTCGCACTAGTAATTAGTTTATTTTTGTTGATTCACCTTGAAGGAGTCATAGTCAAAGTATTTTTTGAAGAAAAGTATTTAATTTTGAACGAACTAATACAATATAAAATAAAAACTTGAAAATTCCTCACAACATTTGGAAAAAACAAAAAATGGTGTTGCCTTTATATTTATTTCGCGGGGTGTATTAATGAGCAATAGCAACACAGGCCATCAGCTCAGCAAATCTGTTATAGATATAGCAACAGAAAAGTATTATGTTATAGTTATGGTTATATTATAATACAGATGAGAGTATGTTACTAATATAGCTTAACTTATACTTATACATATGTACTAAACTTAATGTTAACTATATTACATTATAAAGACCGGTTAATTTAAGATAATTCGTTATCTTGTTAATATTTTCCTTGGAGGGATTTGATAGGATATTAATTGGATTTTCATTTTTAAAGATATCATAGCGCTGTTGGTTAAATTGAGGGCATTGGATTAGGAAATGATATGGGGAATTGGCTGGACTTATCGTACAGTTGCAATATGGTGTAACAAGTATGTCCGTCAAATGACTATGAGTAATTTTAGTGTGTCCAAAACGTAATCTAATGAATTTGATTTTGGGCAATCTATTAATGTTATACAAGGACATATTTGTTTATCTTTTATTTTTATTTATTTGTAATATCCTGCACAACAAGATTTAAAATCTCATAATTATAGTACAGGATCAGCATATGGCTAATAACAAAATTAAACAATATTTTCCTTTGCATTAGTTAAATAGAAATACAAAAATTAATATAATTTAAGAATTAATAAAATTGGAATTTAAGAAGTAAAAGTAAAAAATAATAATATAGTTTAAATGACAGCTTTGACTGAATTAGAGTTAAATTGTGTTTGTTATGTTATATCAAATTGTATAATTCACATATGCAGCTCTGTTTATGAACTGTTTACGTATATGAAGGTAGTAGGTTCCAAAGATGAATACTATGTACATAAAACTGCCATTCAGACATCAAACTTCTGCGTCTAACTGCTATTAAATCGTTTGTTCTATTTGTTCGTGTAAATATAATTCTACTAAATAGGTAGGGAGGTTCATGAGTGTAAATTATTTTGCGAAGCAGAATCAAAACACGTATTTTTAATAAATTGGGTAAATTAACACCATACAACTTATTTACGAAAGCCGATATGTGGTCATATTTCTTTAACCCGTAAACATACCTTACAACGGCATTATAAGCACCATTCAGTTTTACAAGGCTTGCGGAGTCGGTACTGGCAAATAATTCACATCCGTATAGTAAATTGGGCATTAAATATGTTTTGGCCAGCAGAAGACGTATGTTAATGCGTATGAAATATTGAGTATTCCAAATAGTCCTGAGCATAGAGTAGGGTTTCCCAGTTGCAGAAAATATGTGGTCAGACCAAGTTAATGTTTTATTGAAAGTTATGTCAAGATTTTTTGCTGTTGATACTATCTCTATTCGTTGGTTATTAACAAACAGTTGGGGCTCAAATGTTTGTCTCATCTGCTTGGGTCTAACTACTAAACATTTTGATTTTGAAGGGTTAATACAAAGGTAGTTTGCCGATGCCCAAATGTGAACACGACGTAAGTCTTCATTAATCTTACTTACACAAAGATCAAATTGTCCTAAACTACAGCTAATATATATCTTCACATCATCAGCGTATAAATGTAAATCACAGTAAAGTAAGTAATCTGTATGGTCATTTATATACATTGTAAATAAGAGTGGACCACGAATTGATCCCTGTGGAACACCGTTTGGTAATGGTTCTGATAGTCTATCATTTGCAGATACAGACTGATATCGATTATCTAAATACGAGAAAATTAGGCGAGTGGATGAGGAAGAGAAATTAAAGATTGTTCGAAGTTTCATACAAATAATGTCGTGATTAACGGAATCAAATGCTTTTGAGTGGTCTATGAGGACAAGAAATGATATATTTCCAACATCAACCTTCCTACGTAATTCTTCAGATACATCAATAAGAGCTGATATGCAGCTACGTTTTGGTCGAAACCCTGACTATCTTTATTATTTTTCAGAACCTCTGTTATTTGACTGTCAATCAGTTTTTCAAAAACTTTTGACAGGTACGGCAATATGGCTATCGGTCGATATTCTTTGTTCAACTTTAGTATCGGTAATATCTTGGCATGTTTCCAGTTTGAAGGAAACGAGCTTTTGGTAATAATTGTGTTCAATATGAAAGTGATATGGGGAAGTATAACAGGAAGAATAATTTTCAAAAATTTTGGATGTATGTTATCGAACCCAATGTCATTGGACTTAACAACAAAATAGCTGGAAAGTACATCACTTTGATTCTCACAGTCAAAAGTAAATCAATCTTGATTTTGATCAGTCACAGGACGTTGGTGATAAATATTTACATCTGACGGAGCAGTGGGAATGTTGGTAAACTTTCCATTAAGTGATTCAATGTCAATGTCAACCTCCTTGTTCAATCGGGATTTCCCTATACCCATTTCATGAAGAGTCTTCCAAGTTTTGTTCGAACTCACCGCTGTCGAAAAAACGCGGTAATAGTGTTCAGTTTTTGCCTTTTTTTATCAATTTATTTACTTTTTTCTCGCCATGCAGTATTCCTTATGAAGTGTGTCTGTTTTAAATTGTTTCCATCGCCTAAAAATATAATTTCATTCTAAAATAGTGGATTTTATGTTAGCATTAAACCATTTGATATTTCTCGGATTGTTGGAAACAGTTTTTATAGGTACTGAATTAGTAAAAACTTTCTTGACATGTGTCTCCAAAAAAGTCCACTGATTCTCAACTGAAGGCATATAATATATTGAGCTCCAATCAACTTGGTTTAATTCCGACAACAACGTGACGTGGTTTATGTGTTTGAAACCATTATAAGTAGTAGTGCTACTGTCGGTCTGGAGTTCAAATTTATACGTAAAAAAAATTTGGTTGTGTCTTGAAAAACAGGGCACCAAAAGCTGATCGTAAATTAAAACTTTTTGTGGGTCACTGACAAAAAATATATCAAGGATAGAATTTAAAGTCGATGAAAAATGTGTTGGTTGTGTAGTTTTCGTCGGGTACAATCCAATAGACCGCATATCATTTAAAAGCTTGTTTTCCTTTAAAATATTGGAATTAAAATCACCGCAAAGAATTACATCCTCATAATTTATGGTGATATTCCCTATATATGTAACTTTGAAAATTGTCTGTGTTTATCCTACGATTAGGTCGATATACACAACCTATTAGCAAATTTTTCCCACTCGACAGAACTTCCACAAACAAGTGGTCAATTTTATCCTCCTTATCTGCTTTACGAACAATTTTACAACACAAATTCTTTCTAACATATACAGCAACACCACCACCTCGTCCACATAATCGTAGATCGTGTTCTGTTTGCGGTTTGTAGTTCTGTACCAAGTCGATGTCTTATCAAATACTTCATCTCTATCTAACTGGCGATAGAAATTGGTTATCATTTTGTCAATTGGAATTGGTAGCTTCTTTTGCTGTTAAGACTGCAAATTCGTTACCTTGTATGTCACAATGGCTTGGTACCCATAATATTTTTATGTTTGGATAATTTTTTATCAGGATGTCACGTATTCGGTTTGTATAGTAGTCAACGTTACATATATTCATGACAGCCTTCACAGCGAAGAGCTTGTCCGAACAAATGATGTATTTACCTATTGTTTAGGATCTAAGCCTTTAAATTGAAAAAATTTTTGTTTTATGTTTTTACTTCACAATTTTATTTAAATGTTTTGAATTCACTGTTTCAATTTGTGTTATTGTCTTAGTTCAATATTAAAGTGTTCCCGTGTAACAATGTTTGTGGTTTTGGTTTAACTTTTAACACTTTTACTTTTTGTAAATGTCACTAAGTCACGGGAGGAAGAGTTTTTACTTTTTATAAATTTCACTAAGTCACAGGAGGAAGAGTTGCGCGCACTTTGAACTTTAAAAACACTATGATCAAAAATCTGCATTGCTGCCGCTTGAAGGGTCAGCCGCTACCTTTTCAAAGTAAACAAATAGCATAACAAAAGCGAATATGCAATACCTTGAATTCCGCTATGCTATTTATTTACATACGTATGTATGAACAACCAATATTTCACTCAATATTAAGTAGTGCTGTTGCAAATTATAGCACTGTTTCAACAATCTGCCCCCCCGTGACTTGGTGATTACAAATTATTTATACTTAAAAATTAATTGTTGCGAAAACAATATGGGAAAATGGGAAAATACATAACCCAATGTTGACTTATAGGCGTGAACTTGGCCAAGCCCCGTGCTGAGACATCCTTCTTGGTGTATTGAGGAGTAGACATCTGTACCCAATTCAAGATCGATGGGTGTATTGCATCGCGGGTCTATATCGGCAAAGGTGTCGGGTGAAAAGTTCTCCGTTGGGTCTTCTATAATTGGGTCCGAGTAGGGTCTTCTAGGCAATTCATCAGTTATCAGCGCTGTCACCTTCAGCACCCATGAGCTTCGTGTGTTTCGAGACATTACCTTAAATGTCGCAAAACGATGTTCGTGCTGGCGAAATGACCGAATGTTGAGACGCCGAAATATAGTTGATGCTATGTGAGAAACTGCATACGACTGGTTAAGAATGGCCCGCATGGATGACCAGGTTTCAAACGTGTCCTCCGCTACTCGCACCATGGCCGTGGGTACAAAAACCGCGGCTCTTCTGAAACTAGGCTCACGGTTGACTGTCCGTAGTAGCGACGTTGCCAGCTGAGGAGCGTTGTGCAACGAGGTGTGGTGCCGTTCTTCACACTTGCGACACCCTTCAATATTTGGACAATCGGGAGCCAGGTGACTCCTTGCCAGGCAGTTCCTGCAATATCCCCGTCTTTCCATAGTTTCGTACCGAGCCCTCGGTGTTAGCTCCCGGTATCTCTGGCAACTTTTTAATGCGTGGTCTTCCTGGCACAACCCACAAGAATATTGCCAGTCAGCTGGCCTAGAGCGTCTCTCTCGGTTTCGGTCTTGGCGGTCGTCCGATCGATCACGGCGGGGAAGATAGGCTGCCATAACTAGAATTATATGAGAAACTTGGTTATTGACAATTTTGATTAGTTTTGTGATGCACATAAGTAGTCAGTCAGAAAATAATTTTACGACTTTAGTGATGGGTCTACTAATGTTGCCGTTTGAAGTCCGTATGTCTACTACCCGAATATTACTATCAATTCCCGCATAAGTTTTAGTGATGCGACCCATTTTCCACTCATTTGGCGACAATTTTTCATCCCTGATGACGACTAAATCGTTGACCTTGACGTTGTCCTGTTGGTATTTCCATTTGTACCTGCGATGAAGCTCTTTAAGATATTCTGATTTCCATCTATTGCAAAAATGCTGAGAGATTATTCTTAAACGTTTCCACCTGTTGACAAGATTTGGGTCCTCGTCTGAGATATCTGGTTCCGCAGGAGCAAGTATGGATGTACCGATAAGAAAATGTCCTGGTGTCAGTGGGGAAAGATCTGATGGGTCATCACTAGCTGGACTTAAGGGTCTAAATCTGGAGAAAGCCGTTTTGAAAGACTGGTTCGATAAGTCGCTTGTAGCTTCCAGGTGAATGGCCTTCGTACCAAAGCAGACAAATATGCAAACATAACCTTTTGTGAGAAGACAAGCTCGACCAGTAAAGTTTTTTATGGTGAAGGGCCCCGCAAAGTCGACTCCTGTCGTTGAAAATGGTCTAGACAACATAGTACGTTCAGGAGGAAGTGATGACATGATTTGCGTTTGAGTATGTTGCTTGAATAGTATGCAAGTTCGACAATTGTGAATGACTTTCTTTATAAGGGCCTTTAGTCTGAATATCCAGAATTCAGACCTCAACACACGAGTCATGAGTTGATTTCCTCCATGAACAGTTATTTTGTGCGTAAATTCTACCAGTAATTGGGTCATTCGAGCATCATACGGCAGGAGAATTGGATGACGTTCATTATAAGTGAGAGCCGGTGATTGGTCTAGACGACCATTGGCTCTAACCACTCCTTTCGTGTCTAGAAAAGGGTTTAATGATAACAAATGACTATTCGGGAGCAGTCGGGTTTTCCGTTGCAATGAATGATATTCAGTTGCGAAATAATGTTTTTGGGTCAAAACGAGAAGCCGTATCTTAAGATCCTGGATCTCCTCCGAAGTTATCTCCAGAGATGATATTCTGAGATGAACACGACTTGAGCCAGTATTTTTCCAAAAACGTAAGACATAAGCTAAAACTCTATAGGCGCGAGACAATGAAGAAAATCTGAGTAATGGGTCTTCAAATGTCGTTGTGGCAAACACTTTAACTGCTTTTGCCTCTAAGCTTGTGTCATCTAATATTTCGCTTGTTGGCCACCGAGTTCTTGGCAATTGTAGCCACTGAGGGCCATGCCACCACAAAGAATGTTCGTTAAGATCCGTTGGAGAGCATCCTCGACTTGCCACATCAGCTGGGTTGCACTCTGAGTCAACGTGTCGCCATTTGTCGTGTCCAACATTCTCTAGAATATTTGATATTCTGTTTCCGACAAAGGTACTCCATGAGCATGGTGGTTTATTAAGCCACGCCAGAACAATTGTAGAGTCTGTCCAAAAATGTGTTGAAAAAGTAGAGATTTGGAGATTTGGTATTATGGCTGCCGCTAACTCCGACACTAGGACAGCTCCGCACAATTCGAGTCTCGGTAAAGATATTTGTTTGATAGGGGCGACACGGGTTTTTGCGGCTAACAGAAACGTATTTGTTGCACCATTAGTATCCTCGATGCGGACATACAATGCTGCAGCATACACACTTTCAGAGGCATCACAAAATCCATGTATTTCCACTGAACATGATGGTTTGTACTGGATCCATCGAGGAACTATAATTGAGTCTATTTGAGGGCAATTTTTCACAAAATTATGCCAGTTCATCAGAGTTATTGGTTTTAATGGGTCATCCCAGTTTATCTTATCCAGCCAGACTTGTTGCATGATTAGTTTTGCGACTACAATGATTGGGGCTAACCACCCACAAGGGTCAAATAACTTGGCGATTGAGGACAGGACCTCTCTTTTGGTGTGTGATAACTTTTCTTCAACTGGTGGTGAAGTAAACGCAAACGAGTCTGTTGCGACAGTCCACCTAATACCTACGGTCTTCGTTGTAGATCCGTCTGAAATATCCAACCAATTTACAGGTAAACGCTTATCTGGAGCAAGATCTTCAATTACGAGAGGATTATTTGAAGCCCATTTTCGCAACTCAAATCCTGCGGAGTCCATGGCCGAAATTAATTCGAGATGCAATTGCCTGCTTGATTGTGTGACCACCGGCTAAGACATCATCGACATACAAATTTTGCCGAATTATGTCTGATGCTAGGGGATATTTGTCTTTCACGTCTTCCGCAAGTTGAAATAGTGTCCTAATGGCGAGGAATGGAGCACAATTTATTCCGAAAGTGGCTGTAAGAAGCTCAAAATCTTCCACAGGGTCATTAGGCGCTTTTCGGAATAGAATTCTTTGAAATTTGGATTGAGTTGAGTCGACCAGAATTTGGCGGTACATTTTAGTAACGTCTGCATTAAACACGTACTCGAAAAATCTCCACTTCAGTATCTGTAATACAAGGTATTGCTGAAGTATGGGTCCTGGATGTAATATATCGTTAAGACTTTTTTTGTTGGATGAAGGGCTGGATGCATTGAAGACTACCCTCAGTTTTGTCGTCACCCTATCTGGTTTGATAACGGCGTGATGTGGTAAATAATAGTGTGGTGTCTTATTTATTTCCTGAGGTGAGGGTTTCCTCATGTGACCCAACTCGAGATACTCCAGAATTGCTTGATCATATTGTTCTTTGATGTCTGGTGTTCTTTGAAGTTTTCTCTCCATTCTATAAAACTGAGCCAAAGCGATATTTCTGGAAGTGCCCAGTTCTTCACAAGATTTGAACGGCAGAGTCACAATATATCTTCCAGAACTGTATCTTCGAGTCGTGACTTTGTAATTTTCCTCGCATAATGTGTCTTCCTCTGATCTCAAAATCTTTTTTGGAGTCTCCTCCACTTCCCAAAAACGTGTGAGAATTTTCTCTAACGATATTGTGTTATAAAGTGAAATTCGGCTCCTTCCGTGATTCTCCTGGTTGATTGGTCCTAGTTGATCCAGCCAAATACAGTTTTTTGTGCTAGGAACGATCCGACCGATTGCATAGGAACGCCCATAGTATATATCAAGGGTCCTATATCCAATCCAATCAACAGGTCAACGGGGCGGCTTTCGTAAAATCGGGGATCTGCCAGCTCAAGTTTGACAGTTTCACTAAGTTGAGATTCATCCATTGTTCGCGGTGGTAAGTACGAGGGAAGGGTCTTCAAAATCGGTGCCCAAACTTCTAACTCAAAGCTAGGGTCCACGCGTGAACACATGTTGAATAGGCATGCTTTTGTAGATGTTTCAGATACAGCTTGATTTAAGCCAGTGACGTGTACTAGATGTCGTCTTGTTGGAAGCTTTAACCGGTTTTTTAGTTTTTCCGAAATGAAAGTTGCTTTGATCCCGGGTCAATTATCGCCCGGGCGTCATATCTGTGTCCTCTAGTTTATATTTGGACAATGGCAGTAAACAGCAAGGTTTCTTTATTATGTTGGGGTCTGCTTTCTTGGAGTGTCAAGGCAGTAACCCTAGGAGGATCTTGATTCGATGTGGACTGTATGAGGGTAGTTAAAGCTGCAGCACTGGTACTAGGGCGTGCGGCATCTCTTACTGGATCTCGATTTCTAGACTGTTGTTCATCACCTTTACGAAGTAGAGTTTGGTGTTTCTGTCAGCATGTTCTACAGCTGAAGCGACTTTTGCAATCCTTTACTCCGTGTTCCGATGAGAGACAGTTGTAGCAAAGATGCGAAATTTTTACAATGTGAATTCTGTCATTGACATTTTTCGCAAGAAATTTTGAACACACTCGTATCAAATGATTTTCCTTGCAAAGTTGACAGCTTGAGTCATTTTTTGTACGGGGTTCATTTCGTGTCTTGAAGGTTTGACGACCCTTCATCTCTGTAGTGTCCTGAGCAAGATTTGTTTGAAAGGAATGAACTTGTCTTTCCTTTTTTCCGAAATCAGATCGAGGCTGATTGTTCTTCGCAACTACAGGTTTAATGTTCCCAACAGATTCGAGGGTCTTGAATTTGTGTGTCAAAAACGTGTCAAATTCGGGCCCAGGTTGGAATTGTAGCGCAATCTTCCAGAGTATTTTCAAATTCCTCCAGGAAGTTTCTAGGTAGCTTTGTCGAGCTGAGGTATACTAATATTGGGTCCCAATCTTTAGTATTTATATTTAATGTGGCTAGGGTTTGTGTGCAACTGTCCACAGTGCGCTGCAACTTTTGAATTGAGGCAGCAGAATCAAGGGAAACCTGTGGCAGATGAAAAAGAACCTTTAACTGCTCATCTACTTGCATCCGCTTGTTCTCATATCTGGTAACTAAATTTCCCCAAGCTATATCGAAACCATCGTTAGTCAACGGAACATGGTTAATTGTTTCACGTGCGTCTCCCGCAGTTTTTTGTGTTAAATGAAACAGTTTTTCGACCTTGCTTAGCTTTGGATTTTTTATGTAGATTGCCGTGAATAAGTCCCTGAAAGTGGGCCACTCTTGGTATCCCCCGTGAAAAGTATTGGTGTCACAAGGTGGCAACCGGGAAATTGGGGTGAATTCAGATTCTGTAGTTCTCTGTGGCATAACCGACAAGCGCTCTTCTTTTTCTTGAGCCTTTCGGTCTCTTTGTGTCTGAATTTCATCATTAATTGCGCATAATATTTTCTTATAATTGGAAAGCGAGTCCGTGTAAATACTTCTCAACTTCGTTTTATCAATCGGTTTTTCACCTTCGACAATCGAGATATGCCCGCTTGACTTGGCTCCAGAGCGAATCTAACTCCACACGATACTCTCCTCGGTCCTCGTTACCGAGTTTAATTTCTCAAAGTCATTCAAGTCATTCACACAATTGGCGAATTTGTCGGACAAAGTTTTCGACATGTTGCAGAAAAAGGGTTAAAAAAAAAACTACTCAAATTCGTGTCAGTAGTTGAAGATTGGGATTCACCTTATCGAGAAAGGTTCTAAATTTTCTTCTAGTTTAAAATTTTTCCCAAATGCGGTTCGATAGTTGAGGAGGAGGAAAAAAAATTTTCGAGTTTCTTGGTAATCAAGCAATTTTTTCCTTTATGCAAAAGACTTTCCAAAATGTTATTGAAAATTTTCAAATGTATGTATGTGTCGAAAATTTTCTCTTCAGATGCCAACAATTCTCAAAAGTTTCCGAGTTCTCCAAAAATCACAAGAATTCTTTCTCAGAGTAAAAATTTCCGAATGTTGTGGAAAAAAAGAATTTTATTTCGTCGCCAAAAAGTGTCAATCCTCTTTCGAGTTTTCCAAAATCACAGCGATTTTTCCTCCAGTGTAGAAATTTTCCAAATGTATGTGCCGAAAAACTTCACTTAGCCGCCAAAAAATTACCAAAAAATTTTGTGGTGTAGAATTTTCCTCAAAAAAGTAGGAATTTTGTGCTCGAGTGCAAAATCTTTTTTTTTTTTTTGTGTCGAAAATTCTCTTTTAGCCGCCAAAAACTTATCAAAAAATTTTCGAGTTTAGAATTTTTCTCGCAAATGTACAAGAATTTTGTGATCCAGTGTAAAAATTTTCCAAATGTGTGTGTCGAAAATTTTTACTTAGATGCCAAAAAATTTTCAGGTTTAGAATTTTTCTCAAAAACGTACAGGAATTTTGTTCTCCAGTGTAAAAATTTTCCAAATGTGTGTGTCGAAAAATTTTTGCTTAGCCGCCAAAAATTTATCAAAAAATTTTCAGGTTTAGAATTTTTTGTCAAAAACGTACAGGAATTTTGTGCCCCAGTGTAAAAATTCTCCAAATGTGTGTGTCGAAAATTTTTACTTAGCCGCCAAAAAATTATCAAAAAAATTTTCGGGTTTAGAATTTTTCTCAAAAACGTACAGGAATTTTGTGCTCCAGTGTAAAAATTTTCCAAATGTGTGTGTCGAAAATTTTTACTTAGCCGCCAAAAAATTATCAAAAAATTTTTCTCAAAAACGGCCAGCAATTTTGTGCTCCAGTGTAAAAATTTTCCAAATGTGTGTGTCGAAAACTTTTACTTAGCCGCCAAAAAATTATCAAAAAATTTTCAGGTTTAGAATTTTTCTCAAAAACGTACAGGAATTTTGTTCTCCAGTGTAAAAATTTTCCAAATGTGTGTGTCGAAAATTTTTACTTAGCCGCCAAAAAATTATCAAAAAAGTTTCAGGTTTAGAATTTTACTCAAAAACGGACAGCAATTTTGTGCTCCAGTGTAAAAATTTTCCAAATGTGTGTGTCGAAAACTTTTACTTAGCCGCCAAAAAATTATCAAAAAATTTTCAGGTTTAGAATTTTTCTCAAAAACGTACAGGAATTTTGTTCTCCAGCGTAAAAATTTTCCAAATGTGTTGTCGAAAAATTTTTGCTTAGCCGCCAAAAAATTATCAAAAAATTTTCAGGTTTAGAATTTTACTCAAAAACGGACAGCAATTTTGTGCTTCAGTGTAAAAATTTTCCAAATGTGTGTGTCGAAAATTTTTACTTATCCGCCAAACAAATTATCAAAAAATTTTCGGGTTTAGAATTTTTTCTCAAAAACGTACAGGAATTTTGTGCTCCAGTGTAAAAATTTCCCAAATGTGTGTGTCGAAAATTTTTACTTAGCCGCCAAAAAATTATCAAAAAATTTTCGGGTTTAGAATTTTTCTCAAAAACGGACAGAAATTTTGTGCTTCAGTGTAAAAATTTTCCAAATGTGTGTGTCGAAAATTTTTACTTAGCCACCAAAAAAATTATCAAAAAATTTTCGGGTTTAGAATTTTTCTGAAAAACCGGACAGGAATTTTGTGCTCCAGTGTAAAAATTTTCCAAATGTGTGTGTCGAAAATTTTTACTTAGCCGCCAAAAAATTATCAAAAAATTTTCAGGTTTAGAATTTTTTCTCAAAAACCGGACAGGAATTTTGTGCTCCAGTGTAAAAATTTTCCAAATGTGTGTGTCGAAAATTTTTACTTAGCCGCCAAAATATTATGAAAAAATTTTCAGGTTTAGAATTTTACTCAAAAACCGGACAGGAATTTTGTGCTCCAGTGTAAAAATTTTCCAAATGTGTGTCGAAAATTTTTACTTAGCCGCCAAAATATTATCAAAAAATTTTCAGGTTTAGAATTTTACTCAAAAACCGGACAGGAATTTTGTGTTCCAGTGTAAAAATTTTCCAAATGTGTGTGTCGAAAATTTTTACTTAGCCGCCAAAATATTATCAAAAAATTTTCAGGTTTAGAATTTTACTCAAAAACCGGACAGGAATTTTGTGCTCCAGTGTAAAAATTTTCCAATTAACGAGTCACAATTACTGAATTTATGTACATTGGCGGGTCAACAAACTCCAGAAAATTTCTAAATATGTATATATGCTTATATATGTTCCAAAATGTCCGTCCTTTGCATAAATATATGTATGTATATAGCAACTCTTCAGACGAATGCACGGCGGTACGAACTAAGTCCCCAATGAACTAAGTCCCCAAAACGAAAATGAACTAACCCCCCAAAATTGGAGATTTATTTCATAATGAAATAAATCCCCAATTTAGAAAATGAAATAAACCCCCAATAAAATGAAATAAATCCCCAAAATAAAAATTAACTAACTCCCCACTTTCTGGGGAGTTAGTTCATAATGAATTTATTCCGCAAAAAAATTTTTTTTGGTGTAAATCGGTTGGAAATAAAAAATTCAAAAATTTTCTGTAAAAGGCGCATAATATTCTTCAAAATATTTTTAATGCGCCTTTTACAGAAAATTTTTTTAATAACCTTTAGTGATACGATAACCGTACAGCAATTATTAAAGAATTTTCGCCAAATTTTCGAATACTTCCAAAATTTATTTGTAAAAGGCGCATAATTCTACAGTTTTTTAATAATTTTGGTATTTAGTGAAAATGAACTAATTCCCCAAAAATAATTTTGGGGATTTATTTCGTTCCTTGGAATTGGGGAGTTGGTTCATTGTGAACTAACTCCCTAAATTTGAAACTGAAATAAATCCCCAAATAATGAACTAAGTCCCCAAAAAACGTTGTTGTTTCCTCCTGTATAAAATTTTGGGGAGTTAGTTCTTTTTCGTTTTGGGGACTTAGTTTATTGGGGACTTAGTTCATACCGCCCGAATGCACGTAACGACAAGAAAATCAGTACAGGGTCATGTGAGCATTAAAGCTTTAATACAGGCAACATATTTTTGTAGTCCATATGCGCCATAAAATTTCTTACTTCATCACCCTTTTTTTTCTTTGCTTGTTTTTGCGTGCTTTAATATATTGGTACTTACTGATTTTTTTTCCTTTGTCGTGGGTTTGTTTGTTTCTGTACCTTTTTATTTTGTTGCTGGTATGTACTTGCTTTTCTGTGTCTCGCTCTTCCCTTGTTGTGGTTGACAGACGTTGCTGTCTCGATGTCGTCGGTGGCGTCTTGGGTAATTCGCTGATTCTGATGATGTTGTTGTTGTTGTTGCTGCTGTTGATGCCTCTTTGGGATCCGTTGCAGCGGGATTTATGTGCTGCGGATTTCACTTTTTTGCGATATTTTTGATGTTATTTTTAAAATGTTTTTTATTGTTTGTTGTGTTTCGTTAACAAATGTATGTTTTTGATGTTCACTTTTGTAATTGTTTTTTAATTATTTAAAAAAACGTATCCGGTTCGTAGGACCAATGTTTACGATCTAAGCCTTTTAATTGAAAAGATTTTTGTTTTATGTTTTTACTTCACAATTTTATTTAAATGTTTTGAATTCACTGTTTCAATTTGTATTATTGTCTTAGTTCAATATTAAAGTGTTCCCGTGTAACAATGTTTGTGGTTTTGGTTTAACTTTTAACACTTTTACTTTTTGTAAATGTCACTAAGTCACGGGAGGAAGAGTTTTTACTTTTTATAAATTTCACTAAGTCACAGGAGGAAGAGTTGCGCGCACTTTGAACTTTAAAAACACTATGATCAAAAATCTGCATTGCTGCCGCTTGAAGGGTCAGCCGCTACCTTTTCAAAGTAAACAAATAGCATAACAAAAGCGAATATGCAATACCTTGTATTCCGCTATGCTATTTATTTACATACGTATGTATGAACAACCAATATTTCACTCAATATTAAGCAGTGCTGTTGCAAATTATAGCACTGTTTCAACACCTATTTTATTCTTGATATATTTAATAGCCTCAAAAATGGCTATTAATTCTGCAGAAAATACAGAGCTATAGTCGGGTAGGATAGATTTTTTAATAATCTTATTTATGGTGGTAACACTAAATGATACGAAGTCATTCATTTTAGATCCATCAATATATACGAAGTTGTGTGATTTCAGATTGTCTTGAGTTGCAACGAACTTAGTTATAAAATCGTCTGGGTGCGTTTTGGACTTATCCAATGTACTCAATGAAATATCAAATGTGTTAAGATTTAACAACCAAGGAGGTTCGAATTTCTCATTCATATCGTGAGGGTAATGTCCATTTTTCTACAGTTCTGTATGCATCTGTAAATGACCGAGGGTAAAAATGCTGTCCTTTTCGCAGTGAGCGGTATAATTTTGTGGTAATAATTTCGCGCTGTGAGATGATGGACAAACGGTTTGATTCAAACATCATGTTCTTAATTGGGGTGGTTCGGAAGGCTCCGAAGATAGTTCTTAATGTGGAGTAAACTTTTGTTTCTATCTTTTTCAATGATGATTTCGGGGCATTTCCATAAAACTGTAGACAGTAATTGATTTTAGACAGTATAAGAGCATCTGCAACTGAAAATGGCGTTTTCGTCGAACAGTTGAAGGTAGGGTTTGATAAATATTTAATTATGTTCATTCTATGGGCTAAAGAGGCTGCTAAATATATTATATGACAATTCCAGTTGTATCTCTTATTAATGTGCAGACCTAACAGTCTAATCGAATCTACTTCTTTGATGTCGAAGTTACAGGATTGTATAATACATTTGCATTTAATCTTTATATCTGAAAGAGGGGACCCTTGGGGTATTCCATTATGTAACGGGTAGGTGGAAGAACGTTGCTTACCTATGGCCACTGTAATTTTTTTGTTGGTCATAAATTTGTGTATGTATTTGATCATTTTCTGTCATAACCTCCATGCAACAATTTGATCCATAATCGTGTGAAAACCAATTCTATCAAATGCTCTTTCAAAATCAAGAGAAATTATCGTTATATGCTTACGCAAGGAAAGACTGTTCGCAATCTGATAATCTACATAAAGGAGTTTATCAGTTGTCGACTTTCCCTTTTTTAAACCAAACTGATGGTTATTGAGAAGTTTGTGAGTTTCAACAAACAACCATAACCTGTTAGCAACTATACGTCTAAAATTTTAGCTCTGCAGGGATTTAATGAAATTGGCCGATATGAACTTGTAAAGTTTTTCGCACATCCCTCTTTTAGATTGGTATAACTGAACTGTTTTTAAATTGTTGGGGAATATAATTCTCAAAAATTGAGTTAAACAACTTTATAATTCGTTGCTTCATATCATATGGTAACTTGGTGATCATAGGATAATTTATCCTGTCATTTCCTGGAGATTTTCCATTAAGTTTCGATAATATTGATGCAAATTCTATATAGG
Organism: Phaonia tiefii; assembly: GCA_963931995.1. Taxonomy (NCBI): domain Eukaryota; kingdom Metazoa; phylum Arthropoda; class Insecta; order Diptera; family Muscidae; genus Phaonia; species Phaonia tiefii. Next base: position 219,830,509 of record OZ008369.1, read on the forward strand.
TTATGTCTTTTTCGAATATATGTGACCCAATTAAAATTGAATGAGTATAAAACGAATCTTTCTTGGCTAAGAAGGTTGCTGAAAAGTTGTTGTCAGAATATTTTTCTGACCAAAATTTTGCAAATTCATTAGCTATATCTTTTCTACCGGTCAAAATGCTGTCAGAGTTGTTAATTTTAGAGATGCAGTGAATATTTTGTTTCGCTTTATAGCCCGTGAATCAGCGAATGTTTTTCCAATTTTTTTCAATCGGTGTAGATCGGTTAATTGTGGATGTTAGTTGAGTTATAGACGTTTTCTTTGAAATTTTTATTTGTCTTTTATATTTTGCGTTGTGTTTTTTATAGTTAAGGAGGTTTGTTTGGTTCATATCTTTTTTAATTCTATGCCATGCTGTATTTTTCATTGTTTCTAAGTTTTCTAAATCCTTATTCCACCAGGGTACCCTACACACAGAGAAGAGATTCGTTGTCACAACTATATTTACAGCCAACTAAAATTTGGCGGTTCATTGGACTATCTCATTATTCTGTTGTGATTACCAATAATTGTGTTCAGTATCACCAAATTTTGTGCATATCAATTGATTTGTAATTCAGTTTTGGTTGCAAGAACTGAAATTTTTAGTTGAAGACGCAGCAACAAGAAATAAATGTGATCTGTCAATCGAGTTTTAGTTCTAGCAATCAAATTATCTTCTAGTGGTAAATATTCAATTAGTTGGATGAACAAAAAATTTAAAAACTATTTCGGTTGTACCAAATAATATATTGGTATGCTAAACTAAAGTAATTACTTGAATTTAATGGCTGTCAGAACCATTTGGTGATGCTTTAACCCCTTATGAATTTTATAGAAAAAAAAAAATAAAAAAAATTAAATTTTTTTTAAAATTGTGTATTTTATATTTAAATATAAACAAAATTATTATTATTTGTAATCAGGGTTCGTATTTCGCGCCCATTTTTTTTATCGAAAATAGAAAGAATTTTTTTATCTCGAAAACGGAGCGTCCAAACGAAACACAAATACAGACAATCTTTCTAAATTTTTCATATTTTCGATCAAAAATGGCCATGGGTTACCCTGGGTATCATGTGTATGTTTAAGTTAAATTGTGTCTTCCACAATAATAGCACCTCCAACCAAGTGTCCACAATTGTCTGCATGTGTTTGTGAAGGCGTCAATAGTGGCGTCATATTGAACGATTATGTTTAAAAGTCTCACTTCACCTCAATTTATGACAATATGTATTCTTCGCTGGCTGATATTTATAAACTTTATTGTTTTTTCACAACTTTGTTTATCACTTTCTGTTTAAAATATTAGTTTTTCTGTAAAGTCCTCGTGTAATATTCCAATATACGAAGTTTCTCTTTAACAACAAAGCCTGTTGTGAAAAATCGAATACATACTCGTAACTTTGCAACAAGTGATTTTGTAACAGAAACTAAATTATGATTACAGTAACTAATATTTGAACACGAATTATTAGTTGTATCTTCCATTTCAGATGAATGAGGTTTTAAAAAATACTCAGATTGGTTAATACAACTAAAGTTCGGTAGTAGCAACTTGAATGAATTAATTTCCTACTAATCTAAACTAAACTAGGTTTGCTTCCTGTCTGAGGGATGGAGTAACTAGCAGATTGTCGAATGATTTTGATTATCGTTGCTGTTTCTTTGTTTATGTTATCGCTTAATATCCCTTTCATCATTAAATAGTATGCAAAGTTCTTGAAACTTAGTTCAATTTGACATTTTGGTTAAAAATATTGGTCTGTATAAGGAGGGTTGATCAATTTCCTTTTCAAATAGAGAGATAAGTATGGGGAAATGATCACTTCCATTCAAATTATCATCAATTTTCCACTCAGCAGCAATAGCAATAGCTGGGGAACAGAGGGATAAATCAATATGCGAAAATGTGCCCCGCGTGTTCAAGTGAGTGGGGGATTTGTCGTTTAGAAAAATGTAGTTGGAATCCACAATAAAATTAGCGAGAGTGTTACCCGTGCGGTTGTTGGCAGAAGATCGCAACATGGTATGGGAGCTGTTAAAATCTCCTGTTACTAGACCGGGAAGATTACAAAAGTTGAGTACGTTTTCAAGATTCGTAGTGTTAAAAGTTTTGTCCGGGTGTATATGTGCACTTGTGATAGAGAAGTGTTGCTTAGATATTATTTCCAATGAAATAGCATCAAAATCATTTGCCATCAATATTTGTTTATGTTGGATGGTGTTATGAACCGAAATTGCAACGCCACCGTAGCGGGTGCAGGATGAATTTAGGGTGTAGAAGGAGAAGTTGATAGGGGTAGATAAATTTCTTGTATTATGAATATGAGTATACAAAGTATACAAACAATTTTTGAATTATATTTTTTGATCAAAATAAGTAGTTCGTTATAATGATTAAGATAACCGTTCATATTCCATTGTAATATTATTAGACTCATTTCTGGTCACATGAAAATTTAGATGGTCTCCAAATAAAGTACTTATGGCATTGATTCGTTGAACTACCAGTCAAATTTAAATTGGAAACAGATGTATATTGGACAAAGTATTTGGAAAAGTTTATATCAAATTTGTATGTATAAGTAGATGTGAAACATATAAGTATAAAATTAGAGTTATATTAATTGTTCATAGAAATGATGTATAAGAATTTGACATTAATGAGAATATGTACGAATAAACATTATTTTGTCGCAGTTTAAGACTGTTCATGACGTATAGAAAGGGTATAGAACATGTAAAATAAAATAAATAAATGGTTTCCCATTACATCCCATGAAGGGACTGGGGAGTTTTCACTCACTGATTGGACGGTAATTTGAGAAGCTTTTTTCATGGCTAGATACTCGATAGTGTCGCCGTCACTATGCGAGGTGACCGCCGCCGAAAGAAATTTTAAGGTGGTCAGAGCCGGGTTCGAACCCAGGATATCATGTACAAGAGCCGCGCACACTAACCATTGCACCACCGACGGCCACAGTATAGAATATGTAAGCAAGAATAAAGAGAAGTATATGGGAATCCCGGTGGACTGTGTTTGCCTCCAGCCACCATTCATAATGACAGCGAAAATACAAAAACGAAACAGAAAACATAAACAACCCCTATTTGTTGACGACCCCCGCAAACGTTATAAGGACCACGATTTACGGACATGCACCTGGAATGTAAGAACTCTATATAGATCCGGTGCAAATATCCAATTGGCAGATGTCCTCGAAAGTTATAAGGCTGACTTTACTGCAATCCAGGAAATGCGACGGACGGAACATGGCTGCACACGAAAACGAAACTGCGACATATACTACAGTTGCCATGAGAAAAAACATGAATTTGGTTGCGGATTTGTAGTTGGCAAAAGACTGTGACATCTAGTCTCTAGGTTCAATCCTGTGAGTGAACGTATAGCCACAATCCGCATAAAAGCGAAATATTTTTATATTTCCCTAATTTGTGTGCATGCCCCGACAGAAGAGAAAAATTATGATGCCAAAGACGTATTCTATGAGGTCCTAGAGGAAACGTATGACCGCTGCCCTGGCCATGACATTAAGATTGTACTAGGAGATTTTAATGCTAAAGTAGGCAGGGAAAATTTGATTAATCGAACTATTGGCAATTTCAGTCTACACGCTGACAGTTCCGACAACGGTATGAGACTGATTGACTTTGCCGCGGAAAAAAACGTGGTCATTAGTGGTACAATATTCCAGCATATAGACATCCACAAGGCTACTTGGGTATCCCCTGATCAAAGAACGAAGATCCAAATTGATCACGTGGTAATTGATGGAAGGCACTCATCCAGTGTAATGGACGTACGAGTGATCAGAGGAGCTAACATCGATTCTGATCACTTCCTGGTAGCAGCAAAGGATGGCACAAGATTAAGTAGAGCGAAAATCGTACGAAACCAGACGCAAAGGAAGCTGGACATCGGAAAGCTGCAATTACCAGAGGTAGCCACAGCCTACTTAAGGAAGCTCTCGCAACTTTTAGCACAGAACCCACCCCCTCCCGATAGCGATCCTGAAGCCCAGTGGAAACCCATTTCCGACTCTATAAAAACTGCCGCAACAACCGTACTAAGTTTTGAAAAACCGCTTCGCAACAAATCATGGTACGATGAAGAGTGTCGCATTGCAAATGATGAAAAGAACGCTACACGCATGGCAATGTTTCGGTCAATTGCAACGCGAGCTGCGACTGAGCGGTATAGGGAGAAAAGAAAGGAAGTTAACCGTCTCTTTAGGCGTAAGAAACGGCAGTGGAAAAAGTGCGAGGGTGAGAAAATTGGGTCAAACAGAAGGAAGAACGAAGTCCGAAAATTCTACCAAAAACTCAAAATCGGGACAAATTTACATGGTTCAGGGCACCCTTCTGTAAAGACAAGGACGGAAATTTCACAGCAGATGTGCAGAGTATGTTGGGAATATGGAGATATCATTTCTCTGCGCTATTGGTACCTGAGATATCCAATGACTAGACAATCGATCTAAATTTGGACGACGACGTCGATTGCCCCCTCCTAACCAAGACGAGGTCAAAACAGCTATTGCCCGGCTTAATAACAATAAAGCCGCAGGAGCCGATGGATTACCTGCGGAGCTGTTTAAGGCTGGCACCGATGAGCTGATAAGGTGCATGCATCAGCTCATTAGCAAAATTTGGTTAGATGAATGCATGCCCAGCGATTGGAATCTCAGTGAACTATGTCCCATATTTAAAAATCGTGACCCGAGTCTCTGTGCCAACTACCGTGGAATAAGCCTTTTATCCATAGCATATAAGGTTCTATCAAGCATAATGTGCGAAAGACTAAAACCGATTATCGCTGACCTGATTGGACCATACTAGTTTGGCTTTAGGCCTGGAAAATCGACAACCGACCAGATTTTCACGCTACGCCAAATCCTGGAGAAGACCCACGAAAAACAAATCGACACGAAAAACAAAGCGGAGAATTGTGCTTGCGAATAGATGTTATTTCGGGCTAAGCAAGCACTTTAGAGATAAAGCCCTTTCTCGAGTACCAAAAGTCCAATTTTACCAGACTCTCATACAACCTGTGTTGCTTTATGGCGCAGAATCCTGGGTATTATCGCAAGCAGACGAAACATCTGTAGGAGTCTTCGAGAGAAAAATACTCCGAAAATTTTATGGCCCTATAGTGCACAATGGCGAGTATCGGCGACGCATGAACCATGAGCTGCATGAGCTATACCCCGACATTGACATAGTTAAGCGGATCAAAATAACGCGATTGCGCTGGCAAGGCCATGTCAGTAGAATGGATGAAGACGAACCAGTTCGAAACCGAACTCGAAGGAAGACGAAAAATAGGAAGACCAAGACTCGGCTGAATCCCTGCGTACACTTGGTATTTCCCACTGGAGAGATAAGGCAAACGATCGAACTGGTTGGCGAAATATGTTATCTTCGTTTTGTAAGGTCCCTGACCCCTTGGGTTTGTTCGTGACCGGATAAGTAAGTAAGTATGTGGGAATAACTATAACTGTAAGAGAGTAGATTAACTATGTCGATTTTGTTTTGGTTCGCTTGGACTGACGGGTGGCTGTAATACTTTTCTTAATGTTGTCTCTGGTTCTCATCGATGTATTTTTCGGGAGAATAAGGGCCCTCTTTTCTATGGAGATTAGCGAAGAGACGCTATGTTCGTCGGTATCCATTTCGGATATATCAGTGTTTATTTGTAGATCCGAGTAGTCTGTAATGTTTCGAACAGTGTTGTTTGGTTTGGGTAGAGTAAAGGCCGCGGTCAAGTTTGTGTTCTCAGAAGATGTTTTTGCTGAATCATGAAACCAGTTGAGTTAGGTGTTTAGGTGGAGTCGATGTTGCGAAAATTTTTGTTTGATCATGACGGTTGTTGTAAGTTGATGTAGCATTGTTTCTTCCCATCCTCTCGAGAGTGATGATTGCCTGGATCTCTTTTTCCTTAAGAAATACGGGACAGTTTTTGTCGTATGAAGAGTGTTGAAAATTTACGAAGTTTTTGTTTTTACAATTAATGCAGCAAGACGAAAGAGAACATTTCTCTTGAGATTCTGTGCTTAGATGGTTTGTGTTTGCGCAGTTGTGACACTTTTTTTCATTCTTGCAAAATTTAGAAATACGACCATATTGGGAGCAATTATTACATTTCATGGGGAGGGATATATGGTATAATTCTTGTTTTTCATATCCAATGTTCAACTCCGTCGGGAGAATAGTGCTACTGAAAGTAACTACGATCAAGACAGTCTCTTTAAGTTCTCCGCTCTCCTTAAGAATTTTTTTTGACGATAAACGCGTTTTATTGTTTTTATTCCTTCTAAAATTTCTTGTTCGTCAATGTCACGAAGGCCATTCGAATAAATAACTCCTTCGCAACTTGGATTTCGGTGGACAGAGACTTCAGTTAAACAAGTTTAGAGACTTGTGTAATATTTTTGGTTGTAATAACTACAATACCGCTCAAGAGTTTTTTGCAGTTGTTCACTTCACCCTACCATATGATTCAAATTTAGTTGTCTTAGATCTTCGTTATTTTTAAAGTTGTGATTTGTCATCTTCAGCAGCGTCTAGCCCGTTAAGCCACTGCGGTGTGTAATCACACTAGTCACTAACCGAAGATATTTATTTTATTGTGCAGAGTGATTGTTTGTCGCTACTTACACATTGCTTTCCTACTTACACGCACTGATGCCGAAGTTCTGAAAGTTCTGTTTATAGAGCGCACTATTCTAATTGTAGTTGTCTCGTTCTGTTCTGGTCTGACCCTACCAGATGGTTCAAAATTTAGTTGTCTTATATCCTCGTTATTTTTAAAGTTGTAATTTCTGGACAAAAGTAGTGCTACTGTACAAAAAGTACCAGAAAAGTTTGAGTCTGAGGATTCCACAAAAAATAAACCATGTTCGGGCGCCCCAAAGTGTTTAGCAGCCAAGAATATATGATAATTGTAAGAAAAATTAAGGCAAACCCAAAGAAATGTGCAGGAAACATACGGGCAGAAATAGAAGAAGAGAGAGAAGATTCGCCGTGGTTGCACAGAGTTGGATATCATGGCCGAAGTATTAGAAAATTAGTAACTTCAAACGTCACTTAAAACGTTAGAAAAGATTATATTTCGCTAAAGTGTACATAAATCACCCAAAAATGTGCTGGAACAATATTATTTTTTCTGATGCTACCAAAATAAATCTTCATGAATCAGACGGTCGTGATAGTTTGGCGATAGCCGAATTTCGAACTAGAGCCAAAACCATGACAGGCACTGTAAAACATGGTGGTGGTCCGTTATTAGTTTGGGGATGCATGACAGTTGCTGATTTATCAACAAGTATTTGTAGCTCAGTTATCTGAAAAACAATTTGAAAGAAAGCGACATATAATTACGGCTGGAAGAAACTTTCATATTTCAACAGGACAGGACGTTTCTCAGTGTGAATAAATCGCTGTTGTATCAAACAAAATAACTTAAAACTCCTGTGTCAATCCCATTGAGTACCTTTGGGCTAATCTTGGTCGCTAAATGCGATAACAGGAGATAAATGGGAGAGATAATCTCAAAAATGTTATTGTGGAAGACTGGTTGAAAATTCCAAATTCAGTAACCCAACATTTGGCAGATTCAGTGATAGTTTGTCGTTCATCAAGTAAAGTTGTGCCTTCGTGCGTTCGTACTCTCAACGTTGTTCAAAAGTAACCAAACACTAAAATAAAACTAAAAACTTGTAAAAAAACAGATGAGAAAAGAGATAAAACTAAAAATATAATAAAACTGAAAGTTTCTGAGAAAATGAATCCGATAATGTTAGACAAGAACAAATAACTATCTAACTAAACTCAAAGCGTAAAATACTTAATTATGTCGCGAGTAAATAATGTGGGTTTGCTAAACAAAGTCTCGCCTTTTTTGCTAAAAAAAAGTTGTTGATTCGGTAGCAGGACGTGAAGTGAACAACTGCAAAAATCTCTTGAGCGGTACTGTACTTATTACAACCAAAAATATTACGCAAGTCTCCAAACTTGTTTTACTGAAGTCTCTGTCCACCGAAATCCAAGTTGAAGTGAATGAACACCCTACCCTAAATTTTAGCAAAGGAGTTATTTATTCGAATGGCCTTCGTGACATTGACGAACAAGAAATTTTAGAAGGAATAAAAACAACAAAACGCGTTTATCGTCAAAAAAAATTCTTAAGGAGAGCGGAGAACTTAAAGAGACTGGCTTGATCGTAGTTACTTTCTGTAGCACTATTCTCCCGAAGGAGTTGAACATTGAATATGAAAAAACAAGAATTATACCATATATCCCTCCCCATGAAATGTAATAATTGCTCCCAATATGGTCGTATTTCTAAATTTTGCAAGAATGAAAAAAAGTGTCACAACTGCGCAAACACAAACCATCTAAGCACAGAATCTCAAGAGAAATGTTCTCTTTCGTCTTGCTGCATTAATTGTAAAAACAAAAACTTCGTAAATTTTCAACACTCTTCATAGGACAAAAACTGACCCGTATTTCTTAAGGAAAAAGAGATCCAGGCAATTATCACTCTCGAGAGGATGGGAAGAAAAAATGCTACATCAACTTACAACAACCGTCATGATCAACCAAAAATTTTCGCAACATCGACTCCACCCAAACACCTAACTCAACTGGTTTCATGATTCAAAAAAAACATCTTCTGAGAACACAAACTTGACCCCGGCCTTTACTCTAGCCAAACCAAAAAACACTGTTCGAAACATTACAGACTACTCGGATCTACAAATAAACACTGATATATCCGAAATGGATACCGACGAACATAGCGTGTCTTCGCTAAACTCCATAGAAAAGAGGGCCCTTATTCTCCCGAAAAATACATCGAAGAGAACCAGATACAACATTAAGAAAAGTATTACAGCCACCCGTCAGTCCAAGCGAACCAAAACAAAATCGACATAGTTAATCTACTCTCTTACAGTTATAGTTATTCCCACATACTTACTTACTTATCCGGTCACGAACAACCCCAAGGGGTCAGGGACCTTACAAAACGAAGATAACATATTTCGCCAACCAGTTCGATCTTTTGCCTTATCTCTCCAGTGGGAAATACCAAGTGTACGCAGGGATTCATCAACCTGATCCTTCCAGCGGAGTCTAGGTCTTCCTATTTTTCGTCTTCCTTCGAGTTCGGTTTCGAACTGGTTCGTCTTCATCCATTCTACTGACATGGCCTAGCCAGCGCAATCGCGTTATTTTGATCCGCTTAACTATGTCAATGTCGGGGTATAGCGTCGCCGATACTAGCCGTTGTGCACTATAGGGCCATAAAATTTTCGGAGTATTTTTCTCTCGAAGACTCCTACAGATGTTTCGTCTGCTTGCGATAATACCCAGGATTCTGCGCCATAAAGCAACACAGGTTGTATGAGAGTCTGGTATAATTGGACTTTTGTTACTCGAGAGAGGGCTTTATCTCTAAAGTGCTTGCTTAGCCCAAAATAACATCTATTCGCAAGCACAATTCCCCGCTTTGTTTTTCGTGTCGATTTGTTTTTCGTGGGTCTTCTCCAGGATTTGGCGTAGCGTGAAAATCTGGTCGGTTGTCGATTTTCCAGGCCTAAAGCCAAACTAGTATGGTCCAATCAGGTCAGCGATAATCGGTTTTAGTCTTTCGCACATTATGCTTGATAGAACCTTATATGCTATGGATAAAAGGCTTATTCTACGGTAGTTGGCACAGAGACTCGGGTCACGTTTTTTAAATATGGGATATAGTACACTCAGACTCCAATCGCTGGGCATGCATTCATCTAACCAAATTTTGCTAATGAGCTAATGCATGCACCTTATCAGCTCATCGAAGCCAGCCTTAAACAGCTCCGCAGGTAATCCATCGGCTCCTGCGGCTTTATTTTTCTTAAGCCGGGCAATAGCTGTTTTGACCTCGTCTTGGTTAGGAGGGGCAATCGACGTCGTCGTCCAAATTTAGATCGATTGTCTCGTCATTGGATATCTCAGGTACCAATAGCGCAGAGAAATGATATCTCCATATTCCCAACATACTCTGCACATCTGCGATGAGATTTCCGTCCTTGTCTTTACAGAAGGGGTGCCCTGAATTATGTAAATTAGTCCCGCTTTTGAGTTTTGGGTAGAATTTTCGGGCTTCGTTCTTCCTTCTGTATGACTCAAGTTTCTCACTCTCGCGCTTTTTCCACTGCCGTTTCTTACGCCTAAAGAGACGGTTAACCTCCTTGCTTTTCTCCCTATACCGCTCAGTCGCAGCTAGCGCTGCAATTGACTGAAGCATTGCCATACGTGCAGCGTTCTTTTCATGATTTGCAATGCGACACTCTTCATCGTACCATGGTTTGTTTCGAAGCGGTTTTTCAAAACCTAGTACAGTTGTTGCGACAGTTTTTATAGAGTCGGAAATGGGTTTCCATTGCGCTTCAGGATCGCTATCGGGAGGGGGTGGGTTCTGTGACAAAAGTTGCGAGAGCTTCCTTAAGTAGGCTGTGGCTACCTCTGGTAATTGCAGCTTTCCGTTGTCCAGCTTCCTCTGCGTCTGGTTTCGTACGATTTTCGCTCTACTTAATCTTGTGCCAACCTTTGCTGCTACCAGGTAGTGATCAGAATCAATGTAAGCTCCTCTAATCACTCGTACGTCCATTACACTGGATGAATGCCTTCCATCAATTACCACGTGATCAATTTGGTTCTTCGTTCTTTGATCAGGGGATACCCAAGTAGCCTTGTGGATGTCTTTATGCTGGAATCTTGTACCACTAATGACCACGTTTTTTGCCGCGGCAAAGTCTATCAGTCTCATACCGTTGTCGGAACTGTCAGCGTGTAGACTGAAATTGCCAATAGTTCGATTAAACACATTTTCCCTGCCTACTTTAGCATTAAAATGTCCTAGTACAATCTTAATGTCATGGCCAGGGCAGCGGTCATACGTTTCCTCTAGGACCTCATAGAATACGTCTTTGGCATCATCATCTTTCTCTTCTGTCGGGGCATGCACACAAATTAGGGAGATATAAAAATATTTCGCTTTTATGCGGCTTGTGGCTATACGTTCACTCACAGGATTGAACCCAGAGACTAGATGTAGCAGTCTTTTGCCAACTACAAATCCGCAACCAAATTCATGTTTTTACTCATGGCAACTGTAGTATATGTCGCAGTTTCTTTTTCGTGTGCAGCCATGTCCTGTCCATCGCATTTCCTGGATTGCGGTAATGTCAACTTTATAACTGTCGAGGACATCTGCCAATTGCATACTTGCATCGGGGAGCTATATAGAGTTCTTAAATTCCAGGTGCATATCCGTAAATCGTGGTCCACGGGTTCCATGGGCCAACAGATAGGTTTGTGCAAAATCAATATATGGAAAAGTATTGACCATATTGAACGAGTTCTTCCTGACAAAGCTAATTCAAAATATTATTACGATTAAGTTAAAGATTTTAATTACGCTTAATGCCCGAATTAAGATAATGTAAATAACAAGGCGATTAATGGTGCTCTTGAAAGTATACCCTTACAACAAATAATGAACTGGTTCTGGAAATGAGTATACAACTCCACATACGACTTAACGAGAGGCCTTTGTGGTAAGTAGTAAATCTCGAATAATATGTGCTTTGCACTTGGGGTTAACCTGTAATTAAACACAATTGTGAACGATAGCATACAACTACGTTGCAAAGTGGATCAGAATCAATTTCTGTAAAAAAAAAAACTGATTGCAGACAAGCAGCCAATGACATATCAACGTAGAAAAGCGAACAGTAGGGTAATAAAAAAAATTCCAAAGTTGCCTACTTTTCGTTTATTTCGATTTCCAGGGAATCAAAATTTTTTAATTTTTATGTTTTTTTGAGTTGTTTGGATGCAATTGTTCATAATGCGCACAAAACTTTTTATTTTACTTGTACATTTTACACATATTAGCTTTTTTTAGAATTTCAAAATTCAAAAAGATTTAATTTTTTGACTTTTTGAACTGTATCTCGCAACTAGTTCCCTCAAGTTTACAATATTTTATCTTCTCTCACCAAATGACGAAATCTCACCAACAATTTCTCTAACAGTCTAACACGGCCTTAATTAAGTAATAGTAAAAAGGTTAAAATATAGACGAATTGTAAATTGTTAACTTTAAAACTGTGTAAGTAAAAAAACGCAAGAAAAATTGTTTTACCTAACGTAATTTATTAACGGGGGAAAAAATAACCCTAAAAGGACGATAAGGAAATTCGAAACAATATAAACAAAAACGCGATGCAAGTTTGGATACTGCTTCGAAGGTACTTGAATCGATTGCTAAACTGGAAAAAATTTTCATGGAAAATTAACCAGTTCATGCTGCAACAACTGAAGTCATCAAAATAAATTACCAATTTAAACTGAATAAGCATAGAAATTAATCAGATGAATGTTTTCGTTGTGGTTACTCAGGGCATCGAGCAAATATCCAAAAGTTTTCGACAATTGGAAAAACATGCATCCAGTGGGGTGGACGACTCCTTTTCGGCGCCACATACAAATCTAAACGTTGAAACAACTCTATTCTGAAAGTGGGAAAACGGATATGAAGAAGGAGACAAGTTATTCAGAACTTTTCAAACAAGACAATGACGCACAGTGCTTTGTCCCCATATATGGATGGGACAAAAATAGAAGGAGCAGTCCCAGATTCATGAAATTTTGTGTGAAGTTTTATTCGGTGAAAATTAAGAAAAATACAAAATTAGAACCCAGTCGGACCAAGCCTTCTGGTACCTCCCATACAAAGGGTTCAACTGATCTCAAAAACTCTACACGCCATAACAACCTATCATTCCGTGCGAATTCTACCAATCTCCTCACTGGTTACTTTTTTTACCTCCAAGATGTCTCTACCAAATTTGGAGAAAATCGGATCTCGGATTCTGGAACCTCCCATACAAAGGGTGAAATGGGTCTCGAATATTTATCATGCTCTAAAACCCTACCACACTACCCGAATTCTACCAAACTTTGAATAATATATATTTTTCATTGTCAAAAACCATGGGTTCTGGTACCTCCCATACAAAAGATGCAAAGGACCTTGAATATTTACCGTCCCTACCACCCTATTAGATCTCCCGGATTCTATAACATTTTGCATGACATATTTTTTTCATTATTAATGATTAATTTCGACCAAATTTTGCAAAACGTAATTTTATATTTTACTTACTTACTTAGCTCGGCATTACAGCCGATGTGTTGATCTCCAGACTTGATCTTTAGCTTTCTCTCCAGTTTTCTAACTACTATCCTTATTTTAGATTTTCACGTAGTTTTACCGAAATATATGGTCCCCCCCATACAAATTGTGTAATATGTCTCTAATTTATATACTTTATTTTTAATAATATAACGCGATACAGCAAATTTGTTTTTTTTTTGTCAAACTCCTAACAAGTACACTTGGTAATTTTCTATCAAGTGCAGTATGAACAAAAAATATTTATGTTAATGATATCGATATTTCTTTAAATTAAACATCATCACTGGAAGAGTCATCCCAAAACCAATTTTCGCTCAACGAAGAACTGTACTCGTCCTGTTCAAATATTTCATCTTGCAAATCAACATTTTCCCTGTGTATATATTTTCCAATTTATGCTTCTCTTTGATGATAATCATCAAATCTCTGTTTGTATCTTCTCGTGAAGTTTTTCTGGTATGAGATAAGCGCAATCTTCTACCGTTTTTATGGTTCGCTTCTAATGCTTCTTCCGACATACATCCTGGGAAAACAGATGAATAAAAATAAATTTATAACAAAGAAGTTTTTGTTTTATATGCATACCTATTGGTAAATTTTAGAACTCAATAACATCACATCCATGAACTAGAATTTTATTAAATACGTATTTCGAGTGACTCTTAACAGGTCCTGTAAGCTGTTTACATTTACTGGCGATCCACAAGGTAACACCCTTAGTATAATTCCAAAGGTATCAATAAGTTGGAAAAAAATCTTCGAGCAGTGTTTCCGTCATTAGTGTTTCCGAATCCATGTTTTACTTGGTCAATTATTAGACCTGTTCTTCTTTTGAATTCATTTTGAATTTTTTTTTATTTCCATAAACTCATCTCTATTTTCTTTACCATCTGTATCAAACACTCAACAAATGTTATCTATTCATTTCAGAGGGCTTGCATTGCAAATAAAACACCTACTTGCCGCATTTGTCTCAGTTAAAACTTTTGCCAGTGCACCGTCAATCATTGTACAATGCATGTCGTATGTTACTTCCACAAGTGCACGTTTCCTTTCTTAAACATCACACTCTAAATTCTCAATACTTTCCCCAATCTCACGGTAAATCTTCCGAACAAGGACTGGATTCTCCTTTTGTAAAATAAATTTAATAGGTCTACAGAATAACGTAGAACCTGGAGCCTTATTAACCCATAAATCTTCCTTTGATGTTAAGTTTACCAGTCTGTAACCGAAAAATTAATGTAAAAAATTATACAAATTTACTAATTAAACACATGGCACAAATGCAATAAAAAACAAGAATTCATCTGTGACTTTCATTTTCAAATGCTTGCTTATAACGGCTATGGCCAGAACTACCATCCATACCCCACTTGCAAATCAAGGAAAGGCTACATGCTTTATCTTGCACATCACAAAGATCACAAATACTTTCTGCTGTTCTACGCATTAAAGTTTTTAAATCGACTTCAGCTGAAATTTCAGTTACTCTTATAGGTGGTAGCAATGTTTTCCTTTCGGTTTGCAACGCATACAATGATGGCAAACAATTAGGATGCAATTCGTTGATTACTTGACGCAGAACTATGTATTTTCTTTCCGATAGATCTAAATCTAGATAAAGGGCCAACGCTTTTGCTATTGGCAAGCACTTTTGACTACAGTTCTTGTTTTCGGTAACAGAATTCGCGTTTCGTTTCTTGTTGCTTACAGCAAATTCCAGCTCCTCAAGCGAATATTTTTCAATTAAATCGTTGTAGTCTGATCAAATATTTTGGTTGATCTGCCGCGTTTTTTGTGGTTCCTGTGGCTGCTATTTCTATGTCAATTCCTCCAGATACTGAATCCATTGATATGTCCACATCTATTTCGTTTGCTTTAAGGTTCCCGGCACCTACGTTTTTATGGCTTGTGCTGGGCAACTTAATGTTTTTATTTTGTTAATTTAATATTTTTATTTTAATGTAAAAGTACAATAAAACTTACATCATCCAGGTCAAAAAATATGTAACTTAACCATTTAGGATGCTTATTTTCAAAAAAATTCTATTGTATTTACTTTCTTTCCAAAACTTTTTCATTTCACTATTAAAAAACGAAATTATTTTCATTAATTTTGTCTTGTTAAAATTTGAAGTGCCTATTTTTTGTTTTTTTCGATGATGCTGTTAACCAACAAAAAACATCAGCGTTTTTTGAAATAATTGCCATGATCACAGATTAAATACACAATTTTTTTATATTTTTAAAACATTTGTTTTCATTCTTAATGGGGATGGGCCCGTGAGCTTTTTGATTTTGAAGTAGTCACTTTTTGTTCTTTTGTATTATACATACATATATATATATTACTTACGTTACGCAAAACTTTAAACATCAATTAAATTTTAATACTTATTTTAAAGTACGTCTTACATGATTGTAAAACATTAACACAAATATAATAAATAGCAATCGGGCATTTGAAACTAAAAAATGTTGTGTCACTTTCTCATCTCTAATTCGAAATATAAATGTTTGTTATTGTTCTCTTTTTAACTTTTCGTCTAGCTCTACCATTTTATATTGATATTCGCCAAAATTTAAAAAGAGAACAATAACAAATGTACGTTCTGTTGTTATGTTCGATAAATAGAATCACTTCCGAAGGAGCTCCACCAAATAATGGGTGTAAGTAGCAAAAAAAAAACAATGTAATAATTAACAATCATTGAAGCTACAGCTTAAACCTGAAATAACTGATAATATGAGCAACCTGCTAGTAGTTGACATCGTTAAGGTGCTGATGAGTTGATGTATCTACGAAACTGTTTATCGTTTATTTTTACCAATTTATTTTTACCAATTTTTGTTTGTTTATAAAGTTAAAAAAATTTAAGAGAGATGTGCCTGTTAATTTCTTATTTTCCACATAAAAAAAAGGGTTGGTTGTGCACTATTTGACTTTTATTTAATAACTCATCACTATTTCTTTAATCTAATTTAAGATTTTTATGTTACTTCATATAGGTTGTTTTTTACCTTAACATTGCCACTCTATAATTAATAAAATTTTAAGTAAAAAAGTGAATTTAGAACTTTTTTGAAACTCATTTTTTTAAGTTGTGGCAAAAAATAGGCTCTAATTATTTTTGGACCTTTTAACAACACTATAAACTGAATAAAATCAAAATAAAAAAATGTTGGATTTTTCGGATTTTTTTTAAATTCCATCAAGCTTTTGTAATTTTTGAAATTTTTTATAAATTTTTTTTTGGGAGGGATTACTAATAATTCTAGTTAACAAAAACAAATTTTATTTTTCCCGAGTTCAGAACATATTAAATAACACAAAAATCGAAATTTCATGAATTTTTGGGAATTATTTTCTTGAATTCATTCATTTTTGCTTAAATTTCACTGACTTTAGCGCCCTCTAGTGCAGTCTAGGAGACTCAAATGAAACCAGTACCTTAAAATTTATTTGAGTTGTATTGTTATCTATCGATCACTATAATTTTCATCACATTTGAGATATTTTTTTTTTGATTTATGTCTTTGGGTCAAAGCACTGTGCGACGTCGTCTGAATTAAAACGTTTGTACGATGATTTCGTGAATCGTGCCAAGCAAAATAAAACAAATGCGGCCAACGGTACAACAACAACAACAAACAAATGAACAGAGGCTAACGGTACAGCAACAACAAACAGATGGTGGACGTGATTGGTACAGTCAAATGGAGAGAGAAGAACGTGAATTGGACCGACAGATGGCATTTTTACAAAAAAAAAACGTGAATTGATTAAATTGCAACAGGAATTAAATGATTTGGACAGCCAAAAAATCGACTTACACGTGCTCGATGCAATGATGTGCAAATTTGATGGGTCTGATATACAGGACGTATCAAAATGGACTGCTGATTTGGAAAATGTTTGTGAATTGTTCCGTTATAGTGAGCGAGACAAATTGGTAGCTGAACGACATTTAATGGCGGGACATGCAAACAGAAATAGTTCGGGTTCATACCTATGCTGTATTTAAAGAGAAATTGTTGTTGGAATTTCGACGTGCATTTACCGTTCAGGACGTGTTGAAGCAGTTGTATGCACGTAGTATTTAACCAGATGGAACACCGCATCAGTATGCTGTCGAGATGCAATTTATTGCCAGCCGTGCAGATGTATCAGAAAGTGATTGTTTTACCAGATGACGAAGCACTGCTACCGTGCCTATTTGGACGTGACTTATTGAAACGGATGGGAATTTTTTTATGCCAAACACACAAAATGGTTTATAAACCGAATGACTTGTTAAATTTAAAATTTAATAAAGCCCATATGCCCAACAAAAATGTTGTTATTGCACTCAAGTTGTTTAATATATTTAAGTGTCCATCAGATAGTTCTACAGAAGCTCCAATCACAGACAGTTTTGCTAATAGTACAGATGTAACGTTTAGTGATAAATTTGTAAATTCAGAGGTAAATTTAAGTGCAAACAAATTGGAATTTAGTGTAAGTCAGTTGAACCAGATGCTAATGTAATTGATGATCTAAGAGCTTGTGAGAAACGAAATGAAAAATGTATCGGTGTAGTTAATTTAGATGCAACAGATGTGATAGAAGAGTACAATGAGGTTATTTTATTGGTAAGCTCAACTGAGGCGGAAGAATTTGAACAGTTGGTTGATGTTAATAAGAAATTAAGTAAGAAACTTGCTGATGCTCTGAAATCGCTTATTTTTGAGAATTATTTGAAAACGAAAGATGGGAAGCAGAAGTTTAGTAGTTATTCGATGCAAATTAGATTCAAGAATGACACACCAGTGTACAGTAACACGCGTCGTTTGTCTTACAAGGAATAAGTTGAAGTACATAAAACGATTGATGATTTGTTGGCTCAGAATATCATAAGACCGAGTGAATCTCCTTATGCGTCGCCGATGGTGTTGGTCAGAAAGAAGAATGGTGAATTGCGAATGTGTGTTGATTATTGTGCATTGAACAAAATAACAGAGCGTGATCATTTCCCTATACCCCTTATAGAAGATTGTTTGGAATATTTGGGCGGAAAGAAATATTTTACAGCTTTAGATTTAAAAGATGGTTTCCACCAAGTGGCAGTGCATCCGAATTCAGTACCATTGACGGTTTGTGTGACACCGATGGGCCAATATGAATACGTTTATATGCCATTTGGTTTGACGAACGCTCCACCAATGTTTCAGAGATTTATTTCGTTGGTGTTGCCAGTGCCTAGAAACACAAGGGAAGTACAGAGATGTGTGGGATCCTATTTCAGAATTTTTGTTTATGATTTTTCGCAAATTGCTAGACCGATGCGTCAGTTGACTAAGCAGGGTGTAAAGTTTGAATCGACAGATGAAGGTATGAAAGCATTGTTAGAATTGAGAAGTAGATTGCCTGAGCCTCCGATATTAGCCATATTTGATCCGAGACGGGAAACAGAATTGCACACAGATGCTTGTTCGCGTGGATATGGTGGATCGTTACTACAGAAGCAGGATGATAACAGATTTCACCCGGTAGCATTTTATTCAAGGACGACGACAGACGTCGAATCTCGGTATCACAGTTTTGAGCTTGAAACATTGGCTATTGTTAAAGCATTAGAGAGATTTAGATGTTTTTTGGATGGAATTCCATTTGTTATTGTGACAGATTGCAATTCGTTGGTTTTAACGTTAGATAAAAAATTGATTAACCCTCGGATCGCACGTTGGACATTGGGACTTACTGATTTTAATTTTACGGTGCGCCATAGACCAGGAAAACAGATGCAACACGTGGATGCATTAAGTAGAGTGGGACAGGCAGTATGTCATGTGGAGGAAAGTGAAGTTGATTTGAATATACAGATTGTACAGACACGTGATTCGAAAATTCAAGAGTTGAGACAAAGATTAGAAACAAGGGAAATGTCAGAGTTGTTGCGGAGTAGGACAACCCGATCCATTGACAAAGGTCAAAAACAGGACCAAACGTAGTCCCGAAAAGAAACCACACTGACATGATTACTGCATATAGCCTCCTGTTCTGTATTCCTAGAAAAGGAAAAGCAAATGGTTAGTACGATAACCACTGCGGTTTTAAAAACAATTGCCACTGAACTTACCCTGCAAAATATGCCCCCACACAATGGGTTTTCTGTGTATTTCATAATGTGGTAGTGCACATAGAACCCATTCCAAGTTGCAAAAGTTCCATAATGTTTTCCCATTGGGACTTCTCAGCACAACGGACAAAGTCGAGGCAATAATATTCGAATCACAGCATACAATATATGACAAAAAAATGTGTGGCTGTGATTCGGCATTAATTATTGGCGGCTGCAATACCTGTGGCTGGTCTGTTTCTGTTCGTCTGAAAATGCGCTTTGACAATTGACAGAAAGAAGCGTAAATGTATGTGTTTGTGTGTAGTAGGGAATGGACCGTCCGCGTTACCAACTACGAAGATACAAATACAGAGTTGTGCGTACGTTAAATGTACCATTCATTCATTCCAACATCTGACGAGAAATGATAATAGAGCAAATTCATTCATAATTGCACTAACAGAAAACTGTTATTAAATTCAAATTTTCAAAATATATAGCCTATTGTGGAGGGCCAGAGTTGTGAGTCGGCGCAGATATTTAAACAATAGACAAAGTAAACTATATAATCGTAGGATAAAGATAACTATACTATGGTAAAAAAAGGAGATAATTATAGTTTTTTTTGCGTTCAAGAGGTGGTCGTGGAATTTCGAAGTACACCAAAATAGACAAACAAAAGAAATAGATAGCTTAGCGTAGATGATTTAAGCGGGAGTTTTTGGCGTCCTAAATGGCAAATAAGACCTGAGCCGGAGGCCACCGCACACACATCAAAGAGTATAAATTACGAAGTCTTACTGTGCGGGCTAGAAATTCAAATACTTGGTGTTTCATATTTAAATAATTGTAGAAGCAAAAAAACGTGGGTTTAAATTGAAGTTGTTGATAGTGATGTAGTATTAATAATAATTATCCTGCAGCGTATCTGTTTCTAGAAAAGTGTGACAAAGAGGTGATTTCGGTGGTTAAAAATATTAAATTAGAGCCAAAGTAAGTTTGAGTAAATGGTAATAATATTGAGGACAATAAGCCATTTATTTTCTTTAAATACTTAGAAATCGGCGGCCTCCAAATCAACTACAGGCAGGTTATCTTGAAAGAATCCGGTTGACAGGAGTACACTGGTGTTAACTAATTCTCTGAAAGGGCAAATATAACATCCTGGAAGACGTCGACTATAAAATACTGCAGACTTTATATGAGACAAAACCAGAGAGTGCCATCTGCAATATTTCCTGCAATCAAAATTATTGGAACTCAGTTGGTAACACCATTGTCACAAGCGGAACACCAGGTATTTGAACATTTCACTATTATCGACGGAAAACTGTTCCTAAGATCACTTCGATATTAAAATCGACATAAAGATGGCGTTTACCCCAAGGGGTTAGATTGAATAAGAGGAAACAGCCTAAAGTAACATATACATTCATACAAATACAAAAATTTAAATCAGAACCGTTTGTCCTAATTCGAGACTCGGTTCTAAAGAATAAAAATTGCCCATACTTTAACACATCGTGTAAGATACTTTTAACGAAACAACATAACCCGGCTGTAAAATTGCTAAGTCGATAATTAAAGAGACTAATCTGAATAAAGATAATTTCTTGCGAGATAGAGTTAACAAAAAAGAACAAAACTAGCACAGTTGTGAAATCATAAATATAACGACATTTTTAAACTTAAGAAGATATTATCATTTATCGTGTTTGTCATTGTGTGGTATACGTTTTTTTATTGTTTTTTTTTGTGCTATTAAACAATTCTTAGATTTAATATTTATATATTTTTTTTACAATTTGATTTGTTTTGTCTTTTTTAATGTTTAAATTGTAATTTCCTAATTTTAGATGATTTTTCGTAATTGATTTGGGTTAGGGTTTTTACAAAGTTGTTTTTTTTATTGTGTTTTGCTGGTCAAATTGGTCCAGGTTTTCCTCCCTAAAGAGCTCATTAGGTAGGGTTATTTTAGAGTAGTTGCGGGTGTATAAAGGCACCGTTTATGTCCAACTTTGTAGGGCCTGAAGATATATTTGTTTAACTCCACTTGTGTAAAGAAATCACCTAAAAATAGAGAAAAGAAGACAGGGAAATTAGTATTAAATTTAGAATAAGTTTTAAAATATTATAATAAAAATGATGTGAATTAGTATTAAAGTGAATATGTTTGAGTGATATTTTTGTTTAAAGGGTTAGGTTTGTCTTGATGTGGTGAGTATTGTGAAATGTGTGTTTCTAGGGACTGTAGAAAAAAATGGATTTGGATCACTACGGTCACGGTTGGGCGGGCTATTTGGAAGACTAAACATCGGTTCTTCCTCTCTTTGGTGATTGTCGTCATGTCAGTGTTAGTTTATTTGTGTTTTTGTTTTGTTTTCATTAGTTGATGCTTGTCCAGGGCTGAAGTGTTAGGTTGGAATCTAGCCTTGAGAAATGCCGCCGAGTTGCCCGGATGAACACTTCAGTGCCACAAGGGCACGTAACAATATGGCGCCCAATCCAAATGCAACCATTCTAAAGGAGAATGGATGAATAGTTTTTTTTTTGCATTTGGTGTACATAAAATCTAAAGGTACATGCAATAGATTAATAGTTAGTGCAATAGCCCAACGATAAATTTTAGAATTAATTCGAGTCTAGTGCTGAAGCCACAGCCAGACCAGACAATGAGCTGATTTGTAGTGTGTGTATATTAAGTAGGATTAAGAATTAATTCTAAGAGAAATCGTGCAATACCTAGGAAATACATAGTGCAATAACAGGACAATTTCTGATAGCAATTAGTCTTTTGTATTGTCTGTATTTTCGTTTTGAATATTAGTTTTGTCAATTAGTTTCAGCCTGTTTAGTGTAGGAAGTATAGTTAATTTGAAAAATATGATGTCTGATGCCATAGCCGCTCGGAACACTCGTTTCAGAGCTCAGTTGTATGGCTAAGGACATTTATAACTCCGGACATCTGTAATTGGTAAAATATACCATTATATTGTGAAAGGGGAATCTCATTTCTGTAATTCCAAATTTCAAATTTGTTTTTTTTGTAATGTTTTACGACCACCAAAGGGATTTTATGTTATAAGACACATACATTTTATGAAACCTTATAGTAAACACAAAACTAACCACATCAGACAATAAAGCCGCCCTTTAAGATAAATGTTTTAAAATATAAATAGAAAGTTTTCAGAAAGTTATTTTTTTAAAAGTGTTTGAGGTATGTTTTTATTCTTTTATTGAGTCTTGTTTGTACCATTTAATTGTTTGATTTGTTTATTTTTTTTGTGTATTGCTTATTTATTAATTCTTAATTTTAAACCTTTTATTGATTTCGTGTGTTTGTATCAGAATATCTCGGTTCTTACTTTTACGATTTAACTGCTATTGTGGTATAAAGAAATATCTGCATTCCATGGGGTGAGATAATTTGAAAAACAAGGATTTGAACTCAAGTGCGAAGAAAAACAAAAGTAGAAAACGATTAAGGGAACATATTTTTGATAGATCTCGAAATACACCAGACTCTAAAAGATTCGCCGAGAGTAAAAGCACCAAAAAGATGGCGAAACCATCGGGCTTAGCCGATCAGACAATGTATGACTTGTCTAACACGATAAACGAAACAGGTAAAGAAACAGGAACCATACCGAAACCACGCCGTAATCTCGATGGGGATATGTACCCTAATGTTAAAAGCGTGGTAGAAAAAAGCGTAGAAAATATGAAGAGGTCGATTGAGTCGAATGTGAAAGGGGTAGTTAAGCAAAGTGTGAAAGAGGAATTAGTAGCCATTAATAAGTCCACAGCTGATCTTACTTCTTTGGTGAATAATCTACTTCTAAATGGTACAGATATTGGAAGAGATAATATGAAGTCAGTTACCTCCAATATCAAACGATACTCGTCCGACTCCTCCTCCACTTCCGCAAAATACAAATAATAGATTACCTTCTAATGTTCAGTATAGTGTGCCGCCTCCAAGCTATAATGCAGCACCTCAAAACAATATTCCACAACCAAATAGTGTACCCATTAATCCATATCCTAGTCTTCCTTTACATCAATATCCTCGTGTCGAACAGACGATCGGGTTTGAAAAGATTAGGGTTGAGAGGTTTGGGCTAAAGTTCGACGGCAATCCGAATAACTTGTCCGTTGATGATTTTATATTTCGCCTAGAATACCTCCAGTCACAATACAGAATATTATGGTCGGAAATAATTAGGGATTTCCACCTGCTCGTGACCGGGAACGCGGGTAATTGGTATTGGCTATGGATTAATAATAACCGCACGGCCACATGGCCAGAGTTACGCCATGGCTTACTACAGCAATTTAAATCCCCACAAACGAATTTTGACGTTATGCACGATTTAGTAGAACGAAAACAATTACCAGGTGAGACCATCGACAATTTCTTCCACAACCTCAATCTTTTAAGATCTAAGTTGGATCACGCCATAACAGAATACGATATGATCAAAATCGCTAAGAGGAATCTGAAAGATGCGGTAGGTCGTATTGTATATCCCATAAACGTTTCGTCGGTAGACCAGCTGAGATTGGAATGCCTGGAAGCTGAGAGGCATTTTTTAAGAAAGGAAAATAAGGTACCCATTCAGCCGGCCCCGAGATTCCAAAGACAAGTACACGTAGCCGTGGTAGAAATCGATGACGTGGACGAAAATTTGCAGTTCGAAGTGGAGGCAATTGAAGACATTGTTTGCTGGAATTGTGGAGATAAAGGACACATGTTCATGGATTGTACAGTCGTAGAAAGAAAATTGTTCTGTTATAGGTGTCATTACACCTAAATGTCCCAAGTGCCGATCGGGAAACACCAAGAGGAGCGTGACGTTTAAGGGAGACTCTCGTTCGACCAACAATCCCTCAAAGTAAATAAAAATCATCAGCCAAAGTCAAATGTATTTCCCGAAATTCGACACTATTTATCAATCGAAGAAAGGAGACAGAATTATATTAAGACAAGGGAGCGGATTTTCGGAGAATGTGAGAATCAACCAGAAATAATACTTACAACGGAGGACGACGAGAAAAGTACCAATAGCCGCACAAACCAAGTTGTTTCAAATCGAATTAAAAGAACCAGAAATAAATTCAAAGATAGAAAACGCATTAGAACCATGGTGTGTGAAACAGTGGAGAGAATGTGTTGTCAGACTGACCCTCGTCCTTATGCCGATATAATGATAAATGGGAAGCCATACAGAGGGCTAATGGATTCCGGAGCTTCCGATAGTTTACTAGGGAAGAATTGCAGAGAGATGATAGAGGAGCTACAAAGTGACATACATCCATTGTTCACGAACGTAAAAACTGCATCTGGCCAGAGTCACCGAGTGTTGGGCAAAGTAATATTAAATGTAGAATTTAAGAAGATGGAAAAATTAATTACGTTCTACTTGTGCCCAGATCTGGATCAGACAATTTATTTAGGTGTAGACTTCTGGCGAGAATTTAACGTTGCATCTGACATTTTCGAGATATCGGAGTTAAATTCAAATCTAGTGCAACAGATGAAAATACCAATTGATGATCACAGACAAAAAATGCACAGTTTGAATGAAGAGCAACAAAAGCAGCTACAGACGATAATAAATACATTCCCATCGTTTGAGCGAAATGGATTAGGATGCACAAAAATTGAAAAACATGGTATACAACTTATGGAGGGTACAGTGCCGGTAAAAGACAAACATTATCCATTGTCACCCGCAGTTCAAGACATAGTCTATAAAGAGATTGACCATATGTTATCCTTAAATGTAATAGAAGAGAGTAACAGCCCTTGGAGCAATCGAACGACAGTAGTACGAAAACCAGAAAAAAACAGATTTTGTTTAGATGCGCGAAAATTGAATTCAGTGACCGTAAAAGACGCATATCCATTACAGAACATAGACGGAATCCTGAGCCGCATAGATCAAACCCACTACATCAGCAGTGTGGATTTAAAGTATGCATTTTGGCAGATAGAATTGGAAGAGGAAGCCAAGCCGTATACTGCGTTTACCGTACCTGGGCGTCCTCTTTACCAATTTCGAGTGATGCCATTTGGTCTATGTAATGCGGCTCAGAGACTCTGTCGACTTATGGATAAGGTAATACCGGGGAGACTTAAATCCAACGTGTTCATATATCTCGACGATCTCCCCATTATTGCCAATGACTTTCAAACTCATCTAAAGATTTTGTCGGAGGTGGCAGAGTGTCTACGAAACGCAAATTTAACCATCGGATTAAAAAAATCTATGTTTTGCTTTCAGGAATTGAGGTATCTTGGATTTATTGTTGGCGGGGGAATGCTGAAAACAGATCCTGATAAGGTTGCAGCAATCCAACGTATTGCACCACCGAAAACTCCAAGGGAAGTAAGAAGTTTTCTGGGCACCGCAGGATGGTACCACAGATTCATCAAAGACTTCGCCTCCATAGCCTCCGCTTTAAGCGACACTCTCAAAAAGGGACAGAAATTCAACTTGAAACCCGAAGCCAAAGAGGCGTTTGACTCCTTAAAGCATGCATTAACCACTGCTCCTGTGCTTCGTCATCCTGATTTTAGCAGACAATTTTATATCCAATGCGATGCTTCGGAATATGGAGTCGGCGCTGTATTATTTCAGAAGAATAACGAAGGAGAGGAGAATCCAATTGCCTTTTATTCTCAGAAGCTCAATTCATGCCAGAGAAACTATTCTGTGACGGAAAAAGAGTGTTTAGCTGCAGTATTGGCAGTACGACGTTTTAGACCCTATGTGGAAATGATGAAGTTCACGGTAATCACGGACCATGCAAGCTTGAAGTGGCTAATGTCCCTCAAGGACCTAAGTGGGAGATTAGCTAGGTGGTCACTTCAGCTGCAGGCTTTTGACTTCGATATCGAACACAGAAAAGGGTCACAAAATGTTGTCGCTGATATGCTGTCGCGGATGCCGGAAGAAGTTTCTCTGGCAGAAATATATATGGAAAGTATATTTGATTTCGAAACTACCGCCTTCGAAAGCGACGAATATATAGAAATAATGCAGAATGTAAAGGACAATCAAGATAAGTTGCCCGATCTGCGGGTAATTGATAATAAACTCTATAAGAGGACAACATTTCACAAATCCGATGATATAGAAGAATTTCAATGGAAATTATGGATACCGGAGGAAATCACGCACCTCTTAATTCAAAAAGCTCATGATTCTCCGATATGTGCACACGGGGGCATCGTAAAAACATTAAGTCGCTTAAGGGAAAAATATTATTGGCCAAAAATTACAATACAAGTACGCCAATACATCAAAACTTGTCAAACATGCAAGGAATCAAAATCATCCAACCAGCAAATGCGTCCGACTATAGGGGATGAAGTAAAAACTGACCGACCGTTCCAGAAAGTATATATAGACTTTCTAGGAAAATATCCACGCTCGAAGCAAGGAAATGCATATATTTTCATAGTTGTGGATCATTTTACGAAATTTTCATTCCTAAAAGCAATGAGAGATGCAACGGCTGGAAATGTTGTACAATTTCTAGTGCAGGAAATATTCCATAAATTTGGTGTTCCTGAGATCATCCATAGCGATAATGGGCAACAGTTTGTGTCGAAAATGTTCCAGGAAATGGTTGAAACCTACGGAATAACGCACATCAAAACGGCATTTTATTCACCCCAATCCAATGCCTCCGAAAGGGTAAACCAATCCGTATTGGCAGCGATTCGGGCATATCTTGAAAAAGATCACAGGGATTGGGATATTTACCTCAGCGAAATAGAATGTGCTCTCCGAACATCTATTCATACAGCCACTGGTGTTACGCCATTTTTCGCATTATTCGGGTGTAATATGTTCACAAATGGTGCGGACTATAAGTTGGCGAGGAAACTCAACTCTATTGTCGACCATAATATAGAGCATATTTCGTCCGAAGATCGACTTCGGCTAATAAGAGAGAAAATTAAAAACAACCTACACCAAGCTTATGAAAAAAGTGCTAAGCGCTACAACGAACGAGCACGAATGACTAAATTTAAGCCAGGGCAAGAAGTTTACCGAAGGAATCAAGTACTTAGTGACTTCAAGAATAACATCAACGCTAAATTTTGTAGAAAGTACTTGAAATGTCGTATAGTCAAGCCAATAGGAAATAATATGTACGAAGTAGAAAATCTTCAAGGCAAGCCTATAGGGATCTTCCATTCGAAGGACATAAAAGCGTGATAATACCAGACTGTGATAATCGGAAACGAGTGCAATATAGCTTTAAGTATATGTTTGTACTTGTCCCAATTATTTAATATATATTTATACAAGAATACGTGTGTCCATAACGAATGTTAAAAGGTACTACTGGTTTGGGGGTAACCGATGACGAATTGGGCAGTTGAATCTCGAGAGAAAGGGGTGACCATTTGAGGCTACTTGCAATGAGAACGACTAAGTGCTACCGTATTCCGGCCAGTTACGCTTGCAACCTTGACTCATTGACACCATAGGTGGTGGGTTCATAATAGTAGCGTGTCGGAACTTTGCCATAGCGTACTAAAACCCATTAGTCCACTGATGCAATGGTCGATACAGGATACCGAACCTTATAGCAAAGTCGTGCTCAATCTGAAGGAAACCATATGATCGAAATCAAGGATTACAAGATAGGCAGGAGTATATTTTTTTTATTTCTTAAAAAAATAAATGACTCCCTTGGGATGAAA
The DNA here is from genome assembly GCA_963931995.1 of Phaonia tiefii. Classification (NCBI taxonomy): domain Eukaryota; kingdom Metazoa; phylum Arthropoda; class Insecta; order Diptera; family Muscidae; genus Phaonia; species Phaonia tiefii. The sequence continues at coordinate 219,858,632 of OZ008369.1, forward strand.
ATCTTCAAATACACTGTTTTCCCTATTAATATACTACCACGTACTAACTTCTACTCTTTTATGAAACAGTATTTCTCACTATAAGTGATAACATTTAAAAAAAAATAATACAGTTTGGCAAGCCACAAAACAAAGTGACAAAATCTAATCGTAGATTTTAAAAAATTAAAAATGTTATAAAATTTGAGAAAAATTTCGTAAGTGTTCAATGAAGAACACAGGATTAATTGAAATAAAGAACAAAAAAAAGAGTACATGAAGGCTTTAGATAAGTCATCACAATGCAAGGGAACAAATTTCCATTCGCTTAGTGCACAATTATAATGTATTTAGAAGTGGTAATTATTTAAAAAAAAAAAAAAAATGTTGAAAACTTCCAAGGAGAAGAACATTTGAATGATATATTCAGAGCAAAATAAGATTAATACTGTTTCCTAGGGGTGGATAATTGAAATTTAAGTGAAAACGTGAGAATTAAAATAGGGAAATACAGTTCGAAAACCAGATTTTCAGAAAGAATGGCAACAGTACATTGTATGATGTAGGTATACCCACATTCATATACAGATGTATCATTGTCTATGACCCATTAATGTATACTCTCTGATAGGAGAATATTCATAAAAACACAGATCGAGATTCGATATACATAGCCTACATATTATATTTTGAGTCGCGCTGGATAAATTTTGATCGTGAAATCACGAGGAAAAACAAGTGTGGCCCTGTGACAATGCTATCTTGAGTATAGCTGTCAAGCAGCATTATCAATGAGATGATCTCGTCCCACATAACTAGACCCAGGTCGATTGTTTTCCAATTTCCTACAAATTAAAAATCAAATAATGCCCAATTATGGACTACAATGTTGATAGAAAATCTCAGGAGTAACTTTTACTTAAAGATAAACCCTAACGCGCATTTATTTTCAAATAAGAAACAAAATATTCAGGCATGTCACAGGTTTTGTACGAAATCTATTTGATTTCGTATTTCCAAATCGCAACTTTTTATCTTTACTCTTCCATTTTCGTACGCTTTTATATTACATTTTCGTATAAAAATTTCACTTTAGATTTTGAGATTGGTGTCAAAACGATTTTTGTTTAATTTTTTTTTAGAGAAGCTAATAAGATATAGCTTTCAAATTGGTACAAAACGTTACTCTATGACATGACGGATTGTCTGCTATCATTGAACAAAATCCATACACTTTGAGAATACTTACGTCGAATGCCCGGCTGTGGTCTAAACAGGGTGTGGGAGTTCCCCACGTTGGACTATAGGGCAATGTCAAGTCGCTGGACAAGCTTCTGAGTCCTTCCGCACACCGGCTCTGTCGGCGTATACTGGTCATAGCCGGAGTTTTGTTGCGGAGTAGGACAACCCGATCCATTGACAAAGGTCAAAAACAGGACCAAACGTAGTCCCGAAAAGAAACCACACTGACATGATTACTGCATATAGCCTCCTGTTCTGTATTCCTAGAAAAGGAAAAGCAAATGGTTAGTACGATAACCACTGCGGTTTTAAAAACAATTGCCACTGAACTTACCCTGCAAAATATGCCCCCACACAATGGGTTTTCTGTGTATTTCATAATGTGGTAGTGCACATAGAACCCATTCCAAGTTGCAAAAGTTCCATAATGTTTTCCCATTGGGACTTCTCAGCACAATGGACAAAGTCGAGGCAATAATATTCGAATCACAGCATACAATATATGACAAAAAAATGTGTGGCTGTGATTCGGCATTAATTATTGGCGGCTGCAATACCTGTGGCTGGTCTGTTTCTGTTCGTCTGAAAATGCGCTTTCACAATTGACAGAAAGAAGCGTAAATGTATGTGTTTGTGTGTAGTAGGGAATGGACCGTCCGCGTTACCAACTACGAAGATACAAATACAGAGTTGTGCGTACGTTAAATGTACCATTCATTCATTCCAACATCTGACGAGAAATGATAATAGAGCAAATTCATTCATAATTGCACTAACAGAAAACTGTTATTAAATTCAAATTTTCAAAATATATAGCCTATTGTGGAGGGCCAGAGTTGTGAGTCGGCGCAGATATTTAAACAATAGACAAAGTAAACTATATAATCGTAGGATAAAGATAACTATACTATGGTAAAAAAAGGAGATAATTATAGTTTTTTTTGCGCTCAAGAGGTGGTCGTGGAATTTCGAAGTACACCAAAATAGACAAACAAAAGAAATAGATAGCTTAGCGTAGATGATTTAAGCGGGAGTTTTTGGCGTCCTAAATGGCAAATAAGACCTGAGCCGGAGGCCACCGCACACACATCAAAGAGTATAAATTACGAAGTCTTACTGTGCGGGCTAGAAATTCAAATACTTGGTGTTTCATATTTAAATAATTGTAGAAGCAAAAAAACGTGGGTTTAAATTGAAGTTGTTGATAGTGATGTAGTATTAATAATAATTATCCTGCAGCGTATCTGTTTCTAGAAAAGTGTGACAAAGAGGTGATTTCGGTGGTTAAAAATATTAAATTAGAGCCAAAGTAAGTTTGAGTAAATGGTAATAATATTGAGGACAATAAGCCATTTATTTTCTTTAAATACTTAGAAATCGGCGGCCTCCAAATCAACTTCAGGCAGGTTATCTTGAAAGAATCCGGTTGACAGGAGTACACTGGTGTTAACTAATTCTCTGAAAGGGCAAATATAACATCCTGGAAGACGTCGACTATAAAATACTGCAGACTTTATATGAGACAAAACCAGAGAGTGCCATCTGCAATATTTCCTGCAATCAAAATTATTGGAACTCAGTTGGTAACACCATTGTCACAAGCGGAACACCAGGTATTTGAACATTTCACTATTATCGACGGAAAACTGTTCCTAAGATCACTTCGATATTAAAATCGACATAAAGATGGCGTTTACCCCAAGGGGTTAGATTGAATAAGAGGAAACAGCCTAAAGTAACATATACATTCATACAAATACAAAAATTTAAATCAGAACCGTTTGTCCTAATTCGAGACTCGGTTCTAAAGAATAAAAATTGCCCATACTTTAACACATCGTGTAAGATACTTTTAACGAAACAACAAAACCCGGCTGTAAAATTGCTAAGTCGATAATTAAAGACACTAATCTGAATAAAGATAATTTCTTGCGAGATAGAGTTAACAAAAAAGAACAAAACTAGCACAGTTGTGAAATCATAAATATAACGACATTTTTAAACTTAAGAAGATATTATCATTTATCGTGTTTGTCATTGTGTGGTATACGTTTTTTTATTGTTTTTTTTTTGTGCTATTAAACAATTCTTAGATTTAATATTTATATATTTTTTTTACAATTTGATTTGTTTTGTCTTTTTTAATGTTTAAATTGTAATTTCCTAATTTTAGATGATTTTTCGTAATTGATTTGGGTTAGGGTTTTTACAAAGTTGTTTTTTTTTATTGTGTTTTGCTGGTCAAATTGGTCCAGGTTTTCCTCCCTAAAGAGCTCATTAGGTAGGGTTATTTTAGAGTAGTTGCGGGTGTATAAAGGCACCGTTTATGTCCAACTTTGTAGGGCCTGAAGATATATTTGTTTAACTCCACTTGTGTAAAGAAATCACCTAAAAATAGAGAAAAGAAGACAGGGAAATTAGTATTAAATTTAGAATAAGTTTTAAAATATTATAATAAAAATGATGTGAATTAGTATTAAAGTGAATATGTTTGAGTGATATTTTTGTTTAAAGGGTTAGGTTTGTCTTGATGTGGTGAGTATTGTGAAATGTGTGTTTCTAGGGACTGTAGAAAAAAATGGATTTGGATCACTACGGTCACGGTTGGGCGGGCTATTTGGAAGACTAAACATCGGTTCTTCCTCTCTTTGGTGATTGTCGTCATGTCAGTGTTAGTTTCTTTGTGTTTTTGTTTTGTTTTCATTAGTTGATGCTTGTCCAGGGCTGAAGTGTTAGGTTGGAATCTAGCCTTGAGAAATGCCGCCGAGTTGCCCGGATGAACACTTCAGTGCCACAAGGGCACGTAACAGAGTTTGAACTAGAAAATGGGCTAGTTTTTCGTGTCAGTGGTCAGAATAAACAGTTGTATGTGCCATGTGAGATGGAGGAAAATATAATTAGGTTGATACATGAGAACTATGGTCATTTGGGGGTAGAAAAGTGCACAAATCAGATTCAGAAGCATTATTGGTTTCCACTTATGCGTGAAAATGTAAATAAATTTGTTAGAAATTGTTTGAAGTGTATCTATTATTCAGCACCGTGTCGGAAAAATGAGCGGAATTTATATAATATTCCCAAGAGGCCAGAGCCGTGGGATACTTTGCACATTGATCATTTTGGGCCATTGGAAACAGTGAAGTCAGAACAAAAGCATGTACTTGTGGTGGTTCATGCTTTCACGAAATTTGTAAAGCTATATGTGGCCAATACTAGTTCGCGTATTGCGTAAATACTTTGTGAATTACAGTCGGCCACGACTGATTTTGAAAACTTTTGTGGAGATCGAAATGTAGAGCATATTTTAAACGCTGTGGCTTTCCTCAATCAAATGGGCAGGTTGAAAGAGTAAATCGTGTATTAAAAGCTGTATTGGCTAAGATAACTGAGCCCATAAATCATACTGATAGGAAGAACAAATTGTCAGAAGTAGAATATGCATTGAATAACACTGTACACTGTACGACAAAACAGACGCCGAGTCAGATGTTATTTGGAGTAGAACAACGGGGGCAGATAGTTGATGCATTTGCATGATGTTCATACAAGAGAACAGAAAGAATTGAGTGAGATAAGAAAACAAGCAGAACTTTCAATTCAAAAGTCTCAGTCGTATAACCAGGGATATTTTAACGAGCATCATAAGCCAGCAAAAGAATTTTGAGCTAGGAGTGTTAGTAGTTATTAAGAATGTGGATACCACGGTTGGCAAAAATAAGAAATTAATAAAGAAATTTAAGGGGCCTTATGTAATTCGTAAGCGTTTAGATCACGATGGATATGTTGTAACAGATGTTGAAAATTGTCAAGTAACGCAGATGCCATATAACAGTGTGATTGATTCAAGTAGAATAAGAAAGTGGTTGGAGCAAGAGCAAGAATTTGAACAGATGGACACAGAAGGTGGCACTTTAACGCATTTAGAAATAGAGCCATTACGTGAACAATATATGTTTTCAATTAACTTTTCACCGTTGTAGAAATATTATTGACTTATTTTATTCTATTTGTAATACTAATTTAAATAAAATTTTTGATTATATGGATTTGGGTGTTGTTTTTGATGTTAAATTAACATTCATTTGCCATCTTAATTATATTATTCCAAAATCGTATTCCTTTTTGTATTTCATCAGAAGAAATATTTCTGCGTCTTCAGATCCATACACAAAAAAAGTTTTATTCTCTTCTTTTGTGCGTTCCAAGTTGGAATATGCTTCTTTTGTTTGGAATCCAACTCATGCTAATCGTATTGAAAAGATTCAGAAGTTTTTTCTAAAGTTTGCCTTGTTTTCTCTCAACTTTAATCTTCCGTTGCCTTCATATGAAAGTCTCTGTCTACTTATTTGTCTGAAGTCATTAGCATCCAGGAGGGACATATCCTCGGATATGTTCCTATATGGAATTGTTTCTGGAACTGTTGATTGTCCTGAGTTGTTGTCCCTTATTCGTTTTAATGCGCCATCACGATCTCTGAGCCATTTCCAAACTTTTAATATTAATACACACTTAAGTAATTATGCTATAAATGAACCCATTAATCGATCTATGATTATTTTAAACAGTATTTGTTATCACATTGATCTTAGTCTTCCAAAAGTAAAGTTTAAAAAATTGTTATTGAATTTAATTAACTGAATTACATATGTATATAAGTTTGTTAATAGTTAAGAATATTGCTAGTCTGTAAGGAGTATTTCCATAGACTTAAATAAAGAAATTGAAATATATTAATTATGAATTTTTGGATGATACTGAGTAACAAAATTTTATTTGAGGCAACAATCGGTGCCGATTGTTTTATCAGAATGGCCGAGTTGTAATGTTATTGAATGTTGTTGGTTGGATGCAAAGGCATTGCCAGAAGTATAGTGTATAGACAGATGTGTAAATGACAGTCATATTGTTTTAGTTCTGTTATTCGCTTGTAGCATTCAATCTCAGTTTAGCATTCGAAGCATAAGCATCTTATTGTAAAACGATTGAACAGTTTCCATATTGAATTTACAACCAAATAAATTAAATCAAAGCCAGAATAAACGTGTCGCATTAACCTCATTAAAATATCATTTTCCTGAATTATGGGTTAGTATCATTACAAATAACATACCAGGGAACCTGACACTTTAAGTTCTGTAAAGTTCTTTATGTCTTTGGTTCTTCTTGGTAATTTCCAAAATGGTACTTACGATGTCTGTTAATATGAATATGGACGTTCATTTTTGTACCTATTTGGATTTGCTTATTATTAGATTCAATCAGCTAAAATTGTTCGAAATGGGAACATTTCAAAATTTCATTTCCAAATACGAATGCCGATGCGATCCGTATTCAAGGCTGTTTAATTAAGTCAACAAATTCTAGAATAGAGGTAGCAATACTCGTAGAAAGTCTATCACACCAATGATCCCGATAAATCATGTCACCACCCAATACCGGGGTGTGCTCCAAGTGAATAAAAACAAGAAAACAAAAAAATGCAAAATATTATCTCAAATTATCCTTGTGTACCACCCTCCCTTTTATATGAACTGTCGTTGCCATATCAGCCTCAATTGTCGCTTCTTCGTATAACGGGGTCAGTGTATTACTCAATTTTCTGTAATTCTTCACGAACACCTTTTCGCCAACCTGAAAAGTTCTATTATGCCTTGTCCTGTTGAAGTGCGCCAACTGAAAACTCTGCGCCCTTTGGACCTTATCCCCGATCTTTGCTTTGACCTCCGATGGAGCTGAATGAATTATGGAGTGGATGGTCCTGCTATATTCTACCGTCGCCTGTAGTATCAACTCGATTGTGTCGCTGATATTCCTGTAGAGTTTCAGATACCGTGCAATTTCCCCTAGGGTGCTATGAAAACGGCTCGACCTGTCATTAGATGTGCTATGTAATGGTGGAGCATTTGCTATCACTACATTGAAGCGATCACGTAGGATAGATCTGATGGTCTCGGAGTTCAGAGATTTTTCATTACCGCAAAAAATTGTCCTTGTCTGAGGGAAAATATTCATCAACTGATAGATCAGTAATTTCACGTCACTGATGGTTCTTGATGGAATTGGTTGAACCACCGCATACTTGGAGAATTTTTCCAAACACGTCAGGAAATGTTTTCGATCTTTGAAGTAAATGTCGAAATGTCGAAGATGGAATTACCGTCTCGGCCTTCATGTGTTTTCTTCAATGTCTTTGATATTTCGCCTTCGAACAAGTGTTACAATTTGATACTACTGCGTTCGCCAATTTAGTCATCCTATGAAAATAATAGTCCATTATAATTTGTTTTACGTTCTCCTGAGCAGCTCTGTGTGCGCGATTGTATTCTGTGGCTACTATATACGTCTGTTCATTGCGGTCAACAATGTCGATCATATGCTTTTTAGTGTGGCAAAATTTCGTTGCTGGAAAAGGCTCAACCAGCTTATGTTGGATGTGGGCCAATATTGGTAAATCGCATTTTATCGCATTTACCACGTTAACATTAACAACATCCTGAATGTTCCCAATGAGGTCATCCCTATTCGAAAATTGGATGATGTGCCAGATTTTCTCTCCGAAAAGAATCAGCCTACGGGTTGAGCGGTCTGTGTCTCCTCTAGGACTATCTGATTTCTAAAACAATTTACCGGCTTGTCCGTAGTCTCTATCGTGTAGGTCAATAACTATTCGCTATGAACACTGGCGGCATTAGAACACTGTTCATTTTCCAATATGTGAACATGTTGCCTTGAAAGCGCGTCAGCCACATAGTTCTCCTTTCCGGGCTTGTAGAAAAAAATTTGCGTTATGTTCGTCAATAAAGGCTTTCCACCGCTTTATCTTTGCGTTTGGATTTCGGTCCGAAACTGCAAATGTCAATGGGTGGTGGTCCTTGAAAATATTAAGCGTCCTTGCACCATAAAGGTAGTTCGGGAGATGTTTCAGTGCCCAAACTCTGGCTAAAAGTTCCCTTTCGTTGGTCGCAAAGTGCAACTCTTTATCCTTCAATGTCCTCGAAATCATAGTTATTGGTTTTCCGCCTTGTGAAGGATAGCACCAAGACTATGTGATGACGCATCTATCGTGAGATCAAATGGCTTGCCAAATTCTGGGTACATTAACATCATGTCCTCAGATGCCAAAATCTCTCTCAAATTGTCAAAGGCAATGAGTTGTTCTTTATCTAGTTCACCAGAAATCCTTTTTGATTTAAGAATATTCGTCAGGGGTTTCGCTATGCTGGCATAGTCCCTTATGAAGCAGCGATAATGGCTCGCCAAACCTAGGAATGACCTTATCCCAAACAATGTGGTAGGTATAGGGTAGTTCTTTATTGCATACACTTTCTCGGGAGATGTTTTTATGCCTCCTCCCGAAACGATGAAGCCAGGGTATTCCAACTCTTATTTACAGAATTTAGACTTCTCCAAAGACACTCTCATATTTGCCCCGTACAAACTAGTAAGCATCCAGTCAATGTTTTTGACATGGTCTTCTTTAGTCTCCGAGAAAATGATCACGTCGTCAACGTAAACGTAACACGTTCTTCCAATCTCCTCTCTGAGAATGTCGTCAATTGCCCTTTGGAAAATTCTCGAAGCATTTTTTTGGCCAAATTGGAGTTTACAAAATTCGTACTTTCCGTTATTGACGGAAAACGCTGTTTTCCCCTATCCCTTTTAGAGAGCTCTATTTGGTGGAATCCTGATTTCAGGCCAAGTGTTGTGAAATAGTTTGCCCTGCGCAAGGTTGATATTATCACCATCACATTGGGCCTAGGATATTTATCGTCGACAGTCTTTTAGTTTAGTTTTCGAAAGTCAATTACTAGACGTTTCTATTCCCAAACTCTGTTATAAGGTGACCTAGAGGGTCTAATACTACCATTTTCCAGGAGTTCCATTATCTCGGAATTAACGAAATCCGCTACACCCATCGGATACGGGAATAGTTTTGAATAAACGGGCTCCTTGTCCACAGTGGGAATTGTTGCGGCTATATTAGTGCTATAGGGTAATGATTCCCTAGGATCGGCGAATGCCCTTATACGGTCTCTTATTGTCTTCTGAAATATTTCCTTTATTTGAATAGGAATGTCCAGGTTATCGATTTTCACAAAATTGACGTCCTTACAATCTACATATTTAATTTTCTCAGTCCCGTGGTCAAAATTAATCTAGCCGTTCTTCAAGTCAATCTTGGCATTAATCCGATTTAGCAAGTCTAGACCAACAATACCATCAAAAGTTGATTCCTTCTCGTTGCATCTTTGGTCCTCTATTGCTACCAGAACTTGCCTGGCGTTTAAATTGTCGTCCGGGCGTTTTGTCCTGTGGGAATATCCATCACCACTTTGTTGGAAAGAAGTATGTTGCCTATATTGGGAAGACGACTGGTCTACGTCCATTACTGGAACGTGACCTTCCCTCGGCGTCAGGTGCCTCTGCCCGATCGTTATTTTGTTTTCTAGCATTTTCGCTTCTATTTGCAAAGTTTGCGACGAAAACGTATCGCTCATGATTAGCCTCAACTTCCTGAGTTAAAGCTAGAGCTGTTGGTAAATCAGACCGGCGTGCCGAGAAAAGTATATCGCACGGAGGTTTCTTTAGACCGGATATGAAGACGCGAAGTGCGTCTTTCCTGTATTTCCAAAGAAAATGTACTGTCATATGACATCAATGTTTTATTGGTCGATAAAATGAGTTTCCGTTCGACTTCATCATAAAACTCGAGAACTGTTCCAGAGCCCTGTCTTAGTGTGCTAAGTTGCTGTTCAATTAGATGTACGGGACGCTTATCCGCATACGTGTCGTCCAGAGACTCGGCACAGGCAACTGTGTCTTAAATTTGTACCTCGTCATATGTTCTTATATCCACGCCATAACTCGTAAGAAACGTGAGTCTCTATATTCCTATCGAATTCGACTTTCTGCGACTCTGTGGCCACAGCTATCGCCGTTTCCAGCATCGCCTTAACCTATTCCGCGTTCATTATATATTTTATTCGCTGTGCCTGGTGATCTATAGACAATTTCCCAAATAAGACCTCTGAAACATCGACACTCATAGAGAATTTCGAAAGAAATGTAAATGTTAAATTATGTTCACACACTCATTAACACAGATCCAAATTAAATTCAAAAATTAATTTCAGGCACAAACTGGTTTTCCCGGCCGTTTCTTCTTTTAATTATTTAAATTGAAATTTTGTTTCCATTTATTTTTTTATTTGCACTCCACTTACAATTGATGGCGTTCTTAGTAGTTATGTAAAACTAATCAGATACGGCTTAATGTATCATTTCAGGGTCATGAACCACGTTGGCCGCCAGTTAAGTTAAAAGCAGAGTAATAGCGTTACTACTTCAAAGAGTTTATTGAAACTAAAACTAGATTCTACAAAGTAGAAATAACTTAACCTCTGCTTAGAATAATAATACTAACAACATGCCGTCACATCACTCAGTCATAACTGTACGCGATGTTACCATAGCAACATATGACACTCCGCGTCTGCTGCTGTTAAATTTTCTTTCAAAAACAGATCCCGTACAGGGGAACAAAGCTTGGTGTAATAACACATGCTTTTGGCTTTTTACTGGCTACCGTTAACTTATATTTACATATTTACACACAATTTTACTCGTCAAGTACACTCAAGAAAAAAATCCAATGAGCGGGCGATGTGTTAGCACCTTTTTGTTACACGGTACCTGTTCGATTTCTACGAACACATTAGTAACCACGTCATTATCCTCTTTGCTCTGAGTGTGCTCCGCACCCACACAAGCAGTGTGACCATTTTAGCATTTTTGCTGCTAAATTTAGCATTATTTATTTTGATTTGGTCGCAAATTTTCCATTTAGCATTTGGCATTTTTTTAGCATTGTTGAATTTATATTTTGTTTTTAATTTAGTCATATTTTATACTCGTAAGTGAAACCGTCTGCTAAAATTTTAGTCGATTAATAATGTCTGGCGTAAAAAATTGGCGCAATGACAGGATCATGCCATCAAGCAAATATTTTCAAAACTTTATACATCGACAAAAATGTATTATATTTAAAGTATTTGAAACCTTTGCTGTCTGAGGTACAAAGAGTAAATAAAATGTTTGAAAGTAATGATGTTGATCCTGCACTCTTGTTATCAGAACTATACGATTTTTGAAAAGAGCTCTGCTACCAAATAGTTTTTAAATCTGACAATCTTGATCCTATAAATTAATTTTTAGAAGACTTTTTTTGTTCCAAAGCCGTATTTCATTTACAATTTTGAAATATTTTTAAAATCGAAATAAGATGTAACTAATTCTGAAATTTGTTTGTTCCTTCATACTTATAGTTTACTATTGAATAATATATTTGTTGTTGTTTATTTAGTCGATTTTTTTATTCAAATGAATTAAAACGTATATGTATGGAAGCACAAGAGACGGATTATGAAAAATAAAGACGTTATAAAGGATATGTAAATTATAAAGAAATTAGTATATTTTAGCATTAAAATAAAAATTGTAGCATTTTTTAGAATTATTTTTGAAACGATTTAGCTGCAACAATTTTTTAGATCTGTTCACACTGCACACAAGACAACTATTCGCTGCCGCTACATCAGCGTGTATATTTTTTTTGCAGTCTGACAATCTGTGTTTCGCAGTCGGACAAATCTGTGTTCTATATAGGGGTGGGTCACCCTAATCAGTTACGGGTATGAGAAATAGATGTTGGGCGATTATGAGACCTACCCGATATGCACACAAAATTTCATACAAATCGCAGTCTGACAATCTGTATGATCGCAGTCGGACAAACTGTTTTTGGATGTATTCACTTTGTGAATTTAGTCGCTACCAGCGCCTATAGATGTTAACACATCAAAAATAATCCAAGAAGAACGGATTAATAATAATAATAGAGTATATTCACACTTACCAATGTTCAGCGTATGAAGACGGCCTTCTGCATTTCCTGGATTATTGGTGGCTGTTATTTGTATAGGAAAAAATTATAAGTATATTTCTTGCGTTGATTTGACTCGATAGGAAGGTTTTTTGGTTAACCCATTTAAGAGGTTCTGTAAATTATGTAGGTTATTTAAATAGGTTGCTTATATTACATATATTAAAGTTAAGAAAACGATTATATCATTATACTTATAATCACAATTAGTGTGGCTAAAGTAACGTTGTTCTCAAAGAGGTCGGGGAAAAGCTTGGGACGCTAAGTTACATCTTTTGAACTTCTAGATGATGGTTATCCAAGGACCACGAATGATGCATTAATAATAATTTGGTGTTCTGTTAATTCACCTCGAGTTTTACATTGGTCTCATCGACACGTTGCGGAGAATACTGTTGTCATGCAGAAAGTAGGTAGTAGGTTTGCATGTTACATTGTCTTCAGTGAATGCTTTAGGGGTTGGAAGAAATGTGGATGTCGATGTTTCAAAACTAGCAATGGAAAATTTGTAGACAGTGGCTTTTGTAATATTAATTCCGCCACTTGAAATACCAATGTAATGAGTTCCTCGTGGTATAACACGTAAATATTGTCCGTCTAGGTTATAAATATTGCCCTGGTGAAACGATGACGTGTGGTACTACATCCCCGATTTCCACGTGTATCCGCAGAGCACCGGGTAAATAATATCACTCATCTAATGGATGACGTGGTTGATATTGGCAAAACTAGTTTTGAGATTTAATGCTCCTTTAAAATTGCCGAAATTTGAACGTAATTCCCGCTTATGGTATATACTATTTGTAAATAAAACACAAATCACTACTCCAATCGTAAAATTTACACTTGTTCCTTATATTCACCTGGCTTACAAATTTTCTTCTCTGAATTTTGTAAATTATTCACCGAAGTTACGTTTAACATCAAACAATAAAAATTATTGCTGATTTCATCTCATTTTCTGGATGTGTGTAATATGTTGTGGAGAACTTCTCACTCTTAGGTTTCGCACAAAAAGGAAGTTATTCCTCAGACTTTAGCCTCAAGTCACCTTTGCCAAACCGTAGGTAAAGTAAATTGTCAAAACTGCTAGAAGCGTAAAGTTGCCACATATACAGTTTAAGATTGTACGCAATCATGATATACTTTATCATAAAAGTACACTTCGATGTACATAAGAAGAAAATATTATATCTGTGACTGAGATACTTCTTATAACCCATTGTATTATCAAATTGGAAATATTATTCAGAATTAGAACAGAAACTAAAATTTATGAACTTGATATCTGCATAATTATTTAGTTAATTGCAAATATTTCCTAACAATAAACATATAATGCTCAATTTTATATTCACTGTATGTACCGTGTCAAAAAAAGCACTACGTACAATTCCGTGTAAACATATGTCAATAAGTACATATTATATACCCCTATGACATATACATAACTGTCCACTTATATACATATGTATATAAATGAGCTGATCAAACCCGAAACAAAATCGTAATCAGCTGTATTCCTCTATGATCAATTGGTCATCAGCAGACTACAATATACAAACTACAAATAATTTCATATAAGAATATGAAATTTGTTTTCAATTAAAGAGGAGTAATTTTCAATTTGAACCTGCAGGTGATCTAACCTAGCGAATAAATGTTTGTGAGGACGGCGATCTAGGAAATTTATGTGTTAATAAAAAAATATGGAAAATAAAAGTGCTATGGCCTCCATAGATAGGATTGTATATTCGGTGATATTGAAAAAAGCCCACTACAAAACCGGATAATTCTACATGATATCGTGGTAGAATTAGATGGAACAAGGGCTTTATGTTCGTATGTCTATTCCGTGAAAAGCTCCAACGGTTTTGCGTTAAAGTCCAGCAGTACATAATAATGGTTACCTAATTTTTCTTTGATTTTAGCCGTAACGCATACTGGCGATAGTTTGGAATTGAAGTTACTTTGGCAGAAGTTTCTGCGAAATATTTCATGGCCTACCGAATATGTTTGAGGTCATGCACGCAGATCATACTGGTGTTAGTTTTTCTCATAAGCCTGCTGTATATAAAGGGGTTTTCAACAGAGACGCTACAAAAGTAAATCGATAGGGCCAGCAAACGACGCCATATTTTTTCCCGCTCTTTTGACATTTCTTTTCAGTAAGGTTTGCCATTTCATCATAGGAAGATATACGAGCCAACAACGAGTCGAAATTATTAAAATTTACTACCGAAATTTGGATTTATGGTCGTCATAATCGTCCTACCAGATCAACAATTGAGCGTCGAGTGGAAAAATTTGAATCCACAGGCACAGTACAAAATGTTCCCGTGCCAGTGAGACAAAGAAATGCCCGTAGTGTCGAGAATATTGCTGCCGCTGAGGCTTCAGTTCAAGAATGCCCAAATGTGTCTCTCACACGTCGTTCTCAAGCGTTGGGCATCTCTGTGACGTCGTTGTAGCGAATTTTGCGATATGATCTTGGCCTACATCCTTACAAGATCAAATTGACGTAAGAACTGAAGCCGCTTGACCACCATAAGCGTCGTATGTTCGTGAATTGGGCTGAGCAACAACTTGAAAATGATTCGGATTTTCATCGGAAAATCATCTTCAGCGATGAGGCTCATTTCTGGCTGAATGGCTTCGTCAATAAGCAAAATATGCATTATTGGTCAGACAGCAATCCACACGTAATCCATGAGTCATCATTGCATCCCGAAAAAATTACGGTTTGGTGCGGTTTATGGGCCGGCGGCGTCATTGGGCCGTACTTCTTCCGTGATGATCAAGACCGGCACATTACTGTGAATGCGAATCGCTACCGTTCACTGATAGCCGAATATTTTTGGCCCCAATTGGATAATATGGACTACATGTGGTTCCAACAGGACGGCGCCACACAGCGAATGACGCAATCAATTTATTGGAAACCAAGTTTGGTGAACGTGTTATCTCACGAAATGGCCCAGTCGATTGGCCGCCTCGGTCGTGCGATTTGACGCCTTTAGATTATTTATTGTGGGGCTACGTCAAGTCTATGGTATATGCCAACAAGCCAGCGACGATTGATGAACTTCGTACGAATATCGAACGTGAAATTGCAGCAGTATCGTCCGATTTATGTTTGAAAACCGTCGAAAATTGGGTTCAGCGTCTGGACTTCTGCAAGCGTGCAAAAGAAATCGAGTTCCATACATAATGGCATCGAAAGTACTTTCACAGGAATAAAGAATTTCATTGGTATCTAAAACCGGTTTTGTTTTATTTAAAAAAACTTTTGTAGCGCTCTTATTGAAAACCCCGTTATTTGCGCAAGACTTGACGAAAAAGTGTAAGGTGATCATCACGGCAAAGATAAGATGCAGGCTCATTAAACATCTTCAGTTGTCTTAATAATTCGTATGACGAGGCATGGGTTACCATGTCAAACCCAAAGAGAGCGTGATATGAATTGCGAAGTGCACCACTAATGGGCGACAGATTTTGGTCCCACAGGCGGTGGCCATCTTTTAAGTACGCTCTGATTGCAGCAATCAATGAGCGGTTGACTCTTTCAGACGCATTTGACTATGGCGATTACAGTGCAGTGTACACATGGTTAATACCATGTGTAGTAAAGAAACTATTTAGATCGTTTGCCCGAAACTGGCTGCCATTGTCACTGACAATCGTCTCGGGGATGGCGTATATATGTAATATATGCCTCTGAAGAAAGTCTTGTATCGCTATTGACGTGAACTTCTTGAGGCATAACCAATGTAACTCTGTGAGGTGGTCTAACACTATCAATAGACCAATGCAATGAGGTCTATATAAAGACGCTGAAATGGCCGCTCTGAAATTGTTTGGTTACCCATAGGATGTTTCATAGTCATATTAGGTCGTTTTACATACCTCGCAATTTCGTACACAATCTCTAAAATCTCGAACCATTCCAAGCCAGTAAAAAGTTCTTAAAATGCAAGTTCAAAGTTTTCAACATACCTCCATGCGCTGCGACAGGAGTGTCGTGGTCCCGCTTAATGGTTTCTTCTCGTAAGGCGATCGGTACGCAAAGTTTCGAAGCCTCGTCTTATTGTCCTTCGTCTGGATACTTGGTTGAATTGGCGCTGATCAACTCTTTCAGTTCTTTATAGTCCATGTCATCAAAGCATGAGGAAGCCAAATCTATTACAGGCTCAACTAGAACCAACGCCGAGATATCATTTTCAGGTATCCTTGCCAACGCGTCTGGAACGACGTGGTTCCTCCCCTTTCTATGGCTAATAGTAAATTTATAAGCCTGTAACTTGAACCTCCATCTAGCTAGTCTACCGCTTAAATTGGGCTGCCTCATTAGCCATAAAAGACTTGAATGATCCGTTACCACTTCGAATTCCTGAAGCTCAAGGTAGCACCTGAATTTCTCACGAGGACTTCGAGATGCGCTTCAAAATTTTCAGAAACGATAATAAGGTCGTCAAGATAACCAAATACTGAGTATGGAAGGTTGGGATGAATTATCTCGTCCATTAATCTGCACATTGTCTGGGGAGCATTGCGCAGTCCGAAAGGCTTTACAGTAAATGCAGTTAATGCCTTCGACTTTTCATCCAACTTGACTTGCCAAAATGCATCTATAAAATCCAGCTTGGAAATGACACTCGCCTTTGGAAGTCTCGAAAAAATACGGTAATGGATACGCATCTTTTTTTTGTCATCGCATTCAGTTTCCTCACGTCCAAGCATAACCTGACTTTGCCTAGCTTGACAACGAGTCTCATGGGAGAACTCCATGCCGACGTCGATGTTTCTATGACCCCCAACTTCAGCATTCGATCGAGTTCACAGTACATTAATTTTTCTACTACAGGTGAAACTGGGTAGAATCATAGCTTGATTGGGGTAGAATCACCTACGTCAATGCTGGGTGTAATTAGATGAGTTCTTCCGAGACTCTGAGCCTCAATGTTTGGAAAAAGCTTAATCACTGAAGCTAATTGCAGGTGTTGCTGATCAGAAAGAGGATCCAAATGTTCTCCCGATTGCTCAAGTTTCTGCGCTGTCTTGCAATCTAAATCCAGGGTTGACAATTGTGAATAATTTGAAGTTACTAAAACATCTACTGATGCAAGAATACTCTGTATAAGGTCGAGTTTTTTCCAAAAATCAATACCGAGTATAAAGCGCTGAGACATGGATTGTATTATAAACAATTTAACGGATTTATTTTGCCCCTTAAAGAACATGACAGTATCCATCCAACCTAGAACTCTCTGTATTTAACAAAATTTGGATACTTTGAAAAGTCGTGGAGAGCTAAATCAGCACCGATACAGCTGACGTTCGCACCAGAGTCCAATAGGCCATATTCATTGAACTCCAAAAATGCGTCTTTAGCATGGTATCTCTTATCGATAGGCCTAGAAACTATTGTAGATATCACCAGATTATGACACAATCTTCGCATTTTATATTCTCTAAGTCGTTGTGTTGAGCGCATCGGCGTTTTGCAAAGCGCAGACGAAATGTTTGAATCATTAAAAATTCTATTTCGCGCTTCAATGTATAATTGCAAACGCTCGTGATATGGTAACCTCGGATATATTAGCTGTGAAACATTCTCATCGGACTTCTTTTACGTTTGTGCAATATGTTTGAGAATAGTCCGTGGCTTTGAATCATTGTCGTCATCTAGATTACTACCTCGATCACACTCAGGTAGAGGGGTTTCTTAGAGTTTCATTCCAACGTTACTGTTTTCTTCTAAATTGTTTTTAAAAAAATTTTCTGGTGAGTTAGTGGGTACCGAAGAGTCTTGTGAGTTGTAAATAAAAATTGGGTTTTCTTCTGGACTTAATCCTTTTGAGGACCTGGTGGCATCAAGTTTTTTGAAATATTTAGCTTTCGGCTATGACACTTAGGGCAATTGGGTTTGTACACGTTTTTGGTACCACATCCATAACAAAAAACTGCCCTTTCTTTTACACAATCTTGCCGAAAATGTCCAACAGAATCATAATTCCATCATTTCGTCAGTTCTGTTCTGTGAAATGTGTCCACAAAGTTATCAATATCAGAAGAAATTTCGCTCATATTAGTTTCCTGAGCATCTACTTCCGCAATAATTCTCCAAGGAACACAATTGGTAGCTGTTTTGTTGCTGCTAAGGGTTTTCCGAACGTATTCATCGCTAAAAAAATTCTCTCGCTTCTGCATAAATTTGCGGAGATGTGTTAATGAATGAATATGAACGTATAATAAATCTTGCCGTATGTCGGGTCGAAGATTTGTTGCCAAAATTTCGATTAATTCTTCCCCTGACATTGCTCTTGGCAATCTATCATAGCTGAAACAGCATCAAAAAATGCGTCAAATATTTCCGCAGGCTTTTGTTTTCGGCTGCGCATTTCCTCCCTTATCTCGAGTGAGGATTAAAAAAACTTGTATTGGCAGCGTAAAGCTTCAGAAAAATGTTGCCAGACTATAGATTGGACCATTTTATGGTACCCCCAAAACCATTTCCAGCTTGTGCGGTCAAAAGAATTTGGAAATTATCACATAGAATGGAATAGTCACCATTTATCGTATTATTCGTAATAGCCGAAACACGATAAATGAATTCCTCAACATTTAAACCCTCAGAGGAGCCGTCGAACCTCAGATTCCAATTGGGTAGAATTGTGGCTATTTTATCCGGAAGCATGTTACTCATATGAGAGTTAAGAAGTGAATTATTAGGAGCATTCATATTACTATTAGCCCATGGAATGGATGACTGATTCCAATTTCCATTTGCTGTGCCCACGTTTTGGGGACAAAAGTTTTCTCCAATACCATTTCTAATTGCATTATTCTGCGAAGAGGAAGGTATCATTCCGAAACTGGAAAACATTATTAGGAGCATTCTTATTACTATTAGCCCATGGAATGGACGACTGATTCCAATTTCCATTTGCCGTGCCAATGTTTTGGCAGCAAAAGTTTTTTCCAATACCATTTCTAATTGCATTATTATGAGAAGAGGAAGGTATCATTCCGAAACTGGAAAACATCACCGTTATACACGTCTCTATCATTTGGTTTATTTGACCATAGTCTACGGTATTAATATTTGTTGGGTTAAAAATAATTGGTCGCCATACCGAATTCAAATTATTCGGATTAGCCTGAGGCCCATTACACTCCGAATTATTCAATGTATTCCGATTTGGAGAGTTGCCGATATTATCCTGACCTGCACCAAAAGCGCTGTTAAGTAGAGTCTGAGGATTATCATCCTGTACACTTGAGCCAACGTTCAAAAGAGGATTCTCAATTTCCTGAAAGAATTCTGACTAACACTACGAGTGTTATAATACTTCGTCGTAACAGCTCTAGGCTAAATGTTTTTTGACTTGGACTGACAAGGGCGATTGCATGCAGGCCATTCGGATGTAGACGATAAATGGGATTCTATACAATTTCGATGAAAGCCGTGTGAGCATTCACGGAAAATAAGTCAATTCTCACCCTCTGACATGGTGATCCTGCACTTCTGACATGCCCAAGGTTCAATTTGTATTGGTGCATGATTTTGAGGGGGTGGTGCTGATAAGAGTGGAGAATTTTCCATTTCAAAACACCGTTTAAGAAAAGAATGCAAGATTCAGATGGGTTAGATTATTTCAGAGGGTTACAATTAATACTGTTGACTAGTACTGAATATTCTCTCAAGATCAATATGAGGTTAATTACTATATAAGTATTAATATTTATTAAGATTAATAATAATTTCAATTATTCAAGAGTTGATAAATATAAATTGAAATAGTATTGCAATATAAAACAACATGTTCGTACTGATGTATTTACTTCATATAGATGTTTTATTTTAGGATGCTGACAACTGAACTATAGGCAATTAACAGACAGTTTCACAACTACAGGTTTATAAAAACTTGGCTATGGTGCAGGCTTGATTATTCCCTCATACAGTTCTAGCAGTAACGTGGATCATAGTCGCCTATTGCCACCTCTCAAGCAATGGTCATTATTTTACGTTCTGCAAATATATTGAAGTCCAGAGATACCGATATCTTAGACACTGTATAAACGAACGAAAAAAACTTACATAAAGTAACAAAATTTTTAAGGCATTTTAAAATTCGCCAAAATTAACCCGAAATGGTTAACAATTTTTCAGCGGTTACCTAACTCGAAGATATCAAGTTGCTAAAAGTCCTGAAGAAATATGGTAAAATTAAAAAAAATCAACATATATTTTTGGTCTATTGTATTTGAGCTTTAAACGAGAATGTGAATGAAATTGAGCCAAAAGTGAGTGTCTTCTTACGGCCCCACGTTGCGCGCCAAATTATGTAACGTACACGAATCCACTGCTGGTTGTTCTAAAATTTGAGTTTAGCATCGAAGTATTTTAATAGAGGTAGGACTATGGGAGCCTTTTTTTACCGCCAGTTTGCAGTCGAGTGGGGGATTCGGTCCTTCTCTATAAAAATCATTTTGCAATTTCATCACCATGCATCGAACAATATTTTAAATATAGCTGTCCAAACTGACATATCGCTGGTCAACTACATATGTTGGTTGGTTGGTCGAAAAGGCTGCAAGACAGCACGCTGTCTAGCACACTTAGGCTAAAGAAGCCCATTGTGATACCTGCAGTTTCCTCTATAGCAACTATTGACTAGTCGTCTAGCCAATTTGCCCTTTCAATAAATTTGTCTATAAGACCTACAGGAATATCTTGTAGGGTTACGGTGCTAACTAGATGTGTTACGAATATCTTACTTCTCAGTCCTGCCAGAGCAGGGCAAACCAAGAGAAGGCGTTTCGTCGTTTCCTCGTCCTCTTCCATGCAGCATCTACAGAGAGTGGAGTTTCTATGTCTCAATCTAAGAAGGTGTTTTCCTACAAGACAATGTCCCGTAAGTGTTCCTATCATTGTGGATAACCTGCCTCTCGGCAAGTTCAGTAGTTGCCTAGTCCTCTTCCTGTCCACCTGTGGTCAGAGGACCCTGGCTTGTTTGCAAGTTGAAGTAAGTCCCCACTTGTCCGTGGACATATTATCGCCCCACTGCCTGATCTGTAAAAGGCAGGTAGAGATTGGCATACTAACACCTCCTTTTGCCGGAAGAACCTGTGCCGTAGTACCCTGTCTAGCTAACGCATCCGCTACGCAATTGCAAGGAATGTCACTGTGTCCCGTTACCCAAATGAGCCTGATGTCAAAATACTCTGCCATCACCCTAAGTGATGAGTGGCATTCTTTCACCGTCAGGGACGTAGCAAACATGGCTTCCAGGGATTTCTTGGAAGCCTGGCTGTCTGTGTAGATACATATTCTCCGGAGGGTTGTGACACTACTTTTCAGTAGTACCTCAACCTCAATTACACTACAGTGATCAGGCAGCTTGAAGAAGATATTTACATTTGGGTCCGGTGAATGGACCCCATAGCCTACTTGCTCGTCCAACTTCGATCCATCCGTGAAAAATCTGATACTACTGGTATCCCCTTCCAGTGACTTTTCCCAGGTATTCCTGTTCGGAATATAAGTCCTTAGATTTGTCGCTGGTAGAAGGTAGGGGATACAGTAGTCTGTTTTTACGGGAATAGAGTTGATCCGGTGTAGTAATTCAGCGTGTCCGGAATGCTCCGATATCAAAATGCCACAATCTCTGATTCTCACCAGAGATGTAGCGGCTGCCGATTCGGCCATGATATTAGGAGTACAGATGTTCAGGATAGCACTGAGTGCAGTACCTGACGTCGTGCCCATTGCCCCACTAACGCTAATCAGTGCTGATCTTTGAATTTTCATCAAGGAATTCAGAATTTATTTCTTTTGGAGGGACCTCCACCAAACTACGGTGCCATAGAGAAGTATTGGTCTGACTATTGCCGTATAAATCCATATGGTGATCTTAGGAGACAGTCCCAAGCACTTTCCTATCGCCACAAAAACAGTTTTCTGGCGAGAATTATCCCCAGATACTTGACCTTTTCCGTCAACTGTAATTGCACCCCATTAACTGATGGCAGTTCAAATGAGGATATTTTATATTTCCGAGAGAACAAGATAAGCTCGGTATTAAGTGTGTTAAGTGATAGTCCGTTGTTAGCGGTCCAGTTCGAAATCAGACTAAGTAGGCTGGTCGTACGAATGCTACGTAAATTGAGGTTTCTACCCGTACAGATGATAGCAATATCATCGGCATAGGCAAAGACCTGGCATTCGGCCCTGTCCAATTCAAGAAGCAGTTCGTTGACAGAAGTTAACCATAATAGTGGAGACAGAACTACCCCCTGCGGTGCCCCCCTGTTAACGTTCCTAGCAATTGTAACACTACTCACTCAGCTTTGACGGATCTATCCACCAGAATCTTCCCAATTAGGCGTGTCACTAAGCTGTCGACTCCTTGATTCTGTAACGACCTGAGAATCGCCGAAGGTTGAATGTTATTGAAGGCTCCCTCGGTGCCCATGAAGGTCCCCAGAGCGAAGACCTTATTCTCAAGAGAGTTTTCTACTACTATAGAGTGGAGAGCCGTCTCAGTTGGCCTGCCCTTGATATAGGCATGCTTAGAACTCAATAGTAGATTCTGTGGAAGATTACTTCGAACATGAATGTCCAGTAACCTTTCAAATGTCTTAAGAAAAAAGGATGATAGAGTCCTAAAGTCCTTTGGTTTGACATGAGAGCATTTGCCCGCTTTCGGGACGAAAACCACTTTGCTTTTCTTCCAAATGCTAGGAATGACTCCCAGCAAGATTGCCCCCAACCAACTACAAGATAAGTATAGTGCCTCCTGTAGTTGCGCGGGAATTATCCCGTCAGATCCGGCTGATTTATAGGACTTAAAGCATCTAATGGCCCATATCAGATTCTTTCTGCTCACTATTGAACGAATTTTTTCTAAGCTAGGTGAGTTTCCCCAGCATTCCGGTCGTCGTTGGGAAAGTGGATATCCAGTAGAATCCCAATAGACTCTTAAGACGAATACGTCCACGTTCCATCGCCTTGCATTAAGAACCGCGCACACGGTGTGTTTTAGCGAGCACGTATCTTAAGCGTGCAGTCTGGTTGGTTCCCTCAATTGATTCACAAAAGTTTCGCTCGGATTTCCGTTTGGCCTTCTTGATTTCACCTTTATATACATTAAAGTATTGTTAAAAATCCGCCTAATGGACGATCTTAGATCCTGAAGCTCAGCGTTCCACCAATGAGGTTTTTTGTTACCCTTGGCAGCATTATAACCACTGGTCTTACAGGACTGATTGAGCGCGTTCCTGCACGCCTCAGTAAAATTGCCAACTAGTTCTTCCAGCTCTGGCACATTAGTCGGAATATTCGGATAGTAACCTAAGAGTTTCCTTAGGCGCCCACGATAGTTCCACCTAAATATCGAACCTCTGAAAAAGGAACTCCAGTAATTATTAAAAACTTCCTTTTTCAGAGGTTCGATATTTATGTGGAACTGTAGATATCTATGATCAGAAAATGAGTGATCAGAAAGCACGCTCCAATCGGATACAGTTCCATAGACGTAGCCAAGTTGTAAAGTTAGTTCTAGTACTTCCCTCCTAACCGAAGTTATGAAGGTCGGTTCCTCGCCTCTATTACATATAGTCAAGGTTTCGCTTAAAATGAAATTAAAAAGAGACTCACCTCGACCATTGGTGCCGGTACTCGCCCATATTATGTGGTGCACGTTGGCATCCGCACATATAATGACGCTATAATTCCGTCTTTTTGCCTCCGATACAATAGCCCTGACGCAATTCAGAGGGGGTGATTCAGTATGGTCGTGGGCCATGTACGATGAAACTAGCCAGATGTCCCGCTGGCCGTTTTCCAGCGAGAGGCGGATGGCGGTTGTATAGCTATCACTAAAATTCTGTAATAAGAGAAAATTAAATTAGTTTTTAATGATTATGCAAGATCTTGGCCTAACTGGGGCTGATAGGGCGAAGGTCCTGTATCCATTGCACCTGATACCACATATACGATCATTGACCGTTGTAATGGACACGAACTAAAAGTAGTTGATGATGCAGAGTTCCATAATCTTCCAAATGTATCTTTGAGCTTGGGAAGAGGTAGGACTGCGGCAGCCTTTTCTGTTCTAGCAACAGTCGGGTTATTTTAGACTCCCTTTTTATTTCGTAAAAGATAACACAAAATATTGACCAAATAGTTAAAGTTATTTGAAATTGAAATTTGAAATTGAAAATGGCACTAGTCGATTGCGACCATAGAATAACACATACGTAGAAGGTTTTATTCGCTCAATAAATTAAACGTCATAGGTACGATGGAAATTACACAGTGGAGGGTGGAAAATATGGGTTCAATAATACCAGATGGTGGCAATAGTATACAGCGATTCACAAAGGAACTACACCCGAATTTCGTGTTTTTGTGGCAAACTAGTTGTGTTAAATACAATACAAATGAATACCAACGTTAAAAGTCAACAAAAAAGAGCAAAATACATTTAAATTTTTCAGTTCTACACCAAAACGACAGGAAATAGTTAAGTGAACATATTTTGTAACTCCACCTGGTGTATGTAAACATTTCCACAGACCTACCGAGAGAGTGTGAAATGAAACGTCAGATGAGAGAATAAGTTCTTCTATAGTATGTGTTATTCTATGATTGCGACATTGAAAATGAAATTGAAATGAATATTAAAATGATGACGGAAAAGTATATTATAGGACCCCTACTCACCATCACTCCAAACTTAAGTTCTCATCCCTCTTATAAGAAACGTATTATAAATATTTAGCAATTCATCGCGAAATATAATGGAATTTATTCAATGTAGGATATCTGTCCATAAAATCTAATTGACTAAATATTAACTTAAACATTATATACTACGCACTATGAGTATGAATTTCATTCTGTATTATTATTTAAATTTGCAAACTGTTTAAGATAATTTAAGAAGTTTGCATTACATCCCATAAGGGGTTAATAAAAACATAGGAGAGAAAACAAAAGAAAAAAAAATAAGTTTGGCTACCAGAGAGTTACGGAGAGAGACCATATGTGTGAGAATTGAATAAAATAATTATACCATACAAAATTATAGAAGCAGAACAACGCTTCGAAGTCTAATGGGGATGATCACACACTAAATCTCCAATGGCATATTTTACGCGCAAGATGTTATCAAAGCATGACATTTGTGTTCTCTTATTTCAGGGTTTGTTTTGGTTATTATATTTTTTTTGTCTTAAACTTACCAGCAATCTCCGCTCATGATGAAGGCCTCCAAACGAACCGGCTTCTGGCTGCTGTTATGAGTAAATGTTTATATTAAAGAAAAGTCCATGCTATGATATTCACTCTTGTAGCAAATCCCTATCATGCGACAAAAGAAAGAAATTATATGTATAAATATTTGTTTAGGGTTAAATTGTAGGTTTGGTTTAACTTATTATACATTCTCTCTCAGTAATACTAGGTGTGTTTAAAATTCCATTGGAATTTAAGGATTTTAAGTACACCATTTTTTACGATCAGTATGAATATATGAAATTATTAACAATATCACTAAACATTTGTACAACAAGCCAAATTCACCTCTATTTACTATTTTATATACTTAGACGTGACTCTTATGTATGTAGGTAATGATCGAAATCTCCGAGCACTTCTTAATTTGATACGTAGACGTCAGAAAGCCTATGATGATAGGGTCGATTTATTCGCGTTGTACTTGACCATAGATTTCTGCAGCATGCCGGACCGGGGTTATTCTGAATTCACCGGTGTGCAATTTTGCCTCATGGCAACGTGTTTGGAATTCCCTCGGATAATTGGCAAGTTCTAGCGCGGAATAATTTGACGTCATGCGTGTCATATAGTTATGTCGAGAAAGACCACACACAACCCTTGTAGCAAAATCTCGACGCACAGTTGATAAAGCCAGCGTGCGGTTGTGAGTTCTGGAGATATGTGATGTGGTCTATAGTTTTAGGTGTCGGTTAGAGAAGGGAATTTAGGTTGACGCACAAATATTGAAGATTCGTATTCTCAGCATATGGCGTGATCCTGGTATTCTGACATTTTGTATAAGTCCAATTTACCCAGTACCCACTCGTGCTCTTTGGGGAACCATCTAGAGAATCCAATTGCTGGACCATGTGGGACGAGTTCCCACTGCTCAACTTTTCAATTTTCATTTATAGGAAAGTCAATGTACGCTGCGTGTTAAATTCGTCTTAGCGTAATTCTTATCACTCGCGACTTGGATTAACTTCAGGATGTTAATTCAAAACTTCGAATTTAATTTGCCGATTTTGATCTTGTCCAGTCTAGACTAGATTATCAAAGAGGAAGTTCTTCCATTTTCCCGCAATTATCTCGACCTCCTCCCGTCACACGAAAAACTGTTCCAAAAGAATAATTAATATCAAAACTACGAGTATAATGGAGTTGCCAATGTCTGGGACAGGGATGAAATGGTACATATTATCTATTATAACATCTTGTTTTCCAAAATAAGATCTATCAGACTTGAATTTTTCATATCCGTGTTGTTATAAGGCCATTTGACTTTGACTGATCAATTTGTACACACAAAAACGTACACTGTGTTTGCCAAATTGGTCACAGTAACTATTTTCATCCTTTATATGTAACCACTATGTTACATCAAGTCTCCACGCCACCGAGCAAAACAAAGAATATAACACAACTTATTCTCAGGTGATAGTGAAAACGCATGCCAATCAAAACACCGTGTTACACACATTCTGTCCTATGAACCAAATTTACTTTTTCGGAAAGGGGATAAAAAATAAAAATACACGTGTATCGGCGATTTTCATGTACACGTCAGAATTTTTTTTTTTTAAGTTTGAAGTATAAAGCTCGTAGTGGCCTGTGTGAAAGCCTTTGGACCGATTTCAGTGATCCAATCGAGCTGATTTTTTGCAGGCAGACTCGTGGAAATGGCTGTATCACGTCAAATTTTTTAAAAAATAGATTTCTTTCAATTCTCAGATTTTCCTAAATTTTTTTTTTTTTAAATGGTTATCGTTTTTTTTAAGGTTTCAGTTCGTTAAAAAACAATTTTTTTTTATTACTTTTGTTTTATAAAAGTAAAGAATTGTTACATTAAAAATTTTAGTGTTTTTAAAGAAATTTAGGCCTTTTATTTTTGCGGTTGTAAGCATTTGCTTCAGTATCGCGCAAATAGACCAACAGTATTCGCCAAGCATATGCGTAATGTCTTTCCTTTAAAGCGCTTTTCAATAGCCGCAATGTCCTGATGGAACCTTTCGCCATGCTCATCGCTACAAGCTCCTAAATCATCAGGGAAAAAATCTAAATGATTGTGAAGAAAATGGATCTTTAGCGACATTAATATGCCCATTTCGCCATATGCCGAAACCATTTCTGCTACAATATTTGTATAATTGGCAGCTCGTTTGTTGCCAAGAAACTGCTCAATAACGGCAACTGTACCTTTCCATGCACGTTGTTCGATAGCATTTAATTTTGATGAAAATTCAGAACTTGCAATTATTTTTTTTATCTGCGGACCATTGAGAACACCTTAAATGAAAAAATCATTAAAAAACATAAAGTTACTGAATGACTTCTTAAAAAAAATACCTGCATGAATCTTTGCGCCGCTCAATTTCGGAAAAATTTTGCGCAAAGTTGCAATGGCCTCGCCATCACGATCCACTTTTTTAACAAAATTTGATACGAGACCGAGCTTAATGTGTAGTGGAGGCAAAATGTTTTGAGACGGCTGCACCATTGGTAGATTCTCTATACTTTCTACGCCTACTTTGTAGCATGTTCGCGGCTTCCACTTAAATTCAGTGTAATGCTCATCTCTTTTTCGACCTTCCCATGTACACAAAAAGCACTGGGGGGTTGGAAATCCACGCTTAACACCCATGAGTAAACCGACCACTTTCAGATCGCAGCATATTCTCCAATTATGCTCTTTGTACTTTATCAGCTGTAATATTAATTCCATGCCTTCGTATGTTTCCTTGAGGTTTGTGGGATATGCGATCGGGACAGATGGATGTATGTTACCAATATGAAGCAGTGGAATGAAGCATATGGAATAGTGGTACCTCGACCACGAGCGGCTGTTATTTTAAAATCAGCCGCCACTATATTCCACTGCTTAAAGCGTGATGCAAAGAGTTCTGCTGTTCTCCTCGACAAATTTCCGTCTCGTACGAGGTCATTGAAGTCGGCTTGCGTTATTAAATTCGGCATTGCAGTCCCAATTTCACTGGGTGTTGCCACAAATTCCGATACTTGTGGACTCTCGCATCTCGCATTCGATGCAAGAAAAGTTGATAGCAGTGTTGGTACAACTGTTGATTCTGCATCGCTTATTTCGGGAACATTATCAAAAATCTCCACTGAAGCCGCTACACGCTCTTCTGGTGAGTATAGAACTGCTGGAATTACCGATTCTACATTAGCGTATCGAATTTTGTTGCGGTGAATGTATTGGTACCCTTTTGTTTGAGCAAAAGTTACACAAAAGTAGCACAATTCATTGCAGTGCTCCGTGCGTGGTAGCCAAATTGTTGGTACAGCGTACTTTATTGTTGACCTTCCATCAGTAAACTTGCACAAATTTCTATAGCAATAGTCGCACACGACTTCCGGAGTATACCACAAGTAAGGAACATAAGCAGTCTTAAATATTTTCTGAAACGAATTCACCACTGTGTTAGTAATATTTTTCAAATTTTTACTTGGTGCGAATAAGCCACAAACGTAACAAAAGTTATTTCGCGTCGGACACTGCATTTTTTTCAGATGAAATATATACAAATACGTTTTCGCACAATAGAACTTAAAACAATTTTGCAATTCCTTATTTCATCTGTCAGACCAGTTGTAAGTGTTGTAAAAGTCAAAAACTGTTTAGTGTTAGAAGGTTACTATTGATTAACTACAACTATATCGAGTAGGATGGGTCAAAAAACATTTTTTTTTCGTAACGCTTAAGTAGTTTAATAATTTGGAGTCCCTTCAAGTTATGCTAAGAAAAGTGAAAAAAATATTTTTTTTTCAAAAATTATAAAAATTGGGGAAAATCTGAGAATTGATAAAAATTGTTTTTAAAAAATTTGACGTGATACAGTCATCTCCACGAGTCTGCCTGCAAAAAATCAGCTCGATTGGATCACTGAAAAAGGGTTAAAAATCGGTCCAAAGGCTTTCACACAGGCCACTACGAGCTTTATATACTTCAAACTTAAAAAATTCTGACGTGTACATGAAAATCAACGATACACGTGTATTTTTATTTTTTCCCCTCTTTCCGAATATGTGCATTTGGTTCATAGGACAAAAAAAAATCTATTTTTTGTAACACCGTGAAAGTAAAGCAAGACCAAACTTTACGAGAACGAAAACATTCATTGTAAGGTGTCACTCTGCGTCGATAATCTGTAATAGGAGATCATATTGACGCACGTACCTATATATTTGTTGCTGTAAGTACCCGTATATATAGATGTTGAGTGAAGAATCGCCAAATTTATCTCTGTAAACTTTCAGAAATTTGACCGAAAACGGAGTTCTAAAGGAACTGAATACCACTTATAAGACGCTAGGCTAGAAATTCAACATGGTCTATGGGAACATGCAGTGAAGTGAAATATGCCGTAAATCTGATTTGAGGGAGCATTATCTGATGCAAATAATCTACGTGCTGTTAATGACGTAATTTCTGTCGGTTGTATATGACCAATTGTATATGACCAATTTAACAAATCTCCGGTGTAAATTGATGGTTTGGAACTAACAGCCAAATAAAATAGTTGTTGTATTAGTTGAGTCTTACAAAGGCTCAAGATTGTCACCAAATTATTTAAGAGGAATTATGGTATGTTAAATAGTGTGCAATTTAAACAAGGTACAAGAGGTCCACTACACCGTCCATGGTTCTTGTATAAGGGCCACATCGGTTTCACCCTTCGCAAGATGGAGAATGAGGTTGGCAGATGCACTGCGCCGATAATCTGTAATAGGAGATCATATTGACGTACGTACCTATATATTTGTTGCTGTAAGTACCCGTATATATAGATATTGAGTGAAGAATCGCTAAATTTATCTCTGTAAACTTTCAGAAATTTGACCGAAGACGGAGTTCTAAAGGAACTGAATACCACTTATAAGACGCTAGGCCAGAAATTCAACATGGTCTAAGGGAACATGCAGTGAAGTGAAATATGCCGTAAATCTGATTTGAGGGAGCATTATCTGATGCAAATAATCTACGTGCTGTTAATGACGTAATTTCTGTCGGTTGTATATGACCAATTGTATATGACCAATTTAACAAATCTCCGGTGTAAATTGATGGTTTGGAACTTACAGCCAAATAAAATAGTTGTTGTATTAGTTGAGTCTTAGAAAGATTGTCACCAAATTATTTAAGAGGAACTACGGTATGCTAAATAGTGTGCAATTTAAAGAAGGTACGAGAGGTCCACTACAAACCGGATAATTTACAGAGAATTTCGGATGTAAATTAGATGGAAGAAAGGAGGTGTCATTAGGCTTTAATGTCCTTGCCATGATATGTTCCCATAAGTTTGCCCTCCAAGTCCTCCAAAACATAATAATGGTTTCCCAACTTTTGTCTTACTTTGGCCTTAATGAAGACAGGTGACAACTTTGCATTAAAAGCTTTATCAAAGTTGCTCTGGGCAAAGTTGCGGCGATATACTGTTTATCCCACATTAAACGTTTGTGGTCTTGTTCGAATGTTGTAAGCGTTTTTATTTTTTTAAATGCTTCTTTGATATGTTTACGCAAGTCCTGACGACTCAGTTGAAGGTTGTCGTCATCGGATAATTGCGTTCGGTTCATTTAAAATATGCAGTTTCCATATTAAATGTGTGACCATATTAAATCCCAAAAGAGCGAGATAAGGAGAGCAACCAGTAGCTTGATGATATGAGTTACGTAGTGCGCAGCTAATGGCGGTCAAGTTTTCATCCCATTGATTGTGATCCTCTTTCAAGAAGGCCCTTATTCCTGCTATCAAAGACCGGTTCACCCTGTCCGATGCATTCGATTGTGGTGAATATAGGGCAGTGTAAATATGCTTAATTCCATGAGCCGTTAAGATGGTGTGTAGTTCATTAGATCGGAATTGGCTGTCATTGGCACTCACTAAAGTTTCGAGAACCCCGTAAACATAAAATATTTGATTTTCAAGGAAGTCTTGTATAGCGGTGGCAGTGAATTTCCGAAGAGGACAAAGCCAATGAAACTTAGACAGATGGTCCAGCACAATTAGTAGTCCAATACGCCCAGTTTTACTCCTCTGGTATGGCCCAAGAATATCTACATAAATGCGCTGAAATGGACGGACGGATTCTACCATATTACCCATGGGAGGTTTCATCACCCTATTCGGAGCTTTCGTGGTCTTGCAAACCTCACAATTGCGAACATAGTCTCGCACATGACGAACCATTCCAGGCCAGAAAAACATACGTCTCAGTAATTCTAGGGCTTTCGAAATTGTTTCTATCCGAAGTTTTTCCGGTATCCACAGTTTCCAACATTGTTCTTCTTGAGATTCATCACCTGAGTAATGATCGGTTCTATAATAAACAAATCCATCTACCACTCTTATGTCAGGATACTTGCTCTGATTATAAATTATCCTGTCCTTCAAATCCTGATCCGTGAAGCTGGGGGAATTTAAATCTATACCAGCCTCTGGAATTTCCACTTCTGCAAGTTCTACATTGGAAATACTAGATAAAGCATCAGGAACCACATGTTCTTTACCTTTTCTGTGACTTATGGTGAATCTGTATGGCTGAAGTTTGAAAACCCATCGAGCCAATCTACCGCTCAGGTCGGGCTGTCGCATAACCCATAACAAACTAGAATGGTCCGTGACAACTTCGAATTCCAGAAGTTCTAGATAACTCCGAAACTTCTTGATTGCCTCAATACCCGCCAGACATTCCCGCTCGGTAACACTATAGTTACGTTGAGCGGTGTTTAATTTTTTGCTCACAAACGCGATCGGCCTTTCATTTCCCTCCTAATCCAGTTGGACCAGAACTGCAACAATGCCGAAGTCACTAGCATCGCAGTGAATATAAAATTTTTTAGAAAAATTCGGATTCGCCAGTACTGGAGTTGAAGTGCGCAACGACTTTACGCTCTCAAAATCAGTTTGAGCATCTTCTGTCCACTGGAACTTTTTCTTTGTGGATATCACCTGAGTAATTGGAAAAGTTTCGGTCGAAAAATTCTGAAGAAAGCGCCTGTACCAGCCGGCCAGGCCAAGGAATCCACGAACTTGCTTTAACTTCTTGGGCATGGGCCAGTTGGTGATCGCAGTAATCTTCTCGGGATCGGTGATCGGCCACCATTACCGATAATGTATCCTAAATAATTGACCCTAGTAACGCAGAATTTGCTTTTCGACACGTTCAGGGTAAGGTTAGCCCTCCGAAATTGAGCCGAGATTCGTAGCAAAATTGCAATGTGTGTCGAGAAATCCTCACATACGATTACAAGGTCATCTAAGTACCCAAAGACAGAATGACGAAGATCTGGTGGGATTAGCTCGTCCATTAGGCGACACATAGTTTGAGGGGCATTGCACTGGTACAGAGGCCTTCCCGGGACTGTGAATGCCGTTAATGATCTGGACTTTTCCTCAAGGCTTATCTGCCAGAAGGCATCCTTTAAATCTAACTTGGAAATTATATTCACCTTTGGAAGCCTTGAAAATATTCCCTCTATATTATGAAGAGGATACGCATCCTTCTTGGTAACTGAAATCAACTTCCGGGCATCCAAGCAACGCCTAACCTTACCTGGCTTCACCACGAGTCTCATTGGTGAGCTCCATGAGGAGGTGGAAGGCTCAATTACACCTAATTTCAACATCCTGTCAAACTGGAAACTGGGTAAAACCTCTGTTTTATAGGTGATGCTTCACTGACGTCAATCGAATGCTTTATTAGATCGGTCCGACCTAGACCCTGGGTTTCAAAATTCGGGAAAAGGTCTATCACAGTTTCGAACTGTCCGCGCTCTTGAGGGGTTAATTTACAAAACGATTCATTTAGTGGTTGTTGAAGATTCTGATTGTCGTTCTGAAAATCCGCTAATGACAAATTTGGGGAACATATACCATTGTCATTGCATGCTAAATTATCAATTGATTTAAGGACGTTTTGAATCAAGTTGAACGATGTCCAAAAATCAATCCCCAGTATTAATTTTTGCGAAATGGTAGGAATTATAAACAGTTTTATGTGCCGAGTTTTATTTTTAAATGTAATATTAACGTCGATCCACCCTAGAACTTTCTGAGACTTTCCGTCGACGGTTTTTACAAATAAGTTGCAACTGGTAAAATTTGGATATTCTGAAAAATCATGCTCTCCCAACTCACCACCAAGAGAGCTAACATTAGCTCCAGTATCCAACAACCCATACTCTTCAAAATCTAGGAAGGACACCTTGGCGGAATAACGCATATCATGCGGATTCGAGACAATAGTGGAAATATGTATTTTCGCACAAAGTTTCCTTAACTTATAAAAATTCCGCATTCTAACTGTGGATCTTTTCGGTTTTCTGAGTGCAACGATGTTGGAAACATTAAAAATTTCGACACGTTTCCTGACATATAGTTCCCAACGCTTGTGAAAAGGCATTTTAGGGTATATTATAGGAGAATCCTCCATACTAAGTTTATTATGAGAATCTGGGCTCTTTAAAATGGTAATGGGTTTCGTATTTGAAAAATCGGGTTTAGAGTCTAATCCGGGTATATTTCCGTCATAATCTTGAATCTGAGGGCCGACATTTAGACATGGTCCTTTTGTGGGCCCGTTTGTCTCGCGTTTTTTGAATAGGACTGAATTCGATTAAGGCATGGTGTAGATTGGGGTTTATATGCCTTTTTGGCACCACAGCAATAGCAAAAAATACTCCTATCTTCAAGGCAGTCTTGCCAGTGGTGACCACTTTTGTCACAATTCCAACATTTAAAATTTAAATCCGTTTTGAGCATAGCATCTACTAAGTGTCCTGCATCCGATTCTATCATCACCTCCCCAGCAATTCCCATCTCTGCCACTTGTCGTCGTGGTGCAAAGTTGGTATTTTGATTACGCGTGGCAAGATTCTTACGTATGTACTCATCGCTCAAAAAGTTTTCGCGCATTTGCACAAGCTTTCGGAGATGTGATAACACAGTGCAACACGAAAAAAATAACCATATACGGACACCACTACGTGATAAAAGACTAAAAAAAAGACCCGTGTCTCCCAATTTTTCCCAAAGTCATGCACTTTTTTTTACTTCATTAAAGGTAAAAAAAAATGAAATTAAAAAATTTTCGGCAAATTTTTCACTTTTGCGTGCTACCTAAACAGTGTTAAGAATCATCTCTAGGAAGTTTATATGTTCTAGAAATTTGTTTATTGAGATCTTAGGTAAATTTTTGTAGTTGATTGTTTCCTTGAATTTTGAACAGTTTGCTACCTATGGACCTGAACACGGGAAAAAACGTAAAAAAAAATTGAATTTTCTTAAGTTTTTTGCGATTTTGATCTGGAAGGTGAAGTTTTTTTTGGTTTTATATGTTCGCAATTTATGACAAGAATTTATGACAAGAGCTACAACTTTGCCTCAGAGAGTAAATCGAAATTCTGAACGGTTTGCAAGATATGAGCCTGAGAAAATGATCACATTTTTACGAAAATGATACCGAGGCCCCAAATCTTTGGCTGCCCATAAAAAAAAAGTGCATGACTTTGGGAAAAATTGGGAAACACGGGTCTTTTTTTTTTAGTCTTTTATCACGTAGTGGTAAACACGGGAAAAAAGGTAAAAAAATCGAATTTTTTTAAGTTTTTTGCGATTTTGATCTGGAAGTTGAAGTTTTTATGATTTTATATGTTCGCCACGGTTTGCAAGATATGAGCCTGAGAAAATGATCACATTTTTACGAAAATGATACCGAGGCCCCAAATCTTTGGCGGCCCATAAAAAAAGTGCATGACTTTGGGAAAAATTGGGAACACGGGTATTTTTTTTTAGTCTTTTATCACGTAGTGGTGTCCGTATATGGTTATTTTGCCATGACTTAAAAAATTACACACAGTGTAATGAACGAATAGGAACATAAAGTAGGTCTTGACGAATCTCTGGACGTAGGTTTCTAGCAATTACCTCTATTAATTCCCCTTCCGACATTGGTCTAGGTAATCTATCCACAATCGTCGAGAGTGCATCAAAGAAAACATAGTACAATTCGCCAGGTTTTTGTTTTGTTTCGTTTTGTTTTGGATTTCCTCCCATAAATCAAATGACGATTTAAATTCTTTGTATTGACTTCGTATGGCAATGCAAAAATCATCCCAATTAACCGATGTGACCTGTTTGTGGTACCGCCAATACCACTCACGGGCTTTACCTGTTAAAAATGTATTTAAATTCTTACAAATTACCGAAAAGTCATCTTTAAATGTTTCCCTTGTCAGAGTCTTCACACGGTACAAAAATTCATCAATGTTCAATCCGGTGGATGATCCGTCAAACTTGAGGTTCCAATTATGGATAATAGACGTTATTTTATCCGCATGTATGCTATTTGCGTTGAGTGAAAAAAATGTGTTTGGAGACAAGCTTGAAGAATTGCCCTGAAACTTCCAACGTTTCCAATATTAACACTAGAATTGGTATTGTTGTTATTGTTGATGGGATTGTTGGGGATATTATCATTACAATTGTTGGTAATATTATTATGGGAGTAATAATTGTCATTATTCGAAGCATTATTCTGCAAATGCTGATTTACGTTAGGGGGATTAGATGCAAAGTTTTGCAAATTATTACCATTTGTTGCATTTTTGGAGCATTCGAGTCAAAGAGGATTCTGTCATGAGACTGATCTCACGGTAGTCAATTACGTTTTGTGGGGCCTGGGTTGTGGGATTATGAAAAGGCGATAAAACAAATTTGGCCTGATTTACGCCACAAGTGATACGATTCGGAGTCGGTAGACCTTGATCAGTCTGAACGCTAGAACTTCTATTCAAAGAAGCAATCTGAGGATCGTGGAATGAATTTCTTCGTGTATTGTAATGCTTAGCCATTACTCCCCTACCTCTATGTTTTTGTCTGGTAGCCTTAGTCACTGTTGGTAGTTTCGGGACTATAAATACAGATCGTAGCTCGTTGAGTTCGCATGCCCGCTTGCATACCGGACAATCTGCAGAAAAGGTTAAATGCGTTTCTATGCAAGCCCTATGAAAAGGGTGAGAGCATTTGCTTATAGTCAAACATTCCTGGCCCTCGCTCATAATCTCATTACAGATCTGACAAAATGAAGGTTGAATACTTAACGGTGCCAGAGAAGGCGGCGGCGGCAAGGCCTGTGCCAGATCCGATTCCAAAAACATGTTAGAAAACTAAAAATCCAAAACAAATATAAAAAAAGGTAAACCTTCAACCCCGTTTTAAAAATTTGTAAATATTTTCAAGATACTGGAGAAACCGATTAAAAATGAGTAAAAAAGATTTTTGATAAGCACAGAGATTAGTTAAAAATAGTTGATTTTCTGATTAATAGCATATTGATAGCAAGCTGATGATAAAAAAGAAATGGAGAGAAAAAGACAGTTATCGACTAATGAAGAATATTCAAATATTAGCTATGGTGTCCTGTATATCCTACAAAATTCATTTATATTGCACAACCCAGCAAATATGTACGTTACCACACTTATATACACTCTTCTACCGATCAAAAGGTCATTAAGTTGCAACTGCGAAGATAATGATATCCTAAATGATCAATAGGTGCTGGTCCACTAGTATCAAGTATAAGATTGTATAAGTCTCAAGTATAAGATTGTACAAGTATAAGATTTAAAGATTGTAAATTATTCTGGTATTCAGTTAACCAGGCTACGCAAATGTAGACAAAAGTTCAACGGTCACCTAATTCGCATTTAAACTCAAATTGCTGAAATTCCAGAAGGACTCTGACAGCTATTCTAAAGTTTGATATCCTAAAATCAAGAACTATTATTAATCTTTAGTAAGACGAACTCTAAACACAAAAAAAAAATAATCTGAAATTAGAGTTTAAAAGACAATGTCTCTATCCTTAGGGCCTCACGTTGGGCGCCAAAATCTGTAATGGACACGAACTAAAAGTAGTTGATGATGCAGAGTTCCATAATCTTCCAAATGCATCTTTGAACTTGGGACGAGGTAGGACTGCGGGAGCCTTTTCTGTTCTAGCAACAGTCGGGTTATTTTAGACTCCCTTTTTATTTCGTAAAAGATAACACAAAATATTGACCAAATAATCACAAGTACCCGACACAAAAATATAAACAAGTTAAAGTTATTTGAAATTTAAATTTTAAATTGAAAATGGCACTAGTCGATTACCTACAAGAAAAATAGCCCACTCTCAGGTGACATTGAAAATGGTCGTCTCTTTACCCTCGCCTGCCTTTGTCCTGATGACGAAAAAGTATATTATAGGACCCCTACTCACCATTACTCCAAACTTAAGTTCTCATCCCTCTTATAAGAAACGTATTATAAATAATTAGTAATTCATCGCGAAATATAATGGAATTTATTCAATGTAGGATATCTGTCCATAAAATCTAATTGACTAAATATTAACTTAAACATTATATACTACGCACTATGAGTATGAATTTCATTCTGTATTATTATTTAAATTTGCAAACTGTTTAAGATAATTTAAGAAGTTTGCATTACATCCCATAAGGGGTTAATAAAAACATAGGAGAGAAAACAAAAGAAAAAAAATAAGTTTGGCTACCAGAGAGTTACGGAGAGAGACCATATGGGTGAGAATTGAATAAAATAATTATACCATACAAAATTATAGAAGCAGAAAAACGCTTCGAAGTCTAATGGGGATGATCACACACTAACTCTCCAATGGCATATTTTACGCGCAAGATGTTATCAAAGCATGACATTTGTGTTCTCTTATTTCAGGGTTTGTTTTGGTTATTATATTTTTTTTTGTCTTAAACTTACCAGCAATCTCCGCTCATGATGAAGGCCTCCAAACGAACCGGCTTCTGGCTGCTGTTATGAGTAAATGTTTATATTAAAGAAAAGTCCATGCTATGATATTCACTCTTGTAACAAATCCCTATCATGCGACAAAAGAAAGAAATTATATTGTTACGAATAAGTAAAAGCTTTTGCTTACTGTTAATGACTCTACTAACAGTATGTAAACAACAGGCGGTTAGTGCTGCGCCTGAAAGTATGCATTGTAACAACGTACCAGCTCGCTAAACCAGTAGCATGAATTCACCTCAGTAAAGATAATTCTCCTGTGTAGGAGAATGTTCTACAAAGATAAACAACAACAACAACATCTATTTTCTAGAAGGTTCTTGAATTCGCTAGATATATGTACCTTCATTTGTGTATGGTGAGTTGGTATAAATAGCGGAGGTCTTTGGAATGGAGAGTTCAGTTTGTGATTAAACCCCGTAAAGTAAGCAACGCGAATTGATAGTAAAATACAAGACTTGTTAACGTGGTATAAATAAAGTAAACTGTTGTACTGTATAAATAAATAAAAGGAAGTGATACCGTTGTAATTATCGTAATTAAAAACGAACCTTGTTTTATTATTGGGAATAAAACAACGCAAAAAGGACGAATAAGGAAATTCGTAACATTGGTGTCAGAAGTGAAATTACGAATTAAGGACAACGATGAAGTTTGAAGAACTCAAAGTTGAACTACTAAAAAAGGAGTTGAGTAAATTGGATCAACCGACAGCTGGTAATAAGGTAGAGCTGCAGAGGCGATTAATAGAAGAATTCAAGCGCCGAAACATTGACATTGACAAATACCAGTTTGAGTGTAAAGAAGAAATGGAGGTATCTGCAAAGGAAGCAACTGGTAATATGGATGTTTCGACAATGTTTGCAGCCATGATGGAAAAATTTAACGAAAACTCTAGAATTATTAACGCGAAGCTGGACGATAATTCTAGAATTATGAATGAGAAATTTGGTGAGAATTCTAGAATTATGAATGAGAAATTTGGTGAGAATTCTAGAATTATGGACGAGAAATTTGGCGAGAATTCCAGAATTATGAACGAGAAATTTGGCGAAAATTCTAGAATTATGGACGAAAAACTTGAAAAGAAATTTGGCGAGAATTCTAGAATTATGGACGATAAATTAAGCGAGAATTCTAGAATTATTCAAGAAACATCAAATGCCACAAATGAGAAACTGCAAGAAATCTCCGAAGTTGTGAGCAATATGGAGATTCAAGTGAACGATAAATTCGAAAAGGTTGAAGAAAAAATCGAGGAAATGGGGCAGAAGATTGAAGAAGTCGAACATAAG
Source organism: Phaonia tiefii (assembly GCA_963931995.1). Classification (NCBI taxonomy): domain Eukaryota; kingdom Metazoa; phylum Arthropoda; class Insecta; order Diptera; family Muscidae; genus Phaonia; species Phaonia tiefii. The sequence goes on from OZ008369.1 coordinate 219,898,234, forward strand.
TTCGAGGAAGTCGAACGGGAACTAAAAAACGATGTAAGCGAATTGCAAAGGAAAATGAATGAACTTCAGTTGCAAGAGGGTCCGGTGCGAGTAATTTCTGAAGGCTCTAGTAGATTGAAAGCTCCCAGTTTCGATGGCTCTACACCTTTCGATGTTTTTAAATTCCAATTCGAAATGGTCGCAATTAAGAACTTGTGGAACAGCAACGACAAAGCCGTTGAGCTAATTTTAGCACTGAAAGGCAACGCAGCAGAAGTCCTTCAGAGCATTCCCGTCAGTGCCAGAAACAACTACGAGGATATACTGGCTGCGTTACAACGCAAGTATGGTGGCGATCACAAGAAGGATTTATATCGCATGGAATTGAGAGGCCGAGTGCAAAAGCATAATGAAACGCTTCAGGACTTCGCAACCGAGGTGGAACGTTTGGTGTTGATGGCATATCCTGGAGAACCCCAAACTTTCCTAGAGCAATTTAAGATAGAGGCATTTGTTAGGGGCATTAACGATCCTGACGTTAGATATTCGGTGTATGCCTCACAAAAAGCTACATTTGTGGAAACAGTTTCATTCGCTTTGGCGAATGAGACGGCGAGGGTTGTTGCCAGTCAACAGACATATCATGTGCGAAGGGTAGAAACGGAAGGCAAATCAAAAGATTTGAAAGGCGCCGTTAGCGAACTGAAGGAAGTGATTCGGATTCTCACGAAAGCGCTATGGCAAGCAACAAAATTGAAAGGTGACAGTCATGGCGAACGTGGCCATATAGGGCGTGACTGTAGAGACCTGAGAAAACGGTCAAGATCTCCGGCGATAGCGGCCGATACCGGACGAGTAAATGACCGTCCACATGTAATCGAGCCTAAACAGGATTTTAAGGCTGAGATCAAAGAGCAAATTATTGACGTCCGATCCCTGAGAATTGAATCCGACGACGAGTGGTTCACGGCACAGAGAAGTGATCCTGTATTGGCAAAAATTATTTTGGCAAAGGAAGAGGATAGACAATTAACGCGGAATGAAATCGCTTCAGAAAGCCCCGTTTTAAAATCATATTGGGCCCAGTGGAATAGCCTGAGATTACTAGATGGCTGTCTATACCGTGTATGGGAAAGTGAAGATGGTAAAACGGAGAAAAATCTAATTGTGGTACCTGCCTTGAAAGTGAAAGAGATAATTGCAGAATCTCATAATGGTCCGAGTGGTAGGCACCTCGGAAAAGGCAAAACTATGGAGAAACTAAGGGAACGTTTCTATTGGGTTGGTCGTCAAAAAGCTGTATCCGAGTGGATTGCAGGCTGCACCCAGTGCATGACAACTAAAGGACCAACGCGGAGGAGTTGCGAACAGGGACATCAGGAGAGCCCAAGTGCTCCCTTCGAGCGAATATCCATAAGTGTGGCTGGTCCATATCCAACGAGTAGCTCTGGGAACCAATATGCCCTAGTCGTTATGGACTACTTCAGTAAATGGCCCGAGGTGTACGCTATTCCAAATAAAGAAGCGAAAACAATAAGCAAAGCTATGGTGAACAACTGGATAAGTCGTTTTGGTGTCCCTTTAGAACTGCATTCGGAGCAGGGTAGAAATTTTGAATCTGCGATCTTGAAAGAAATATGCGAGAGGAGTGGAATTCGTGGTATAAGAACGACATCAGTGCGTCCTCGGACTGACGGCACGGTAGAGAAATTTAATCATGCTCTTGAAGAATATTTGAGCAAGATCGTCAGTAAGGATAGAAAATTCTGGGACGAACACATACCAAAATTCCTTCTAGCATACCGGTCGGCCACCCAGGATACCACTGCCCGAACACCAGCTAGTGCCGTCTTTGGGACAGAGTTAAAGCTCCCTAGAAATTTGGAGTTTGGCAACTGCCTAACATCCGACAGTGGGGAGAATGATGGTATCCCAGGGGAGCTTAGCGAACTTCACGAGTTTGTTCGCAGCAGAATGAAGTTGGTCAGTAATAAGATGAAAGCCAGGTACGACCAAGCGGCAAATTCCGAAGGATTCCATGAAGGCCAGCTAGTTTTACTGTTCAACCCACAGCGCAAGAAGGGTTTATCTCCAGAACTTCAGACTCACTGGGAAGGCCCTTACAGGGTTGTAAAACGAATAAACGACGTGGTTTATAGAATCCAGAAAAGCCAAAGTCCAAGAGCTAAAATGAAAGTCGTGCATTTGGAAAGACTAGCTCTGTATGGAAAACGGAGGGTTGAGCCTGCTCGGGACGAACAGGCTTAAGTGGGGGGCAGTGTTACGAATAAGTAAAAGCTTTTGCTTACTGTTAATGACTCTACTAACAGTATGTAAACAACAGGCGGTTAGTGCTGCGCCTGAAAGTATGCATTGTAACAACGTACCAGCTCGCTAAACCAGTAGCATGAATTCACCTCAGTAAAGATAATTCTCCTGTGTAGGAGAATGTTCTACAAAGATAAACAACAACAACAACATCTATTTTCTAGAAGGTTCTTGAATTCGCTAGATATATGTACCTTCATTTGTGTATGGTGAGTTGGTATAAATAGCGGAGGTCTTTGGAATGGAGAGTTCAGTTTGTGATTAAACCCCGTAAAGTAAGCAACGCGAATTGATAGTAAAATACAAGACTTGTTAACGTGGTATAAATAAAGTAAACTGTTGTACTGTATAAATAAATAAAAGGAAGTGATACCGTTGTAATTATCGTAATTAAAAACGAACCTTGTTTTATTATTGGGAATAAAACAACGCAAAAAGGACGAATAAGGAAATTCGTAACAATATGTATAAATAATTGTTTAGGGTTAAATTGTAGGTTTGGTTTAACTTATTATACATTCTCTCTCAGTAATACTAGGTGTGTTTAAAATTCCATTGGAATTTAAGGATTTTAAGTACACCATTTTTTACGATCAGTATGAAAATATGAAATTATTAACAATATCACTAAACATTTGTACAACAAGCCAAATTCACCTCTATTTACTATTTTATATACTTAGACGTGACTCTTATGTATGTAGGTAATGATCGAAATCTCCGAGCACTTCTTAATTTGATACGTAGACGTCAGAAAGCCTATGATGATAGGGTCGATTTATTCGCGTTGTACTCGACCATAGATTTCTGCAGCATGCCGGACCGGGGTTATTCTGAATTCACCGGTGTGCAATTTTGCCTCGTGGCAACGTGTTTGGAATTCCCTCGGATAATTGGCAAGTTCTAGCGCGGAATAATTTGACGTCATGCGTGTCATATAGTTATGTCGAGAAAGACCACACACAACGCTTGTAGCAAAATCTCGACGCACACTTTATAAAGCCAGCGTGCGGTTGTGAGTTCTGGAGATATGTGATGTGGTCTATAGTTTTAGGTGTCGGTTAGAGAAGGGAATTTAGGTTGACGCACAAATATTGAAGATTCGTATTCTCAGCATATGGCGTGATCCTGGTATTCTGACATTTTGTATAAGTTCAATTTAAGTAAATGCGTCAAGCTATACCTCCACTAAATCGCAGTACCCACTCGTGTTCTTTGGGGAACCATCTAGAGAATCCAATTGCTGGACCATGTGGGACGATTTCCCACTGCTCAATTTTTCAATTTTCATTTATAGGAAAGTCAATGTACGCTGCGTGTTAAATTCGTCTTAGCGTAATTCTTATCACTCGCGACTTGGATTAACTTCAGGATGTTAATTCAAAACTTCGAATTTAATTTGCCGATTTTGATCTTGTCCAGTCTAGACTAGATTATCAAAGAGGAAGTTCTTCCATTTTCCCGCAATTATCTCGACCTCCTCCCGTCACACGAAAAACTGTTCCAAAAGAATAATTAATGTCAAAACTACGAGAATAATGGAGTTGCCAATGTCTGGAACAGGGATGAAATGGTACATATTATCTATTATAACATCTTGTTTTCCAAAATAAGATCTATCAGACTTGAATTTTTCATCTCCGTGTTGTTATAAGGCCATTTGACTTTGACTGATCAATTTGTACACACAAAAACGTACACTGTGTTTGCCAAATTGGTCACAGTAACTATTTTCATCCTTTATATGTAACCACTATGTTACACCAAGTCTCCACGCCACCGAGCAAAACAAACAATATAACACAACTTATTCTCAGGTGTGAAACAACTTATTCTCAGATAGTGAAAACGCATGCCAATCAAAAGTAAACTTTACGAGAACGAAAACATTCATTGTAAGGTGTCACTCTGTGCCGATAATCTGTAATAGGAGATCATATTGACGCACGTACCTATATATTTGTTGCTGTAAGTACCCGTATATATAGATATTTTGTGAAGAATCGCCAAATTTATCTCTGTAAATCGCCAAATTTAGCTCTGTGAACTGAATACCACTTATAAGACGCTAGGCCAGAAATTCAACATGGTCTAAGGGAACATGCAGTGAAGTGAAATATGCCGTAAATCTGATTTGAGGGAGCATTATCTGATGCAAATAATCTACGTGCTGTTAATGACGTAATTTCTGTCGGTTGTATATGACCAATTGTATATGACCAATTTAACAAATCTCCGGTGTAAATTGATGGTTTGGAACTTACAGCCAAATAAAATAGTTGTTGTATTAGTTGAGTCTTACAAAGGCTCAAGATTGTCACCAAATTATTTAAGAGGAATTATGGTATGTTAAATAGTGGGCAATTTAAACAATGTACAAGAGGTCCACTACACCGTCCATGGTCTATATAACAATTTATCAATATTTTCGCTTAAAAGACGTGTTCTTCTTTCTTCTGAAATGCGTCCAGACTTCTAAAAAAAAACGCTCGGTTGTGGCGTAGCTGGCAGGTATTTTAAGTGTTTTTGTCCTAAAATTTGCATTTCAAAATTCGTTCTAATTTTTTGTTTAAGGTATACTCCTATTTCATCATCGTCGATTTCATCGTCAGTAACTGGAGAAGAATCACAATTCATTAAATACTCCTGAAAATAAAAGAATTGCCAGATTCAATTTTACACCTATCAGTTTCTTTTTCGTTTTGATTACAAATTTCTTTTAATATGTGTTTTACTGCAATTATTGTGTGATCAGTTTTAATAAAGTTACGATTTTTAACAGATGGGTTCAGAAAAGCGGCGACAAAATGAATAGATGTTGGTTGGCATATAGCTGCAAGTGATGCTTTGACTGTTGATTTTACTTTTAGCATAAATTCAGAGTCCAAGGGATCTTTGTTGCATATTTGTTTTAGTTTTTCAAGCCAAAGGACATATTCATGCAGCTGGAACCAAGTCCGCACTCATTTATTCTGAACAATTTTTAAAATGTTCCAAAAAGGCCAAAAAAAAAATTAAAGTATATTAAAATCAATTGCCGATATTCTCTGGATCTCGTTCTTTTTCCAACAACAAACTTTATTTATTTATTTAAAATATTTAGGTCCCAACACAATAAGGTTATATGGACCATAGAATATAAGAAGATTATAACAAAGAATTAAATTATTGTTATTTTTACAGTTTTAGAAATAAGGTTTAAATCAAGGTAATACATTAATTTCATTTAGAAATTGTTTAACATTTTCAAAATTTTCATCACTTTCGCTTTTCACTTAAATGTACGCAGTCATTAAATAAATGCGAAACGCTCATAATTTCACCATAGGTGCATGATGGAGGCTGACTTTTCTCAATAATATATTTATGTGAAAAATTACAATACCCAATTTTAAGTCTCGTATATTTAATAAAAATCAGGTTTAGATATTCTGGGGCTTTTGAATTTGTGAATTATATTTTTTTGGATTTTATATAGTTTGGAGTCATTATTATTATTCCAAGAAACTGTGTTTATGGTTTCCAAAAATGTCTGCTTTACTTCTGTAGCGTTTAGATTTCTTTTTGACGAATAGGCGAGGGAAAGATCTACGTTTATGGGTATATATGTCCAAGGTGCAATACGAGAAAAAGTTCTGTTTTCAATGTTGTCAACGTTTATAGGATATTTAGATAACACTTTTTCAAACTCAATAATACCTTTTGCATAAACAGCTAAACATTTTGGGTTTCTCGATTTAAGGCTAGATATTTTATTGCTGTTTGTGATTTTTTCATATAATGGATGGTGTTGTAAAGAAAAAACTTTCAGTATATAATTTAATAAATATGTTTGTCTTCTCAGATGAAAGCACCAATTGAAAGTCGAATTCCTGTTTTTAAAATTGAATCTAACGTTTTCAGTTTCGAATCATGGGCTGAAGAATAAATTATTGAGGCGTAGTCTATAGTTGGAAGGACAATAGAGGAAAGAATTTTTAGAAGAGTTTTGGAGTCAGAACCGAATTTGCCTTTGCCTTTATATTTTTTATGTGGGAACTAACGCTAAGCTTTGCATCAAATGTTACTCCAAGAAACTTACATTCTCTTACAAATGTTATATTTCTATCATTTAGATTAAGAGACACGCTGTTTGATATTGGTCTAGACCTAGTTGACAATTTAATTGCTACCGTTTTTTCTTCATTAAACTGAAATCCACTTGTTCTATTCCAAATATCTAACTTATTTATAGTCATTTGAATTTTGTTTATTATGGTGCTATCTTCTTTACCGGAGCAAGACAAAACGAGGTCATCAGCGTATAATACTGATTTTACATCTCTATGACAATTATCCAAAATGTCATTAATAGCTAATAAGAAAAGTGTAACGCTTAAAACAGAGCCCTGAGGCACTCCGTTTTCAAGGGGAAAATAATCTGATGTAGTATTCCCTACAATACAATTAAACTTTCTTTCATGTAAAAAGTTTGAAATAATTTTTTGAAAATGAGTTCTCTCCAAACACACTCATATGCCCTACGGATGTCAAAAAATACACCTATAACATTTCTTCGGAATGAAAAGTTTTCCATTGTATCGGAATGTAATAAAGCCAATTTATCGATAGTACCCTTATTTCGTCTAAAACCAGATTGTTTAACATTAAGTATGTTATTAGTTTCTATGTACCAATTTAATCTTTTAATTATAATTCTTTCAAAAAGTTTACAAATGCAATTTGTCAGTGAAATCGGTCTATAATTGTTGTTGTTGGTGCTGTCCTTTCCTGGTTTTAATATAGGAACTACAATCGCTTTTCTCCAATTACTTGGGAATACTTGTTTTATCCATATTATATTAAAGAAATCTAATATATATTGTACTGCATCACAGTTCAAATGTTTCAACATTTCATATCTTATGGTATCAGGGCCCGGAGACGAACCGCGACATGAATTTAGAGCTGCCTTAAATTCTAGTAGTGAAAGTTTACTGTTATACATCTGATTGTTATTTGACGTATCAATAGTGAAGTTATTGGTGGCAGAGTAAGCCCTAAATTGTGGTGTGAAGTTGGAGGAAGACGAGTTTTGTGCGAAATGTGTAGCTAATGTATTATCCGTTAGAATAGTTTGATTGTCCTCGATTGACGAAATTTGCTGAAAAATATTGGATCCATTTAATGATTTTATTTTCCTATATACTTCGGACGATGTCGTTTGAAGATTTATTGTGTCACAAAATTCTGCCCATGATTTTCTCTTATAATTTTGCGGGTCAAGGATTTGATCCTAAGAAACTTCGATAGGTTGTCATTGTTTGGGTTTCTCTTGAATTTTTTTAATAAATGTCCTCTTTTTTTTATTAACTTCTTTATAATGTCATTCCACCATGGGACTGTTTTTTTATAATTGTGTGTGGATACCAGGGGTATTGCAAATCGAGCCTGATTTAAACTAGTTTGAGTAATATATTCTTCTATTTCATCGATGTTATGAAAACTTTCCAAAGGTCTATCAAAATAATAGTTCCAACTTGGTCTTCGTTCCGTATTATGACTGATTCCATTTACAGTTGCCATTATGGGATAATGATTGCCGTTATGGAGATCATCACTAATATTCCAATCAAAAATGTGTTGAATGTTAGGTGAAGCTAGACTAAGATCAATATAGCTTGAAGTTCCGTATGCAAGACTGAGATGAGTGGCGTAATTTATGTTGTTTAAAATATTAATATTAAGCGTGTTTTGATTACACCGCTTGCTTATATATTCGCTTGTTTTGTATGAGGCACTTAGTGAAGACTTAGCGATGAGAATCATTTTCGCTAAGATTAAACAAATTTTTTTGGACATCTTTTACCGATTTCAACCTTTATACATATTGTTGAATAAAATGACTTATCGCAAAATTGCCGTTTTCTTTGCAACTCAGCAAGCGACAATCGCTTGCTTGTAACAAAACACAACTATTATTATCGTCAATGAAAGTCTCAATTACTTTTCCCCTTGAATCTGTTCTGTTATAACCCCACTTGATATTATGTGAGTTGAAATCACCTAAGAGCAAATAAGGGAGATTAAACTGTGAGACAAGATCGTTTAAGTCTTGTGTTGTTAAAGTTTCCGAACCGGGAAGGTAAATGCAACAAATAATGAATTCAATGGGTACCTTAATTTTAATAGCAACGACTTACAGTTGTGATGCGATGGGTATTTCTTCACCTTTGAACATGTTATTGAGATGTATACAAACACCACCATGGGCTATTGTGCCGCTTAAATTACTTTTGGTATAACAAGTGAAATTTTTAAGTTTATAACTGTAACTAGATTTAAACCTCGTTTCTTGTACGCATATAGCTAAAAAAATTGATTTTAACATTAAAAGTTTTAATTCATCTAAGCGACTTGTGAAGCGATTCCAATTCCATTGTCATATTTTATATTGACTATTCATTAGAGCTTGAGTATGTAGAATTCATGTCATCGTAGTCGTTGCAGGATTCAGGAAAGGTTATTCAACGATAGACAATGTATACAACTTGGCAGCCATTGTTCATCTTAAGCTAAATCAGAAGAAAAAAGTTTATGCCTTCTTTGTCGATTTTAAGGCAGCTTTTAATAAAGTGTGTGGTAAATCACTGATATATAAACTGCACGCTATGGGAGTCTCGACGAAGATGGTTAACTTTATAGAAAGCGTCTACTCTACTACTAAGTTCACTGTATGGAATGGAATAGAATTATCCGAACCGTTTGAAACAGTCTCTGGTGTAAAACAGGGCTGCTTACCTCTGTTATTCTCATTGTGTATTAACGACCTTCATGAACAGTCGGAAGTCGGCATTTTTATCGAGGAGCTTAACATCAGGCTGCTTTTGTACGCAGACGACATCGTAATTTTGGCTGAAGAGATTGAAATACTACAAAAAATGATAGATAAACTGGAAAGTTATTGTGATTATTGGAATCTTGAAGTAAATCTTAGTAAATCAAAGATAATGATATATGGAAACGGAGGAAGATAAGCTAGAAGTGAAAAATGGCATTTCAAAGGTGAAGAAATAGAAATAGTTAATGAATACAACTACCTGGGTGTAATTTTGACCCCGAAAATGATATTCACAAAACATGTCAAAAACAGAAACAGCAGAGCAAAAAGTAGCATAAACGCCACATGGAACTCGTTTTAAAAAAAAAACTCATTACAATGAAAACAAAATATCACGTATTTAGAGCAGTGAGTCGAGCTATTCAATCTTATGGAGAACAGGTGTGGGGATATAGTCACTTTGAAGAAGTGGATAGATTGGAAAGATATTTTCTCAAAAGAGTGCTGAAATTACCCAACTCAACACCTAACTACGCAATTATGATGGAATCGAATTTAGAAGATAGCCATTTGTACACATTGAATTTAAATTTAACGTATGTAAAACGCACACTCTTTCAGTTCGCGGAATCTCGTCTTCCACATAAATTAAGTAAAAAAATCTTTGAAAAGAAAATTTTTTGGGCAGAAAGTCTAAATCAATTAAGCAATAATATGAATCTCCACTGGCAAGCAGATATGACCTTACAGGAGTGGGTTGGAAATCAAAACTATTTATTAGACGCTTTGAATATCAAATATTATGACGATCGATTGCAGAGAACCGCTCAAACCCAAGCTTTTTATGGAAAACTCAAGTCAAAGAACTGTAACATGGATTTTTAAAGCTCGTTGTGACTTAATACAACTAAATGGATCACGATTTTCAAGAACTAACTCCCAAGAATGTTCCTTATGTAATATGAGAGAAATTGACAACATACAACATTTTATTTGTAGATGCCCGGTATTAAATTGCTTCAGGCTACAAAATTTTAATTGCCTAACAATATCAGACGAAAATTTAGTTAAAATATTAGATGGAGATCTTTTCAACTGGCAAACTATGGTGAATTACATTATCAAAGCATTACAATACCGTAAAATTTTAATAAATGAATACAATAATTAAATTCAAACTGTCAAAATGTTAATAATAAGTTATGAATTATGTAACCGATTTTCTCCGGCTAACGACGATGTCAATGCCGTATACTTTTTTCTTTAAGTTTATTTTTTAAGTATACACAGTATTAAATTTTTGAAAATAAAGAATATTTACTACTACCACTAGTCGTTGCCTTTGTAGTTTGTTCGGTTTGCCTCAGCTGTATTTTCTTTTCTCTTTTTGTCCGCATTTGACAGTTCACGTTTTTTCCTTTTTGATATGTTTTTAGGTAATAAGTTGATTTTTGTGCCATCTAATTTTGCTATTGTTTTTGTTTTTTCTATCTTCTTAATCGTGCGGGTTTTTTGTTTTCGTTCTCCTTCCATTTGCATTGACAATTGCATGATCTAGTTACAGCGGCATATGTTGTTGTAAGTTGGTTTTGTCTCGCGTATTCTCTTTGTGCTTCTCCCAATGTTTTTTTAATGTAATTTTTATTTTTTGAATTTCAAATTACTTTTTGTACACATCACATTCTCTTGAGAAACTAAGGGCAATAAAAGTGTAGTTTGGAAAAACTTTAATTAATAAAAAATGCTGACGGTGAAATTGAAGACTGCAATGTGCACTTCTTGTAAGTGTCTTTTGGCGTACAACTCAAAATCTGGTACTGGAAGTCTTTTACCTCACAATTGCCATAAATTAAAAATAAGTTCTCAAGAAAGGTCGCAAGACATTAAATTACTTTTCAAAACCAACTTCTTATCGGAAAATGCAGAAAATGCTTATTAGGTACCAAGACTGCAGAAAGCATTTTGGATTTCACTCAATACATTTTAAAAGAGTTTGAAATGGAGGAAAAACTTTCAAAGGGTGTTATGGTGACATACAATGGATCCAATGTAGTAGCTGCTTTTAAAAATTACAGCCGTCAGTCATGTGCCTGCCGCAACTTGAATTTGGTTATGCGCGATTTTTTTGAAAAATTAAACTTTGAACAAATTAAGACCTTGGTTGAGGCTTGTAAAAAAGTTGCATGTTACTTTAAACATTCCTAGCTAAACAGCCAGTTAAGCAAACAACAAGCAAACAATATGAATAAAGGTTGAAAACGGTAAAAGATGTCCAAAAAAATTTGTTTAATCTTAGCGAAAATGATTCTCATACAAAACAAGCGAATATATAAGCAAGCGGTGTAACCAAAACACGCTTAATATTATTTTATTGTATTGTAGGGAATACTACATCAGATTATTTTCCCCTTGAAAACGGAGTGCCTCAGGGCTCTGTTTTAAGCGTTACACTTTTCTTATTAGCTATTAATGACATTTTGTATAATTGTCATAGAGATGTAAAATCAGTATTATACGCTGATGACCTCGTTTTGTATTGCTCCGGTAAAGAAGATAGCACCATAATAAACAAAATTCAAATGACTATAAATAAATTACACATTTGAAATAGAACAGGTGGATTTCAGTTTAATGAAGAAAAGACTGTAGCAATTAAATTGTCAACTAGGTCTAGACCAATATCAAACAGCGTGTCTCTTAATCTAAATGATAGAAATATAACATTTGTAAGAGAATGTAAGTTTCTTGGAGTAACATTTGATGCAAAGCTTAGCGTTAGTTCCCACATAAACAATATAAAGGCAAAGGTAAATTCGGTTCTGACTCCAATACTCTTCTAAAAATTCTTTCCTCTATTGTCCTTCCAACTATAGACTACGCCTCAATAATTTATTCTTCAGCCCATGATTCGAAACTGAAAACGTTAGATTCAATTTTAAATACAGGAATTCAACTTTCAATTGGTGCTTTCATCTGAGAAGACAAACATATTTATTAAATTATATACTGAAAGTTTTTTCTTTACAACAACATCCATTATATGAAAAAATCACAAACAGCAATAAAATATCTAGCCTTAAATCGAGAAACCCAAAATTTTTAGCTGTTTATGCAAAAGGTATTATTGAGTTTGAAAAAGTGTTATCTAAATATCCTATAAACGTTGACAACATTGAAAACAGAACTTTTTCTCGTATTGCACCTTGGACATACATATATACCCATAAACGAAGATCTTTCCCTCGCCTATTCGTCAAAAAGAAATATGAACGCTACAGAAGTAAAGCAGAAATTTTTGGAAACCATAAACACTAAATACCCAAATCATAAACTTTTCTTTACAGACGGTTCTGTTTGTAATGCAAAGGCTGGCTTCGGAATTGCTTCCTATGGGTCCCAAGCCATTTAGATATCCATGCAAATGAAAGGGCAGATCAGTTGGCAAAAAATTCTTTAACAGAATTTGTAGCTAGAGAATTCAAATATCAATTTTCGGACTACAAACGGCAAATTTCAAAATATATTGTTGATCTCTGGGAAGTTTCTTGGAATAATAATAATGACTCCAAACTATATAAAATCCAAAAAAAATAATTCACAATTTCAAAAGCCCCCGAATATCTAAAACTGATTTTTATTAAATATACGAGATTTAAAATTGGGTATTGTAATTTTTGACATAAATATATTATTGAGAAAAGTCAGCCTCCATCATGCACCTATGGTGAAATTATGAGCGTTTCGCTTTTATTTAATGACTGCGTACATTTAAGTGAAAAGCGAAAGTGATGAAAATTTTGAAAATGTTAAACAATTTCTAAATGAAATTAATTTATTACCTTGATTTAAACCTTATTTCTAAAACTGTATAAATAACAATAATTTAATTCCTTGTTATAATCTTCTTATATTCTATGGTTCATATAACCTTATTGTGTTGGGACCTAAATATTTTAAATAAATAAATAAAGTTTGTTGTTGGAAAAAGAACGAGATCCAGAGAATATCGGCAATTGATTTTAATATACTTTAATTTTTTTTTGGCCTTTTTGGAACATTTTAAAAATTGTTCAGAATAAATGAGTGCGGACTTGGTTCCAGCTGCATGAATATGTCCTTTGGCTTGAAAAACTAAAACAAATATGCAACAAAGATCCCTTGGACTCTGAATTTATGCTAAAAGTAAAATCAATTGTTATTTTTAAACAGACATATGTAATTTATTCATATGTTCTTTTAAAATTAAGTGCAAAGTTTCTGTGAAACACTTATATATGTATGTACATCTATGAATTAAAATAAATTGTTATGAATTCAAAAAATTTTATTCAAAATTTATTTTTTTGAAATATGAGTCGTGAGTGACCGTGCGTGATCACATATTTGGTCACGTGAGTGATCGTGAATAATGAAAATTTTACCGTGCGTGATTTTGCGTGAATGCTATCTTGTCAACAGTGAGTAAGAATTTACTCATGCGCGCATCTCTAGTAAAAAAATAAATAAATGGTTTCCCATTACATCCCATGAAGGGACCGGGGAGAACTTCTCACAATCACTGAGCTGTGCGCTTTCAAGTTTTCACTCACTGATTGGGACCTACAGTTTTACACCGATCCCGAACGGTATTTTGAGAAGCTTTATCATGGCTATATACTCGATAGTGTCGCCGTCACTATGCGAGGTGACCGCCGCCGAAAGAAATTTTCTTTTGAAGGTGGTCAGAGCATGGTTCAAACCCATGATCTCATCTACAAGAGCCGCGCACACTAACCATTGCACCACCGACGCCCACGCGCATCTCTAGTATATACCATTATTTTGCTGTTCATCGTATTACTCAATACCAAGATCTTGGAAACAAAATCAACATGGTTCGTTTGCATTGCCATTTTTTTAACCAGTAACTTGGTTTCCACAACGCGGTCATAGACTAAATAATTGTTATTTCTGCTTAACGAACACGAGAGGTTACCATTTCAAAATAAGCCAATTTATAAAATACGCTGATATTGATAATGTCATTAAGACGGTACTCCGTCACAAAGACGACGCAAAACCGGAACCAACAGGAGGAACATCACCGAGTTTAACTGAATTGGAACCATATCGAAGCCATACGGAAAGCCCAACATCAGAATATATTCCACCTGAAAGCGAATTAAATATACAACACTAAGTTTCACAAGTGGAATATTATGATCTTGTACGTGATTTAGCACACTCCAAAAGTCAAACAGAACTTTTAGGTTCAAGAATGAAACAATGAATTTTTGCAAGAAAATGTCAACATTACATTTCAACAGCATAAATATCCGATTAGAGAATCCAATGAACATTATTTTACCACCGCTACACTTCAAGTTGGGTGTGATAAAATAATTTGTAGAAGCACTTGACAAAAATGGTTCAACACTAAAATTTCTTGATATAATTTTTCCACGAATAAGTTATGGCAAATTAAAACAGAGTAAGAATGAGTGGCCGTCGGTGGTGCAATGGTTAGTGTGCGCGGCTCTTGTGCATGAGATCCTGGGTTCGAACCCGGCTCTGACCACCTTCAATTTTTCTTTTGGCGGCGGTCATCTCGCATAGTGATGGCGACACTATCGAGTATCTAGCCATGAAAATGCTTCTCAAATTACCGTTCGGAATCGGTGTAAAACTGTAGGTCCCAATCAGTGAGTGAAAACTGGAAAGCGCACAGCTCAGTGATTGTGAGAAGTTCTCCCCAGTCCCTTCATGGGATGTAATTATTATTTATTTTTTTTTTTAAGAAAGAGATTATATTTTATAACATTTAAATAGAATATATATTTTTGTTGGCTCACAAATACAATTGATATAAGACGAAAATTTCTTACAACAAATGGCATTACCTGAAAAAAATTCATGGAATTGTTTTGTTTCGGTATGTGAAAATTGTCTTGGAAACACAAAAAGTGCAAATTATGAGGAAATAGTACACGAATGTCTACCATGCAATGGGCTGCAAAATGTCTATAAAGTTGCACCATGTCCATGCTCACTTGAATATGTTCCCAGCAAATTTAGGTCAGATGAGTAATGAACAAGGCGAGTGATTTCACAAGAAATTTTAAGAATTTAACAGTGTTGGAAAAAGTAAGGTCAGTGCGCTCTCCACCTACTGCTGGTCTATAAAACTAGACACTGACAGCGATGTTTACAAAAAACAAAGAAAATTCAAGCATTTCTAAGAAAACATTTTATGACCTAACTTAGCATAACTCATTAATTTTTAAACCGATTTTTATTCACTTACATAGTTCGGAAGCCTACTTTAATATATTTCTTTCCTCAAAAATAAAAAAAGTGAAATTTTCTGCCACATGATCAACTTAGAGAGCGAAGAAAATGAAAATTTAAAAAGAATCGTTTTTTGTTTTACTTAAATAATAGTAACTCAGCCATTTTTTAGCCGGTTTTCAATTCTTTATTTTTGTTCAAAAGGCAAAACTCAGATCTTTTAAACATGTGGAAAATTTCGTAAATCGATTCAAGGAGCGTAAAGTTGTGATTTTTTCAACTTATAATTTTAACAATATTCTCATTTCACTAAACGAAGTAAAACCGGAACCCACAGGAGGAACATCACCGGAACATCAACTATGGACTCCAATAAAACAGAATTGCTATATGAGAACCTCTGCATATTTTTATCTTTCACTTTTGTATCACTGTGTTATTAAATACTTTATAACCATTAATGATAATTAAAACTTATTGGTGCTATGGTTAGTGTGCGCGGCTCTTGTACATGAGATCCTGGGTTCGAACCCTGCTCATAGTGACGGCGACACTATCGAGTATATAGCCCTGAAAAAGTATATAGCCATGAAAAAGCTTCTCAAAATACCGTTCGGAATCGGTGTAAAACTGTAGGTACCAATCAGTGAGTGAAAACTGGAAAGCGCACAGCTCAGTGATTGTGAGAAGTTCTCCCCGGTCCCTTCATGGGATGTAATGGGAAACCATTTATTTTTTTTATAAAACTTATTGTAAGTAAAACTTAAGCCAAAACATCAGAATTGATATTAAGAGAATTAATCGTATATTTAAATTTGTCGTTAGGATTTTCAATAAATTACTCCTGCAGAAGTTGGAAACAAGCCAACGAAACGTTGAGTAGAAAAAATTAAATAAATTGGTTTAATTATTGTATTAAGCCAACAGAAATTTTTTTAGTGGTTTGGAAGCAGGTCAGGACGAAAGCATTTACGTATGTAAGTGCTTCGAGGTAAGGTTTACCACGAAGCAGTAAAGTAAATAAAAGAATTTAAAGAAATACGCAATATAACCTGCTTTTAGGTAGGGGGTAAAATTGAAAGTTTTTGTTTATCCCTTTCGTCGAAGCGGTAAGTAATGTCTTTAAAAATTACCTTACAACCTGTTCTTTGTAAGGGATACAATATTTTAACTTATGTTTGTCCCTTACGCCGAAGCACTAGGTAATGAGTTAATTTTATACACGAAAAACTCAAATTTTCACGAGAATTTGCCGATTGTTTACGATGTTGCAATTAAAACAGATGATGTAATTAAAAAAAAAACGATTAGTCATTCAGTTGCTTCTGATCTACACACGTGCGTAGTTGAGTGTTTAAGTGAAAAGTGAAAAATAATAAATACGTAATATGTTTAAAATATTAATTAAATAAACTTGCAAATACAAATAGTAATTATTAAGTGTTAATTTACATCACTAAATCACTAGCGAAGCGCTTCTTGTAAGCACGAGCGAAGCGCTTTCAGTAAGCACAAGCGAAGCGCTTTCTGTAAGCACTAGCGAAGCGCTTCTGTTAATCACCAAACACACATGAATTCAGCGCTACGTTAAGCCATGAAATACATGCTTCTTTTGTAAAAAGGTATTGCTTCCAAGTGGGAACAGCCCATATAAAACTCATGCCTTCCGTAAGGGAGAGGGTAAGGGATGAAATTCGATTTTTCGATTACAAACCTGCTTACCCAAGCTCCGTTTTTTGCTGGGAAGCTACTACCTTGACCAAATAGTCCATACAACAAACAATATTTAGATTGTTCAAATTGGTCAACAAAAATATTAAAATTTGTGTTTCCATGTTGTTTTACATATTTTGGAAAAATTCTTGAAGTGAATCTTCTACTGTTTTGGAGTTATTAACTTTTTTTAAAATTATGGTTTCTTAACATTCATATTGCTTCTAACTTTTGTTTGTAGCGAATATAGTTTGATGGTCATATAAAAACAAAAAAAATTAATTTGGATCCATATATCTTTTTGCATTAGGCGCATTTAATGAATGATACGAATTGTTTGAGTATATATTTATATTTCTAATTAAACCGTAGAAGTAGATATCGACAGTAGTAAACGTGACTAAACATTGGTGCCGAACCGGGTTAATTATTGAGATGTCAAGAGATAAAGTTATTCCCGTCGCTTTCTGGTTGAAGTTGTGTCACTGTTAACTCGCTAAATTTACATCAACTGGTTGTCATAAGTTTAAAAAGCATTTGTAATTCGAGCTGCATTCTTTCTTTTATTGACTATTATACAACCTCATGAGGTCATATGTCTTACACATATTAATTAAACAAACA
The DNA here is from genome assembly GCA_963931995.1 of Phaonia tiefii. Lineage (NCBI taxonomy): Eukaryota > Metazoa > Arthropoda > Insecta > Diptera > Muscidae > Phaonia > Phaonia tiefii. Next base: position 219,915,965 of record OZ008369.1, read on the forward strand.
ATTTTAACTTATTACCCCAACTGGTTCTATCCTTCGCCTGTTCGCGCCAGTTGGTAACACCAAGGATACGGAGAGATTCTCCGACCTGGTTTTTCCATCGGAGTCTTGGTGGTCCTCTTTTCCTGCTTCCATCGGGTACATTATTGAAAACCTTTCGCGCTGGCTCATCTTCATCCATTCTGATAACATGACCTAACCACCGCACCTGGCCTAACTTGATTCGCCTAGAGATGTTCACGTCAGAATATAAATGATATAGCTCTCGGTTCCAACGACATCGGTACTCGCCGTTTTCTTTAACAGGACCATCAGTCCTGCTACAACTGTTCTGCTTATCTGTTCCTGTGTCGTCTGTCTTTGCTTCATCTGTTCCTGGTCCAAATACTTCATCAGATCCTGCTTTATCTATCCTGCTGCATCTGTTGCAGCTTCATATGTTCCTCCTTTATCCATCCTATTCCATTCATATCATTCTTAAATTCCTATTAGTCTTTATGTATAATAATGCTGTTAATATCGTCCAATACAATCAAGGTCCCTCCCTGTTCAACCTATTATTTTCTGCATGAATTTATTACTACTTGTTGTTTAATTTTGTTCCTGATTTCTGTTTTACCTCTGTTCCTGTTCTTTCAATTTAATTATTATATTGTAATTTTGTGTTTAATTTGTAACTGAAGATATGTAAAATTATATTTTTCCATGTTATAAAACCAAAACTACTACAAAATTGTTATCTTGAGATTCATTAAATTCGACTTCTAGTTAAAAACCTCCGTATTCTTATATAAAACTTATTTTTAAAATATCTTTTTTATAATGATTTTTGTATATAAGTAAATTATAAGCAGTGTTTAAATTTACTCACAGAATCCAATTTCGTATTTATCTTAGTTTGATCATCGACATAGAAATCCAAAATCCACGAAGATCGACTCAGCAATGATTTTGGATTAGAGTTGGGTATTTCATGAACTACCTTGTTCATTGAGGGTGACCAGACACCACCCTCACGTATATAATGCACATGTTCGATATCGCGACTGTGTTCGTGATTGTTTTGTCCGGGCACCTTAAATGAACGAGTTCGAGAACTAGTGAACGACACGTACTTGGATTTCTTTTGAGTTGTATTTATAGATTTTAGAAATTGGATTACCATTTTTGAGTAATATACGAAAACAATGTGAGTTGATCACAGAGAAACCACAGGCAATCGTGTTTTCTTTTCGCACAACCAAAAGAAAAATATGACAACAGTCTTCGTGCTTTGAGACTCAAAGTCGAAAAAAACTACATTATGAGTGTAAAGCAGTGGTCATCACAGTGTTGCTAGAAGCCGTCAAAAAAATTATGCCAAATGACCAAAAAAATTGTGCAAAATGGAAAGAAATTATGTTAAAAACAAAAAAAAAAAATTGTGCAAAATGCAAAACAATTAAGCTAAAATTAAAATAAACTATTTTTTTACATATTTGCGTTTGTATACATTTAGTACCTACTATTCGTATGTAACACAGTTTTACACATTTTTAATCATTGATAAATTCATATAATTTTTATAAACACAGAAAATCCTTTTAAAATCAGAGATGTGTATTTTGATTCAAAAAATTTCATGAAAATATTAACATAAAAAAATCAGCGCTTCAGAAAGTTCCCATGATTTATTAGAATTTTCTTGGGTGTGATTTTTGAGACCCTTTACATTTTGGTTTTGTATATTGTAGCTACACTTTTCACTAGTAAGTTCTTACATTTTAATCTGGGAGAACATAGCTTTTTGAAAAAAATTTCAAAACATACCTACGGTTTGTGCTTTTCATAATAAATATTTAAAAAGAAAATTTTTCTATGATCAGTATTTTTACAAGTTTTCTGTATATTCACAATTTTTGCATTAATAAAAATCTAAATTCCATTTCTTATATATTTTTTATGCAGTGGCACCTTAAGCTACAGTTTTCTATGATTACACAGTGCAACACGAAAAAATAACCATATACGGACACCACTACGTGATAAAAGACTAAAAAAAAAAGACCCGTGTCTCCCAATTTTTCCCAAAGTCATGCACTTTTTTTTTTATGGGCCGCCAAAGATTTGGGGCCTCGGTATCATTTTCGTAAAAATGTGATCATTTTCTCAGGCTCATATCTTGCAAACCGTTCAGAATTTACTCTCTGAGGCAAAGTTGTAGCTCTTGTCAAAAAGAATAAAAATTTCGAACATATCAAATCAAAAAAACTTCACCTTCCAGATCAAAATCGCAAAAAACTTAAAAAAATTCGATTTTTTTTACCTTTTTTCCCGTGTTCAGGTCCATAGGTAGCACACCGTTCAAAATTCAAGGAAACAATCAACTACAAAAACTTACCTAAGATCTCAATAAACAAATTTCTAGAACATATAAACTTCCTAGAGATGATTCTTAACACTGTTTAGGTAGCACGCAAAAGTGAAAAATTTGCCGAAAATTTTTTAATTTCATTTTTTTTACCTTTTTCTCCTGTTCAGGTCCATAGGTAGCAAAAAATGAAATATGCCTGGCCAGAACCATGTGTTTGTCCAAGGGTTAACACCGTTTAGGTAGCGCTTACGTATCACGCGATCATGCACCGACAGCAGCAGCACAGGCAATGCAGTAAGCTCAGCACACGCAACAAGGGACGCAGCACACAATATAAAAGCGACACGACGCTCACATCGAGGCATTACACAGCGCGACGTCAAAGAGAGCTCAGCGGTGAAAGTTATAAAGTGAAAGTAAAAAAAGTCATCAAACCAGAAAAAAAACGTCTACAAGATTTCAGAAGGAAAATAATCTTTTAACTAGTGAATTCAAAAGAGCATATACATTGTTTTTCGACGAAGTGGACTTGACCGGTGAAAATCACACACCTAATACAGTGTGTCGCCAATGTTATAACAATCTCATGGCATGGTTGAGTGGGGGCACAGGTACTATGAAGTATTGTAAGCCGGTAAACTGGATTAATCGCCCAGGTGATCATGATGCAACCAGTTGCAATTCATGCGTAAATTACACATGTCGTCTACATCGACATTCTGAGAAGAACAAAATTTATAAAACAACTGAAACAGTCACACTACCAGTGCTTGCACCTGAAAATTTTGTATCACCAAGGCCGCCAACTCCAGATCGTACTACAGAATTTACAGCAATGAGTACAGCAAGTGGTGTTACTTATGAAGATCCATTTGATGCCGATTATGAGCCCCAACAGGGAAGAAATGGACCACAACTAATAACACAAATGGAAATGGATTTCATTGAGGCCATATTGGGATTATCGCAGCGACTTGCAATATTTTTGACAGCTTTTTTAAAGCAAAGAAAACTCACACATGCTAATGTTAACTCTACGGCGTACCGCAAACGACAAGCTGAATTTCAGATGCTCTACACTCTAAATGATGACAATTCGTTCGCTTACTGCAACGATATAAAAGCTTTGGTGGTAAAAATGGGAATGAACTACATCGCTAGTGAGTGGAGATTATTTATTGATGGTTCTGTTTCAAGCTTGAAAGCAGTGTTGTTGCACGTATCGAACCGAAAACCTTCCATTCCGCTAGCAATGGGTATCAACATGAAAGAAAGCTATGAAACATTGAAAATATAATGGAAAAAATTAAATATTACGAAAATAAATGGAAGATTTGCTGTGATTTGAAGGTCATCAACATTTTGCAAGAGATCATCGATAAGGGCGGCTTCCCAAAATTCTTTTGTTTTCTTTGTAATTGGGATTCACGCTCACCTCTGAATCAATTCCAATGTAACTCGTGGAGGCCAAGAGGAAGTGTGGATGAACAAATACAACAACATAGACTGAAGAATGCACCTTTAATTGACAATACTCAAGACATCTTGCTGCCACCGCTCCACATAAAATTGGGAATTGTTAAAAAATTCATCGAAGTGGCCGTTGTAAATTGTCCAAACGCATTCGACTATTTGAAAAGCGTTTTCCCAAAGCGTAGCGATGACAAAATTAAAAAAGGTATTGTAGTAAATTTAAAACGAATTTTTGTTCACCTAATTGTACTATTTACACTATGTTAATGTTTTCTTTTCTGTCTTTATTTTTTGTTTTCGTTTAACAGGCGTACTTAATGGCCCTGACATTAGAAAGCTATTCAAGAGCAACTTTGATTCATCGCTTGATGAAAATCATTCAATAGCATGGATTTACCTTCAGCGTGTATGCACCAGAGTCTTGGGAGGGGATCGAGACGCGGAACCGGAAGCAAGAGAATGGGTGAGAGAAATGCTGCATTATTTTGAGATAATCGTCGCATCGATGACATTAAAGCTGCATTTTCTTCATTTTCATTTTGACGATTTTATCAAACAACTCCCTACCGATTCCGATGAGCAAGGAGAACGGTTTCACCAAACCACAATGCCCATGGAAAAACGGTACAAAGGCAAAAACCTCGACGCATTGCTTGCAGAGGTATGTTGGTGGAGTCACAAGATCACCCTGTATGATGTTAATGAAGTATTTGAAGAAGAAAGAGCTGATGATGGAGGGCAGTCTGGAAGCAACGTGCCTGTGGACACCATAATTGCTGAATCAGAGTCAGATTCGCACGATTCGGACGACGATTTGGATCCACAACTTAAGATAGCGCGATTTGCAAGTCCAGGGCCATCAACATTATAAACATAATACGAATACTTTTTTTAATATTTTTGTAATAGATAGCATAGTATCTCAATGTTGAAGTAAATAAAAAAACAAATGAAATTAAAAAACGGTGTTAAGAATAATTCCCAGGAAGTTTATATGTTCTAGAAATTTGTTTATTGAGATCTTAGGTAAATTTTTGTAGTTGATTGTTTCCTTGAATTTTGAACGGTGTGCTACCTATGGACCTGAACACGGGAAAAAAGGTAAAAAAAATCGAATTTTTTTAAGTTTTTTGCGATTTTGATCTGGAAGGTGAAGTTTTTTTGATTTGATATGTTCGAAATTTTTATTCTTTATGACAAGAGCTACAACTTTGCCTCAGAGAGTAAATTCTGAACGGTTTGCAAGATATGAGCCTGAGAAAATGATCACATTTTTACGAAAATGATACCGAGGCCCCAAATCTTTGGCGGCCCATAAAAAAAAAAGTGCATGACTTTGGGAAAAATTGGGAGACACGGGTCTTTTTTTTTTAGTCTTTTATCACGTAGTGGTGTCCGTATATGGTTATTTTTTCGTGTTGCACTGTGTAATCATAGAAAACTGTAGCTTAAGGTGCCACTGCATAAAAAATATATAAGAAATGGAATTTAGATTTTTATTAATGCAAAAATTGTGAATATACAGAAAACTTGTAAAAATACTGATCATAGAAAAATTTTCTTTTTAAATATTTATTATGAAAAGCACAAACCGTAGGTATGTTTTGAAATTTTTTTCAAAAAGCTATGTTCTCCCAGATTAAAATGTAAGAACTTACTAGTGAAAAGTGTAGCTACAATATACAAAACCAAAATGTAAAGGGTCCCAAAAATCACACCCAAGAAAATTCTAATAAATCATGGGAACTTTCTGAAGCGCTGATTTTTTTATGTTAATATTTTCATGAAATTTTTTGAATCAAAATACACATCTCTGATTTTAAAAGGATTTTCTGTGTTTATAAAAATTATATGAATTTATCAATGATTAAAAATGTGTAAAACTGTGTTACATACGAATAGTAGGTACTAAATGTATACAAACGCAAATATGTAAAAAAATAGTTTATTTTAATTTTAGCTTAATTGTTTTGCATTTTGCACAATTTTTTTTTTTTGTTTTTAACATAATTTCTTTCCATTTTGCACAATTTTTTTGGTCATTTGGCATAATTTTTTTGACGGCTTCTAGCAACACTGTGATGACCACTGCTTTACACTCATAATGTAGTTTTTTTCGACTTTGAGTCTCAAAGCACGAAGACTGTTGTCATATTTTTCTTTTGGTTGTGCGAAAAGAAAACACGATTGCCTGTGGTTTCTCTGTGATCAACTCACATTGTTTTCGTATATTACTCAAAAATGGTAATCCAATTTCTAAAATCTATAAATACAACTCAAAAGAAATCCAAGTACGTGTCGTTCACTAGTTCTCGAACTCGTTCATTTAAGGTGCCCGGACATAACAATCACGAACACAGTCGCGATATCGAACATGTGCATTATATACGTGAGGGTGGTGTCTGGTCACCCTCAATGAACAAGGTAGTTCATGAAATACCCAACTCTAATCCAAAATCATTGCTGAGTCGATCTTCGTGGATTTTGGATTTCTATGTCGATGATCAAACTAAGATAAATACGAAATTGGATTCTGTGAGTAAATTTAAACACTGCTTATAATTTACTTAAATACAAAAATCATTATAAAAAAGATAAATGTACCCGATGGAAGCAGGAAAAGAGGACCACCAAGACTCCGATGGAAAAACCAGGTCGGAGAATCTCTCCGTATCCTTGGTGTTACCAACTGGCGCGAACAGGCGAAGGATAGAACCATTTGGGGTAATAAGTTAAAATTGTTTGTTTAATTAATATGTGTAAGACATATGACCTCATGAGGTTGTATAATAGTCAATAAAAGAAAGAATGCAGCTCGAATTACAAATGCTTTTTAAACTTATGACAACCAGTTGATGTAAATTTAGCGAGTTAACAGTGACACAACTTCAACCAGAAAGCGACGGGAATAACTTTATCTCTTGACATCTCAATAATTAACCCGGTTCGGCACCAATGTTTAGTCACGTTTACTACTGTCGATATCTACTTCTACGGTTTAATTAGAAATATAAATATATACTCAAACAATTCGTATCATTCATTAAATGCGCCTAATGCAAAAAGATATATGGATCCAAATTAATTTTTTTTGTTTTTATATGACCATCAAACTATATTCGCTACAAACAAAAGTTAGAAGCAATATGAATGTTAAGAAACCATAATTTTAAAAAAAGTTAATAACTCCAAAACAGTAGAAGATTCACTTCAAGAATTTTTCCAAAATATGTAAAACAACATGGAAACACAAATTTTAATATTTTTGTTGACCAATTTGAACAATCTAAATATTGTTTGTTGTATGGACTATTTGGTCAAGGTAGTAGCTTCCCAGCAAAAAACGGAGCTTGGGTAAGCAGGTTTGTAATCGAAAAATCGAATTTCATCCCTTACCCTCTCCCTTACGGAAGGCATGAGTTTTATATGGGCTGTTCCCACTTGGAAGCAATACCTTTTTACAAAAGAAGCATGTATTTCATGGCTTAACGTAGCGCTGAATTCATGTGTGTTTGGTGATTAACAGAAGCGCTTCGCTAGTGCTTACAGAAAGCGCTTCGCTTGTGCTTACTGAAAGCGCTTCGCTCGTGCTTACAAGAAGCGCTTCGCTAGTGATTTAGTGATGTAAATTAACACTTAATAATTACTATTTGTATTTGCAAGTTTATTTAATTAATATTTTAAACATATTACGTATTTATTATTTTTCACTTTTCACTTAAACACTCAACTACGCACGTGTGTAGATCAGAAGCAACTGAATGACTAATCGTTTTTTTTTTAATTACATCATCTGTTTTAATTGCAACATCGTAAACAATCGGCAAATTCTCGTGAAAATTTGAGTTTTTCGTGTATAAAATTAACTCATTACCTAGTGCTTCGGCGTAAGGGACAAACATAAGTTAAAATATTGTATCCCTTACAAAGAACAGGTTGTAAGGTAATTTTTAAAGACATTACTTACCGCTTCGACGAAAGGGATAAACAAAAACTTTCAATTTTACCCCCTACCTAAAAGCAGGTTATATTGCGTATTTCTTTAAATTCTTTTATTTACTTTACTGCTTCGTGGTAAACCTTACCTCGAGGCACTTACATACGTAAATGCTTTCGTCCTGACCTGCTTCCAAACCACTAAAAAAATTTCTGTTGGCTTAATACAATAATTAAACCAATTTATTTAATTTTTTCTACTCAACGTTTCGTTGGCTTGTTTCCAACTTCTGCAGGAGTAATTTATTGATTGTCCAAACGCATTCGACTATTTGAAAAGCGTTTTCCCAAAGCGTAGCGATGACAAAATTAAAAAAGGTATTGTAGTAAATTTAAAACGAATTTTTGTTCACCTAATTGTACTATTTACACTATGTTAATGTTTTCTTTTCTGTCTTTATTTTTTGTTTTCGTTTAACAGGCGTACTTAATGGCCCTGACATTAGAAAGCTATTCAAGAGCAACTTTGATTCATCGCTTGATGAAAATCATTCAATAGCATGGATTTACCTTCAGCGTGTATGCACCAGAGTCTTGGGAGGGGATCGAGACGCGGAACCGGAAGCAAGAGAATGGGTGAGAGAAATGCTGCATTATTTTGAGATAATCGTCGCATCGATGACATTAAAGCTGCATTTTCTTCATTTTCATTTTGACGATTTTATCAAACAACTCCCTACCGATTCCGATGAGCAAGGAGAACGGTTTCACCAAACCACAATGCCCATGGAAAAACGGTACAAAGGCAAAAACCTCGACGCATTGCTTGCAGAGGTATGTTGGTGGAGTCACAAGATCACCCTGTATGATGTTAATGAAGTATTTGAAGAAGAAAGAGCTGATGATGGAGGGCAGTCTGGAAGCAACGTGCCTGTGGACACCATAATTGCTGAATCAGAGTCAGATTCGCACGATTCGGACGACGATTTGGATCCACAACTTAAGATAGCGCGATTTGCAAGTCCAGGGCCATCAACATTATAAACATAATACGAATACTTTTTTTAATATTTTTGTAATAGATAGCATAGTATCTCAATGTTGAAGTAAATAAAAAAACAAATGAAATTAAAAAACGGTGTTAAGAATAATTCCCAGGAAGTTTATATGTTCTAGAAATTTGTTTATTGAGATCTTAGGTAAATTTTTGTAGTTGATTGTTTCCTTGAATTTTGAACGGTGTGCTACCTATGGACCTGAACACGGGAAAAAAGGTAAAAAAAATCGAATTTTTTTAAGTTTTTTGCGATTTTGATCTGGAAGGTGAAGTTTTTTTGATTTGATATGTTCGAAATTTTTATTCTTTATGACAAGAGCTACAACTTTGCCTCAGAGAGTAAATTCTGAACGGTTTGCAAGATATGAGCCTGAGAAAATGATCACATTTTTACGAAAATGATACCGAGGCCCCAAATCTTTGGCGGCCCATAAAAAAAAAAGTGCATGACTTTGGGAAAAATTGGGAGACACGGGTCTTTTTTTTTTAGTCTTTTATCACGTAGTGGTGTCCGTATATGGTTATTTTTTCGTGTTGCACTGTGTAATCATAGAAAACTGTAGCTTAAGGTGCCACTGCATAAAAAATATATAAGAAATGGAATTTAGATTTTTATTAATGCAAAAATTGTGAATATACAGAAAACTTGTAAAAATACTGATCATAGAAAAATTTTCTTTTTAAATATTTATTATGAAAAGCACAAACCGTAGGTATGTTTTGAAATTTTTTTCAAAAAGCTATGTTCTCCCAGATTAAAATGTAAGAACTTACTAGTGAAAAGTGTAGCTACAATATACAAAACCAAAATGTAAAGGGTCCCAAAAATCACACCCAAGAAAATTCTAATAAATCATGGGAACTTTCTGAAGCGCTGATTTTTTTATGTTAATATTTTCATGAAATTTTTTGAATCAAAATACACATCTCTGATTTTAAAAGGATTTTCTGTGTTTATAAAAATTATATGAATTTATCAATGATTAAAAATGTGTAAAACTGTGTTACATACGAATAGTAGGTACTAAATGTATACAAACGCAAATATGTAAAAAAATAGTTTATTTTAATTTTAGCTTAATTGTTTTGCATTTTGCACAATTTTTTTTTTTTGTTTTTAACATAATTTCTTTCCATTTTGCACAATTTTTTTGGTCATTTGGCATAATTTTTTTGACGGCTTCTAGCAACACTGTGATGACCACTGCTTTACACTCATAATGTAGTTTTTTTCGACTTTGAGTCTCAAAGCACGAAGACTGTTGTCATATTTTTCTTTTGGTTGTGCGAAAAGAAAACACGATTGCCTGTGGTTTCTCTGTGATCAACTCACATTGTTTTCGTATATTACTCAAAAATGGTAATCCAATTTCTAAAATCTATAAATACAACTCAAAAGAAATCCAAGTACGTGTCGTTCACTAGTTCTCGAACTCGTTCATTTAAGGTGCCCGGACATAACAATCACGAACACAGTCGCGATATCGAACATGTGCATTATATACGTGAGGGTGGTGTCTGGTCACCCTCAATGAACAAGGTAGTTCATGAAATACCCAACTCTAATCCAAAATCATTGCTGAGTCGATCTTCGTGGATTTTGGATTTCTATGTCGATGATCAAACTAAGATAAATACGAAATTGGATTCTGTGAGTAAATTTAAACACTGCTTATAATTTACTTAAATACAAAAATCATTATAAAAAAGATAAATGTACCCGATGGAAGCAGGAAAAGAGGACCACCAAGACTCCGATGGAAAAACCAGGTCGGAGAATCTCTCCGTATCCTTGGTGTTACCAACTGGCGCGAACAGGCGAAGGATAGAACCATTTGGGGTAATAAGTTAAAATTGTTTGTTTAATTAATATGTGTAAGACATATGACCTCATGAGGTTGTATAATAGTCAATAAAAGAAAGAATGCAGCTCGAATTACAAATGCTTTTTAAACTTATGACAACCAGTTGATGTAAATTTAGCGAGTTAACAGTGACACAACTTCAACCAGAAAGCGACGGGAATAACTTTATCTCTTGACATCTCAATAATTAACCCGGTTCGGCACCAATGTTTAGTCACGTTTACTACTGTCGATATCTACTTCTACGGTTTAATTAGAAATATAAATATATACTCAAACAATTCGTATCATTCATTAAATGCGCCTAATGCAAAAAGATATATGGATCCAAATTAATTTTTTTTGTTTTTATATGACCATCAAACTATATTCGCTACAAACAAAAGTTAGAAGCAATATGAATGTTAAGAAACCATAATTTTAAAAAAAGTTAATAACTCCAAAACAGTAGAAGATTCACTTCAAGAATTTTTCCAAAATATGTAAAACAACATGGAAACACAAATTTTAATATTTTTGTTGACCAATTTGAACAATCTAAATATTGTTTGTTGTATGGACTATTTGGTCAAGGTAGTAGCTTCCCAGCAAAAAACGGAGCTTGGGTAAGCAGGTTTGTAATCGAAAAATCGAATTTCATCCCTTACCCTCTCCCTTACGGAAGGCATGAGTTTTATATGGGCTGTTCCCACTTGGAAGCAATACCTTTTTACAAAAGAAGCATGTATTTCATGGCTTAACGTAGCGCTGAATTCATGTGTGTTTGGTGATTAACAGAAGCGCTTCGCTAGTGCTTACAGAAAGCGCTTCGCTTGTGCTTACTGAAAGCGCTTCGCTCGTGCTTACAAGAAGCGCTTCGCTAGTGATTTAGTGATGTAAATTAACACTTAATAATTACTATTTGTATTTGCAAGTTTATTTAATTAATATTTTAAACATATTACGTATTTATTATTTTTCACTTTTCACTTAAACACTCAACTACGCACGTGTGTAGATCAGAAGCAACTGAATGACTAATCGTTTTTTTTTTAATTACATCATCTGTTTTAATTGCAACATCGTAAACAATCGGCAAATTCTCGTGAAAATTTGAGTTTTTCGTGTATAAAATTAACTCATTACCTAGTGCTTCGGCGTAAGGGACAAACATAAGTTAAAATATTGTATCCCTTACAAAGAACAGGTTGTAAGGTAATTTTTAAAGACATTACTTACCGCTTCGACGAAAGGGATAAACAAAAACTTTCAATTTTACCCCCTACCTAAAAGCAGGTTATATTGCGTATTTCTTTAAATTCTTTTATTTACTTTACTGCTTCGTGGTAAACCTTACCTCGAGGCACTTACATACGTAAATGCTTTCGTCCTGACCTGCTTCCAAACCACTAAAAAAATTTCTGTTGGCTTAATACAATAATTAAACCAATTTATTTAATTTTTTCTACTCAACGTTTCGTTGGCTTGTTTCCAACTTCTGCAGGAGTAATTTATTGAAAATCCTAACGACAAATTTAAATATACGATTAATTTTCTTAATATCAATTCTGATGTTTTGGCTTAAGTTTTACTTACAATAAGTTTTATAAAAAAAATAAATGGTTTCCCATTACATCCCATGAAGGGACCGGGGAGAACTTCTCACAATCACTGAGCTGTGCGCTTTCCAGTTTTCACTCACTGATTGGGACCTACAGTTTTACACCGATTCCGAACGGTATTTTGAGAAGCTTTTTCATGGCTATATACTTTTTCAGGGCTATATACTCGATAGTGTCGCCGTCACTATGAGCAGGGTTCGAACCCAGGATCTCATGTACAAGAGCCGCGCACACTAACCATAGCACCAATAAGTTTTAATTATCATTAATGGTTATAAAGTATTTAATAACACAGTGATACAAAAGTGAAAGATAAAAATATGCAGAGGTTCTCATATAGCAATTCTGTTTTATTGGAGTCCATAGTTGATGTTCCGGTGATGTTCCTCCTGTGGGTTCCGGTTTTACTTCGTTTAGTGAAATGAGAATATTGTTAAAATTATAAGTTGAAAAAATCACAACTTTACGCTCCTTGAATCGATTTACGAAATTTTCCACATGTTTAAAAGATCTGAGTTTTGCCTTTTGAACAAAAATAAAGAATTGAAAACCGGCTAAAAAATGGCTGAGTTACTATTATTTAAGTAAAACAAAAAACGATTCTTTTTAAATTTTCATTTTCTTCGCTCTCTAAGTTGATCATGTGGCAGAAAATTTCACTTTTTTTATTTTTGAGGAAAGAAATATATTAAAGTAGGCTTCCGAACTATGTAAGTGAATAAAAATCGGTTTAAAAATTAATGAGTTATGCTAAGTTAGGTCATAAAATGTTTTCTTAAATTTTCTTGAATGAGCTTGAATTTTCTTTGTTTTTTGTAAACATCGCTGTCAGTGTCTAGTTTTATAGACCAGCAGTAGGTGGAGAGCGCACTGACCTTACTTTTTCCAACACTGTTAAATTCTTAAAATTTCTTGTGAAATCACTCACCTTGTTCATTACTCATCTGACCTAAATTTGCTGGGAACATATTCAAGTGAGCATGGACATGGGTCAACTTTATAGACATTTTGCAGCCCATTGCATGGTAGACATTCGTGTACTATTTCCTCATAATTTGCACTTTTTGTGTTTCCAAGAAAATTTTCACATACCGAAACAAAACAATTCCATGAATTTTTTTCAAGTAATGCCATTTGTTGTAAGAAATTTTCGTCTTATATCAATTGTATTTGTGAGCCAACAAAAATATATATTCTATTTAAATGTTATAAAATATAATCTCTTTCTTACTCTCTTTTAATTTGCCATAACTTATTCGTGGAAAAATTATATCAAGAAATTTTAATGTTGAACCATTTTTGTCAAGTGCTTCTACAAATTATTTTATCACACCCAACTTGAAGTGTAGCGGTGGTAAAATAATGTTCATTGGATTCTCTAATCGGATATTTATGCTGTTGAAATGTAATGTTGACATTATCTTGCAAAAATGCATTGTTTCATTCTTGAACCTAAAAGTTCTGTTTGACTTTTGGAGTGTTCTAAATCACGTACAAGATCATAATATTCCACTTGTGAAACTAAGTGTTGCATATTTAATTCGCTTTCAGGTGGAATATATTCTGATGTTGGGCTTTCCGTATAGCTTCGATATGCTTCCAATTCAGTTAAACTCGGCGATGTACCTCCTGTTGGTTCCGGTTTTGCGTCGTCTTTGTGACGGAGTACCGTCTTAATGACATTATCAATATCAGCGTATTTTATAAATTTGCTTATTTTGAAATGGTAACCTCTCGTGTTCGGTAAGCAGAAATAACAATTAATTTGTCTATAACCGCGTTGTGGAAGCCAAGTTACTGGTTAAAAAAATGGCAATGCAAACGAATCATGTGGATTTTGTTTCCAAGGTCTTGGTATTGAGTAATACGATGAACAGCAAACTAATGGCATATACCACTTCCCGTGTATAAAGCAGTGACCAACGTACTCTTCATAAAGAGGAATAATAAGTTTATTTCCTCATATGTACATTTTATGTCGTTTATGCACAAACAATCCATATTCATTATTATTATATTATTTATTATTATTTTTTTCAGTTAAATTTTTCGTCATCGTATTTTATAATGCACATTAAACAAACAAAACTATTTGCTTAGTTAATTTTATCAGTTCTTTTAATTTAAACAAAACCAAAATTTCGAAAGTCGGTTTAAGAAGAGTTAAGTTATGATCCTTTTAAACTTGTAATTTTAGCAATATTGTCATTTCACTATATTACCTACTACATACTAGATCAGATGAGTTTTGAACTTCGTGATGAACAAGGTGAGCGATTTCACAAGGAAATTTCAAGAATTGAACAAAAAAAAAAACAAATAAAAAGCACGCATTTCTAAGAAAACACCAAAAAAGCTGAAAAATATTTTATGACAGAACAATTACTAGTATTTCCGTACTCTATGGACTACAGCAAATCGGAATTGCTCTATGAGAACATCTGCATATTTCTTGTGTAGCACTGTGTAATTGGACTTCACGACACAGATATTTAAATAAATCCTAAAATAACAATATATTAATTATACAATAACAATATAACAGCAAACATATATTCATAATATCGCAGAACCTTCCTCATTGGACTGCAATGGGATACTGAAGTTTGGTGGCATCTTTGTCCTCTTTTATAAAGGGTGTCCCTAAATTTACGCAACATTTAAATTTGCTGCTATAGACGTAGAAAAGAGTTGGCAACCCTAAAAAAAACAGCTGACAGTTCAGGGTTAATAAAAATGGCAAATTACACGATAGAACAGCGTGTCTTCATTATTGAACAATATTTCAAAAGCAATGAAAGTTTTGCGGTCGCAATTCGGAAATTTAAAACCAAATATGATCGGAATAGCATAACATGATAACACAGTTTTTTTTTGCCGAAATTGAATGAAATTGATGTGGACAATATTTGGTTTCAACAAGACGGTGCCACATGTCGTACAGCTCGTGAAACTCTTCAATTACTGCAAGAGACATTTCCAGGTCGCGTGATTTCTCGATTTGGTGACCAGAACTGGCCCCCCAAGATCGTGTGATCTAACACCATTAGATTTTTTATGGGGTTTTTTAAAATCACAGGTCTATGTTAACAAGCCCACAACCACTCGTGCTATAAAGGAGGAGATTCATCGTTGCATCACCGAAATTCGATCAGATTTAAGCAGAAAAGTCATGGAAAATATCGACAAATGAATATGTATGTGTATGGAAAGCCGTGGAGGCCATTTGCCAGATGTTTTGTTCCATAAATAACCCTATCCTATGTACTTTACGATTCAATAAAAATATTACCATAAGAAGAATAAAAACTTTGTTTTCTATTCAATTCAAATGTGGCGTGAATTTTGGGACACCCTTTGTTAATGGGCTTACAATCATGGACATGTGTCACATCGATGGTCGAGTTGGATGGAGACGCGAAATCTTACCTCGATTGGCCTTTGATATTAATACACGTACACGAAATGTTAATAATTGTTTATTTAGAAAGGATAGACACCAAAAAGGAATTCATTTACATAGATTATGATTTACAGCGAACTGATCGGCTTGAATACTAAACGAGAACTGAGCACTAATGATCGTGTGCTCTTTTTATGGCACAAAGGGAAAATGTCAAAAGCGATTAATTAATGTTAAATAGGAGTAAACAAAAGAAAGGATTGTCATAGTACGATAATTAGAAAAGTATAGAAATAAAAATAAGGTGACAGCTCGTTCATCCTGACGATAGCTTGTCCTCGAGTTATTCATGTTGCCCCTCTTCATCCATTTCCTTATGGAAATCATCATCAACTTCAGGGAATACCATAGCACACCATGGTTTCAATTTGTCATTGCTAGCTACAGTGCTGAACTCGAGCCGCAGAAATATTCCCAATCGCTTCGATTCTTCGGTCGCTCGGCGTCAGCTTTTCATTATCGAAATTATCATTGTGAATAGCAGAAAGTAATTTATTACCGCTGATGTCTTTCAACGGAAAGTCATAGATAAGATTAATTCGTAGAATTGATTGTTGTGTTCAACTTCCACAGCACATTCCTCGACTCGGTGCCCCAGTCCTTTGAGTTGATTGACGTTCTCAGGTGTGACAGACCTTTATAAGCTGAATTTCATTCTTTTTTTTATACGAACTATCCCATCGCCGCCACTCACACCCGCCCCAAACGACCGAGAGGACCTCATCCCTATGACGTAGGGATAACGTACACACCACAGACCGATCCGTAGCGGGGAGTAACTGAGAGGAAAACGTGTAACGGCTACATAAAAATTCTCAGCCGATTAAAGCAATACCAATTAAAAGAGGAATAAAATCTACAGATTACCACTATATACTTATTGAAAAATAATAAATCTTAAAACATAAAACCATAAATTATCAATAAAACATAATACTCGTACATAAAATACTACACACTAGCTATTTAGATGATTTATAATAAAAGACTTTATCGTGTCCGGTGATTAAGAAAAGTCAAGAAACTGATAAACATCATTAAAATCTGTGCACATTCTCCGAACCGGTTCATTCAAAGCATAATTATAGCGTCGAAAACTAATATACAGAGGTTTATAGTTCCTAGAAGTTCTCGAAGGAACATTTATCGAAATACGACCAAGAAGATACTCAGAGCGTATATCGCCCCTGAGAATCTTATATATTGTAATCGAATTAAGCATAGTCCGTCTACTAGCCAGAGTAGGTAATTTAATTAAAGACAATCAACTGACATATGGAGGAAGATGGACCTTAGGATCCCATCTCAGGTTCCTAAGACAAAAAATAAGGAACTGTTTCTGTACCGATTCTGGCGCAATATTCGCCAAACATTGATGTTGTAAACGCCGAACCCCTGTCGGTGATGATTCTATTTGGCAAACCAAAATACAATGTGAGGTGGACAAGTGCCCCAATACTGGTTTTGCTTTCGTTGACTTGACGGGGACGATGATCGAATAACGTGTCATTGCGCCGAAAATCACAAGAATATATTCATTACATCGACGACTTTTTATAAAAGGCCCCAGGTGATCCATATGAATGACTTGAAAAGGTTCACGCGGAATATCCATTCCATATAATTGACATTCTTTTCTAGATGGTTCACGACTATAGCAACATTCAACACATGACTTTATATAGCCCTTCACATAATTTCGGGCTCTTGGAAACCAAAAATGTTGGCAAATTTTCCTCACCGTTCCGTCAATTCCTGTATGTCCCACCTCGTCATGGCAAAGTCTAACAATTCGTCATTTTAATCCCCGTGGAATCACTAGGAGGTCATCTTCATCCTTGTCCTTTCTCCTCTTATACAATCGTTGTGATTTGATCACAAAATCTTTCTCGCGCTGGTTACCTTGACCTGTTTCAGTTTCGCCTTTCAATATGGCTACAATTTCGAGTAGTTCGGCATCTTGCTTCTGCATGCTAAAGACCCAATCCTGGATAGAGATTTCGCTTCCATAAATTTTGATGTTATGTCTTCAGGATTCGATTGTTTTTCAACTGGTGCGCGACTCATTGCATCGACGTGAGACATTAGTTTCCCTGGACGGTGACATGCAGTGTAATCGTACTCGAGCAACTTTAGTAACAAACGTGACACTGGTGGAATCATAGGTGTCGTGGTTTTCATGCTTGAAATAGCCGCACAATCAGTATATATGAAGAAATGTTTGCCCAGTAAAAACAGACGAAATCGTTCGCATGCTCCGACTACCGCCAATATGTCTAGTTCATACACATGGTATGTACTCTCAGCATCACTGCAAGCACGACTGAAATACGCAATTGGCTTTTCCGTACCATCGTCTTCTATCGGCATGAGTATTGCTGCCAGCCCTACGCTACTTGCGTCAGTGTGGAGTTCCTGCTCCTTCCTCATATTATAGATTCCCAGAACAGGTTCGCTGGTTATAATCAACATCAGCGTTCTAAAAGCATTTTCACAATCATGGCACCAATTGAATGAGACGTCCTTTCTCGTTAGTCTTGTTAGCGGTGAAGTAATCTGAGCATAATTCTCCACAAATTTACGAAAGTATCCTGTCAAGCCCAGAAAACGTCTTATTTCCTTGATATTAGCTGGTGTCGGAAATTCTTTAATAGCGATGGTTTTAATTCGGCCGGGGTTTATTCCAGATTAGTCTATTTCATGACCCAAGTGTGTTACACTCTCTTTCATAAAGAAACATTTTGATACTCTTAGTGTAAGACTTTCTCGCTGTTTTACTTTTCACAACTCTTCCAGATTATTTATACATACGTTTGAAGAAGGTATTCGACGCAACTATGACCTCATCGACGTAGCTCACGACTTTTCCTTTCAATGACTCTACCATAGTCATCATATTTTCTGGAACACGCATAGAGCATTTTTCAGCCCAACAGGCATACGAGTGAATTCAAAATGTCCATTATTGGTGACGAACGCAGTCAACATTTTCGATCGCTCTTCAATCTCAATTTGGTAATACCCAGGCATCAAGTCGAGTGTGGTAAAATACTTCTTACCTGATAAAGTTGACAGCACACCATCGACCGTTGGCATCGGCCACGGCTGTTTATCAGTTACCGCATTTAACGCTCGGTAATCCACACATGACCGGTCTTCACCGTTTGCCTTAGGTGCAAGTACAATTGGCGAGCCATATACTGATGACGACGGACGTATAATATTCAAATCTACAAGTTCATCCACCACTTGTTGTTTTGGAATTGGTATTGAGTATGGCTTAGGAGAGGTACCCGAAATCTCCATTTGCATTGCGCTACATTTTCCGAGTTCATTTAATTTTTTACCAAAACAATTCGAATATTCACTCAGTAACCGAACAAGTTTACTGTTTTCGTCATATTCACCGTACCGTATATTATTGTCATTTGTAGCGTAAAGTTGGCATTTTCCTTATTTCGATTACCACAAGACCATTTGATAAAATGTCTAGACTAATTAAAACATTACATGTCATTATTTTGTCGGCAACGACAAATACTTCGGACCCATAGCACTGTTCATCGATTGTCACTTTAACGTTTATCTTTTTCACGCATTTATATTCACCTCCAGCGAAACCTTGTAACGATTTACAGCATCGCTCGACGTCGCATTTAATTTTTCAGCAACGGAGTGTTTTACTAGTGACACGGCACTTCCATAATCCAGAAATGCTTCAAATTGTTCTGCATTTAGTTTAATACGCTTCGTTATAATTTTCACATTCACAATAGCATTTATCGGTTTTCGCTGGGGTTTTGGGCAGTTTCGCGATATATGCCCAATTTCCCGACAATTATAACAAGTGACACCCGATTTGGATTTTATTTTACTCACATTGTTTGCGTTTTATTTTTTCTCACTATTCTTTTCTATTTGCAAATGTGGCTTACTTTGAACTCGTGGAGCATATCATCTGCGCTCTAGAGCTTAACACAATATTTTGTAACGATTTTAGAAAATCTGAACACTGCGAATAACATAGCGGATAGTGTTCTTCGCACACTTTCGTCAAATAATGCATTTATAACGTATTTTATAAAGCATTGTCATCTAGTTCAGTGGTCTCCAACCCCCGGTCCGCGGAGTAGAGTAAAAAATAATTATTCTGTGGCTAAATTGTAGAACACCGGAAAACTCTCAAAAAAAAAAAAAAAACGAAAATAGGGTAAAAACAGTTAACAAAGAAAACAAAAAATTTTTTGCAGGACGGACCCATGGCGCCCACAGGGTCCATAAAACCGGTACACCTAGGAACACCTATGTATAGGTGAGTGTGGGTACTTAAATGAAAGGTATTGACCCCGCGAATTCAGCGGTATTTTTTTTTGTTGTGCGATGTCCCTAAGCTTATTTAAGCCCCATTTTACTGTGTAATTTGTGAGCCTTGACACCCGATATCGTATTTACCATTTTTAGCCTTCGGCGATTTCTTCTTTCCTTATATGCGAGAAAAATAAAAAATATATATTTTTTGCCTGCGGCGCTTCTTTCATTATATGCGTATATTTCATTACTTTTACCACATGACAACTGAATGCGTTTTTCTTCGAATATTATAACGGGTGCAAAGCATTTCAGGAATTCCCCGAATTACAATGATGCTTTTAGTATCTACTATGTATCGTGGTTACAGCTCATTAGTGATCACATACAAAACGAGTGAAGATGTCGCGAGAAGTTTCTTTAGATTTAATTTATCTGTGGTGCCAAGATGCATCAAGACTGGTGGATACACTTATGGAGTTTGGCCTTCTACCAAAACATGGCACAATGTTTTGCCCCAAGAAACACCCTAATCCTATGGTGTTATACGAAAGTGGTGGCGATTTTAAATGGCGGTGCAACAACGAGACTCTGAACAGGACGCGAAAAAGAAGACTCTGCAGATACTCTGTCACTCTGAACAAGGGCACCTTTTTTGCAAGGATGAAGTTAAGCTATGCGGCAATTTCCAAATTTATTTTTTTCTGGCTGGACAACATCCAGTTATCACTAATAAGTGAATATTCTGGAATAAATGCGCAACATACCGCCGTAGACTGGGCAAGTTTCTGCCGAGAAGTGTGTTTTGACGACCTAGTCACCAATAAGAAGCCCATTGGCGGTGTCGGCCGAACGGTGGAACTTGACGAAAGTAAGTTTGGCAAAAGAAAATACCACCGGGGCAAAAGAGTGGAAGGCCAATGGGTTTTTGGAGGGTTCGAGAGAGAGACGGGAAATTCCTTCATGGTGCCAGTCGAAAGGCGGGATGTGGATACCCTTATCCCTCTCATTGAAGAATGGGTTCTGCCAGGAACAACAACCATCACAGATTTTTGGAGAACGTATGATTGCATGGACAAGGAGAAATATAACCATCTAAAAGTGAACCATTCATTAAATTTTAAGGACCCAGAAACCGGCGCTCACACCAATTCCATCGAGGGATCTTGGGCACACGCCAAAAGATCAATTCCAGGAAGTGGTCGCAGGAAGCATTTTATGCCAGGGTATCTGGCAAAATATATGTTCCTGCGCAGGTGTAAAGCCCAAGGCCTAGACCACTACAAGGAGTTTTGCCGCATAGCAGGGGCGTTGTACGACCCAACGAAACCGTGCCCTGCTGATGATTTTGAGAAGGACGAATTATTAGATGAGTCATCATCTGGGAGTGATTAACGAATCGTACCTGAATTATTTTTTTTCCTATTTACTTTAAAGCTTTATTTTATTTTAGTGTTATTTATGAATTTTTATTGTTTTTTAAAATTTTTTTTTTCTTACAGAACTGAATTATTTTGTTTCCTATTCAATTTTAAGCTTTATTTTATTTTAAGTGTTATTTATGAATTTTTATTGTTTTTTAAATTTTGTTTTTGAAAAAACAGAAAAAAAAGACTTTATTTTCTTTATTTAATTTTAATCACAATTTTGTATTGTTTTGTGTTTGATTATTAAAAAAAAATATACAGAAAAACACTGAAAAAAATATTATTGTTTTGTTTATTGAAAAAACACCAAAAAAATCGCCAAAACAAAAATTTTGACCCTGTAGCCTCTATATTACAAACAAAATGGGGCTTAAATGAGCTTAGGGACATCGCACAACAAAAACAAAATTACCGCTGAAGTCGTGAGCTCAATACCTTTCATTTAAGTACCCACACTCACCTATAAATAGGTGTTCCTGGGTGTACCGGTTTTTGGGACCCTGTGGGCGCCATGGGTCCCTCCTGCAAAAATTTTTTTGTTTTTCTTTGTTCTCTATTTTTACCCTATTTTCGGTTTTTTTTTTTTTTTTTTTTGGAGAGTTTTCCGGTGTTCTACAATTTTGCCTTATTCTGTTTTTGCGTTAAGGAGCCGCCGACACAATACCTTTGAATTAAAAAAAAACACCGCACGACCATATGCATGAAATTATTAAAATTATCAAACGATGACCGGTCCGCGGCGAGAATAAGGTTGGGGACCACTGATCTATTTGACCGCGACGACCGATTGCCAACATGATGTAGTGATATTCTACCATTGTTTCACATCTTTTCTGATGTGTTTGCATCATTTGGATATGAATATCCGCACTATTTAACATGCACGTAAAATGGTCTATAAACATGGTTGCAAAGTCATGCTATTTCTTATATATTGGTTGAGCATCAACCCACATCTTTGCGTCACCTAAAAGTTCCATTCCATTTAATTCTTCAACCCTTTCAATGAATTTAACCGAAGTGATAACGTCACTATTAGGATCGAATGTTGGCAGAACTTCAATAATTTCGCCCACACTAAAGTGATTATTCATACCGAATGGTGGTTGATAACTATTGGTTGTCAACCCGTCACGATTTCCATAAACACGCTCGTTGGGCTCATATGACGTTGCTGCTGCGTTTACAGAATTCAACGTAGGCCTAAACATCTTCGGCATATTTTGTCCACCGGCTGGTGACGTCACCGTTGATGCATGCCCAAGCAAGTTCGATCTTTGCCTCATATTAATATGATGGAACTCATCAGTTGTATGCATTGGCACTGCACGTTGTTGTTGCTCATAACCACTGATCGTGTTGTCATGTACATTTGCTCGCTGTGGCATATTAGCGTCTATCAACACATTCAAATCTCCTTTTCTGTTTGTTGCTACCCTGCAGTTTTAAAAGTAGAAATTAACTCAAAATCGTTAGGTATTTGGCTAATGAAAAATTGACTAGTGAATCCAAATGCCACAAGTTATGCAAGGGTTCGCCTTTTGACTCTCAAACTATTGATTTACTTCTTAACTTTGTTCTTACTTCTTTGTGTCGATACACATTTGTTTGCTCTTGATGAAAGAGATTAATATTCTTGCTCTCAAATTCCCGTAAAGCATTTCAATGTTTTGTGCTCATTAACGATTTCATTAGATAAAAGTATTGCAACGATGGATATGTATGGAATGCAAAAAAAAGCTGTACCGTTATTCCAAAGGAGATAAACAAGAAAAAAATATTGGCTTGACTATTAGTTTCTTGTGTTGGCGTCAGTTGCAATTGGAAGTTCGTGGTCAGAAAATGTGTAATTTGAAGCAAATAAATAAATATATAATAATATAATAAAGTCTCAAATAACTGGAAAATGTTTACTGCGTACAGATTAAAATATTGTTTTCAGATTATTTTATCACTTTTGCAGAATCCATACCAATAAACACGAGATTCCCTGGGTCGGCGGAAGACCAACTAAGAAGACCTACTCAACTTAAAAAAAAAGGGAGATAAGGGCAACCTCTGTTTCAAGGAAACAACATAAAGAAGCAAACAACTGATAGCTGTAGAGTCGTCTTTAGTTTTACCTTTCAGTTTTTTATCTTTTTATTAAACATATTTTTCATCTTTTTAATTTATATTCTTATGAAAAGCGAAGAAACAAAAAACTCATAGATGTGACGTTCTTTTTAATTTTATCTTTAAGTTTTTTATCTTTTACGAAGCGTGGAATTTCATTATATTTTATTGGAATTTATTTAAAGTTTAAATTATAGTTTTTAAATGAATTATTATAATTTTAAGTTTTCATTGTTAAATAAATAAATATAAAAAAATGTTCTTGTCTTTTCATTATGGAAATAACTGGTACATTAGGAGTAGAGGAATCGTTGTTTTTTGCTGACCGGTGATTTCATCGGATAATCTTCATTAATCTTTTTGTTATGGCAGCAGTATTAGTGAATTCGTACATCACATGTTGTTAGTGAAAGGTTATGCACAAAATGGCAATTGGCTACCGCCAATCTCATCCCCATGTTAAATTCGTTAGTCGAAAGCATTGCTGGTAGTCTGGCAGGTAGCTAGTGGTAATTCTTGGTAGTTAGGGAAATCACTAAAGATTCGTTAGCTACGTCGACTGCAGGGTACATGTAGTTCCCATACGTAACTATTTGCCATACTAGTTCTTATTTTCGGCACACACACAGTGTTCGCTCTAGCAGCGAGAGCCATAGAATTAAAACATGTCAACAAATCATCAGCCTGTACCATACTTCTCTCCCTCTCATTTCCTACGTTGTCATTATTCAAAGAGAATGGTGGTGGTTTTTGATACTCCGATGCGACGGTTACCTTTTCAAATATCTCTGCAACAGAATTCTGCACTTGCGCGGCGTTTGTAGCCATCGATGACGTCGTCGTTGAATAAGTTTGAAACTGATGAGTGAGCGACTCCATAGTTCGCTGAAGACGCCATACGTCACCCCTTAATTTCTCCATCATACCCCCTTTATAGATGGCGCTTGTTCGCTGCCTTGCTGCACATTCTGCTGTTGTTGTTGTTCCACGTTGCCCAATGAATTTACGTCGTCATGCACTGTATGAGTGATTGTCGCTTCTATTTCTATACCGTTTTTTTTCTTTTCAAATACACTTTACTTTCTCTATTAATATCAACGATTCTCTCATCCCATTTCTGAAAATTGTCACATCGATGGTCGAGTTGGATGGAGACGCGAAATCTTACCTCGATTTGCCTTTGATATTAATACACGTACACGAAATGTTAATAATTGTGTATTTAGAAATGATAGACACCAAAAAGGAATTCATTTACATAGATTATTATTTACAACGATCTGATCGGCTTGAATGCTAAACGAGAACTAAGCACTAATGATCGTGTGCTGTTTTTATGGCACAAAGGGAAAATGTCAAAAGGGATTAATTCATGTTAAATAGGAGTAAACAAAAGAAAGGATTGCCGTAGTACGTTAATTAGAAAAGTATGGAAATTAAAATAAGGTGACACATGGAAATATCAAAAAGCTTTATCATAAAAACTTAAGTTATGTGTTCTTCGTTAAAAACAAACAAAATTTTTACAAAGTTCCCAGTTGTCTGGAAATTATTTGGACTAGGAATTTATTGGATGTATCAGTTTAATTAATTACACTTTTCCAAAATTTTGGTATGTTACTGTCTGTGGGTGAAACTAATATAACCAGTTCATTTTGAATGTAATCACAGTTTGCATTTAAAATGAACATGGAATTTGAAAACCCAGCGAAAAGTTCAGTTTCTACAGTTTTTTTTATGGAGTTAATGGATTTGGCAAAAATTGGGATTCGTTTTTATCAAACCATTCCTTCAGAATTTTTGATGTGTCTTTGGGATCAATATCACGCATGCATGAACAATACTGGTATTTGTTCAAAGTATATGCCTCCATTTGGCTCTTCAGAATATCTAAATACTGATGACGAACTGTGATCCAAATGATGAACCTAGCCGGAAGAAAGTCATAACTCGCTTTTGAAAAGCCGCATTGACATGAAACTTTGCACGTTCATAGATTTTATCAATAAAAACATTCACCAAAAAAATGGGCGCAATCTGTAAAATGGGCGTGGCAGAATTTTTATTAAATAAACAAAAACAAATAATATACGTGTATTTATGTAGAACATTATTTATTTATTTATCTAAAATTTCGAATTTTTATCACAAATTTTAATCTACATTAAAAGAAATAATGTTTTCAATTTACAAAATTTGAAAAAATCCCACTTTGACCCATTTAGAAAAATCCCACTTTGACCCATTTAGAAAAATCCCACTTTGACCCATTTAGAGTGCCCCAATCGAGTCCAAATGTATGACCGACCCCACTAACTTTGGAGGACCGACCCACCCATGCCAGTGGCACACTCCCTGGAACCCTCCTGGGGGTTCCCCAGCAAAATGGCTATATTTTTTCTTTTTGGAGTTTATTTTTCTCTTTAGAAATTTATTTAGTCAGAACATATCGCTTATTTGCCGGAATGTTGTATTAACTCAAAAAACATAGTTTCGAGTAAATCGACTTTGAAAGTTTTATTTTGTATATGAATGTACACAAAATGCAAACTTCCAAATGCTCTCCTAACGAATTTAACACAGATTTAGATATAGGAATTAATCCATCTGAAAGAACTCGGTCAGGAGAATATTTTATAGTACTTAGTCCAAAAATGAAGAATTTTGAGTTAATACAACATTCCGGCAAATGAGCGATATGTAAATGAAAAAATTAATTTATGTTAGTAACAGAGAAGAAACTAAAAAAAAATATTGGTTTTTGCTTTCAAGTCTGGGCAATTTCGCACGGCTCTCTAATGTGGTCGCCATAACAGCCTCTACATTTCCCGGTATAACTCGTTTGGAAACGCTAGCTAGCAATTGAACGTGTCTTTCCGTTCCTTGTTTGTGTGATGGAATTCTTGCATCAAAATCCGGTGGATCATCTTGATTTAAATATTATTTCAATGTATCGTACGGCATGATTGCTTTATATCATTCAAATTGATCATTTGACCAACTAATGAACTTGAAAAATAATGCACTACCGTACAAGACAGAGCAGTAATATGTACTTGATATTGAAGTACATTGGCACATAACATTTAATTATAAATTCAACCAGAATTCTTAAATTTTCATCTAGATTTTCCGTTGTCACATATAATCGCAACAATCTAGCGTATAAGTACTTCGAATCGGTGGAAAATTCAATTTTTTCTGGAGCAGGGGGCATATTTTTCAACTCAATTTTCTGAAAGCCACCTGAAAATATATAATAATAAAACAATTAAAAACGGTTGACAATTATAATAAATGAGTGATAGCAATAACTTACCGGAAGAGTTTCACAAGTTTCGATTTGACGGCTCAGTGCTGGTTGATTTATCCAAAGCTTCAAACAAATGCCGAAACGGAAGTGTTTGTTGGCTCACCGTCAGTGCATATGCCAATTAATGCATCCAGTGATATATTTTTATCGTTGAAGAAATCATTTAATTTGGTTGTTTTGTATTCAGCGGTTTCATGTTCCAGTCTAACGTAACCAATCAATTCAGAATTCGGTTCTCTCAAAATAACAAGATGAGGTTCTTTTACCATCCTAGTATGATACTTCTCATCAATTTTAGCTCTCATTAAAGTATCATCTTTTCTGCCATCGAATGAAAACGCTAACAAATTGCTATCATGTAACCGTTTGCGAAGCACTTCTTGTCTGCATTTCTCGTTTTCTCTGCGAACTTCCGATTTATCCATGATAAGAGGTTTGCTATGCTTATCTTTCATTTTAAAATCTTGGAAAGAGCGGTTCCTAATGCTGATGCTACTCTATCAGGCAAAGTTAAAACAATCGTATCTTTCTGTGTATTGTGAATTTGTGGTTGTATTCATATCTTCTTGAACCGATGGCGGTGCGTATGTTGAAGCATGTTGGCATTGATGACATAGACGTTGCTCCTTGCTCTTCAATTTCCATCACAAATGCATCCACTGTTAGTCTTCTCTGATTATGTTGATCGTGCATAAACTCTTTGAGACGTTCTGGAACCAAGCCGCATGTACATGGAGCTGCCTTCATATCGCATTTACATGTTCCAATGTACAAAACTGTTTCCAGAGATGTTACAAACTCTGGAAATTGCGGGTTTTTCTTTTTGTTCTTGATTTGGTCTTGATATTTGTCAAGCAATCTATTCATTTTAATAGATACACAATTTTTCGCCATTATTTCCATACCATGTTGTTCCCAAATTCCAATAAACTTATTTTGCACTTGAATAGTGAATGATTTATAGGAAAACTTTTTTTGTTCTGTTTTAGCACGTTCGCTTAAGTAAAAATAATAACTCAAGATATCCAGATGGGTTGGTAAATTAAGATCAGTCAAATCAGTAGACACACCAAAAACAGTAACATCATGCTTGGGTATATTGCCACATATACTCGCAACAATCTAGCAGCCTTCGTGAGCCACTGAGAATGTACAACTTGCCCTGGTTTTATGTTAGCCAGATCCACCGAAACCACGCCGCTAGAAATTGCATGGGCCATGTCGTATAAGTACTTCAAATCGGTGGAAAATTCAATTTTTTCTGGAGCAGGGGGCATATTTTTCAACTCATTTTTCTGAAAGTCACCTGAAAATATATAATAATAAAATAATTAAAAACGGTTGACAATTATAATAAATGAGTGATAGCAATAACTTACCGGAAGAGTTTCACAAGTTTCGATTTGACGGCTCAGTTTTCCGGTTGCCGATCTTGGTCCAGTGCTGGTTGATTTATTCAAAGCTTCAAACAAATGCCGAAACGGAAGTTCGTTGAAGTGTGGAAGGCAAACGAACCAATGCTATGGTAATTTTAACAGCAATTCGAATCGTCGTATATTTCCAGGGTGTGGGCCAGTGTTTGTTGGCTCACCGTCAGAACATATGCCAATTAATGCATCCAGTGATATATTTTTATCGTTGAAGAAATCATTTAATTTGGTTGTTTTGTATTCAGCGGTTTCATGTTCCAGTCTAACGTAACCAATCAATTCAGAATTCGGTTCTCTCAAAATAACAAGATGAGGTTCTTTTACCATCCTAAAATGATACTTCTCATCAATTTTAGCTCTCATTAAAGTATCATCTATTCTGCCATCGAATGAAAACGCTAAATTGCTATCATGTAACCGTTTGCGAAGCACTTCTTGTCTGCATTTCTCGTTTTCTCTGCGAACTTCCGATTTATCCATGATAAGAGGTTTGCCATGCTTATCTTTCATTTTAAAATCTTGGAAAGAGCGGTTCCTAATGCTGATGCTACTCTATCAGGCAAAGTTAAAACAATCGTATCTTTCTGTGTATTGTGAATTTGTGGTTGTATTCATATCTTCTTGAACCGATGGCGGTGCGTAAGTTGAATCATAATGGCATTGATGACATAGACGTTGCTCATTGCTCTTCATTTTCCATCACAAATGCATCCACTGTTAGTCTTCTCTGATTATGTTGATCGTGCATAGACTCTTTGAGGCGTTCTGGAACCAAGCCGCATGCACATGGAGCTGCCTTCTTATCGCATTTACATGTTCCAATGTAAAAAATTGTTTCCAGAGATGTTACAAACTCTGGAAATTGCGGGTTTTTCTTTTTGGTCTTGATATTTGGCAAGCAATCTATTCAATTTAATAGATACATAATTTTTCGCCATTATTTCCATACCATGTTGTTCCCAAATTCCAATCAACTTATTTTGTACTTGAATAGTGAATGATTTATAGGAAAACTTTTTTTGTTCCGTTTTAGCACGTTCGCTGAAGTAAAAATAATAACTCAAGATATCCAGATGGGTTGGTAAATTAAGATCAGTCAAATCAGTAGATACACCAAAAACAGTAACATCATGCTTGGGTATATGACTCATTGGGTTTTCGATAGTTGTTGTCGCATCATCTTGCGGTGTAGAGGTTGGTGGATTCATTGTAATCTTTTTGATTTGGAATGGTCACTTCACTTCTTATTTTTTTTTAAATATTTTTTTTATCTGAAATTAGCACTTCACAATTTGAGTTCTTCACAACGACTTAATGTATTCACAAAAACTGTTGCGTATATATGGTCTACGAGACGAGGTAATAAGAATGAAATGGTAATTTCAATTCTACCTGATGTGTTTGTGGTGGCTTAAAACCCACACAAGCAGTTTTACGACCTGCAATTGTGTCACAGTGTTACGTTAATTTTTTAAAAGGGTTGCGGTGCATCACAGTGATACCTTAATTATTAAAATGGTTGAAAAAACGCGCATTTCTTAAGAAGGTGCCATAAAAAACCCACAAAAAGGGTTGTAAAAACAACCTTCATTCTTAAGTAGGTGCAATAAAAAAACTACACAAGTAAGTTTACGACATGCAGCTGTGTCTTGTGGTGGCTTAAAAAACCCACAAAAGTAATTTTATGACCTGCAATTGTGTCACAGTGATACCTTCATTTTTTAAAAGGATTGAATAAAAAACCCACGCAACTAAGTTTATGACATGCACACAGTGATGCCTTTGTTTTAAAAGGGTTGTAAAAAACCCTAATTTCTTAATTCTTTTTAGTTTCTTTTCTATTACTAAGTTAAATTAATTTTATCGTTTTCATATGTTCTGATTAAATAAATTTCTAAAGAGAAAAATAAACTCCAAAAAGAAAAAAACAGCCATTTCGCTGATTTTTTCATATAAAGTGCCAAAAATGGTGATTTTTTGAAATGTTTGTATGAGGAACCCCCCTGGGCTTCCAGCGGGTGTGCCACTGGCATGGGTGGGTCGGGCCTCAAAAGTTAGTGGGGGTCAGTCACACATTTGGACTCGATTAGGGCACTTTAAATGGGTCAAAGTGGGATTTTACAAAATTTGACCCTACCCAAAAGTTCGACCCAAATTCCGGGACATCAGAATTCGTTTTAGAGGTATGGTTCCTTCGGCAAAGTTTCTTATTTTGATCCCTAGAATACGATTTTCCTTGTACGTTGAACGATTTTTTTGCCTCCATACAAATCGACCTGGCCGAATGAATATATATTTAATCCAAATATTCCAAATGTTAAAGGCAAGTGAAATGTAAAGGCAAATCAAATACAACTGAAAATTATTCAAAAACAATGGCCTGTGGCGAACAAATACAACAAATCGAAAAGACAATATGTTTGCTTTAATCTGATTCACTTTCTGAATCGGGAAATGACTCTGGTATAGAAGCATCTGAAAGAAACGCAATAACTTCTTCGCCCAAAGGCTCTGTACTGCGAGAATGAATAGAAAGAAGCCTTTGTTAAAAAAGAAGAAATAAGAGGATCTGAAGACAAGAGGAGATAGTGAAAAAGATCATGCATTGGTTTTTGGCGGGACATTTGCCGGGTGTGACTTTCTCGTATATTTCGGAAGTCTTTGCTTCGAGATTCCAATGCTTCTTCCGACAACATTCCTATAGGAAGTGCGGCATATTGGATAATATCTGGACCATGAATAAGGACTTAGTTAACACTCGATGGCATGTAATACCATGAATTGTGGAAGATGGGCGTGGATTCTGCTAAATTAGATTGTTACCGTCTTTAAGCTCCATCGGCGTCGTTCTCATTAGCACCATGCTTATACCGCGAATGCCCACTGCTACCATCGCATCCCCATTTCTAGGACAAAATAAGTTCTGTAGATTTACACTATTGCAAAACTTCTTTTTGTTGTTTTAAAAGTCTTTTTGCAGTTTGATCTACTAAGCGTTGCAAAGATACTTCCGCCGATTTTTCAGACATGTTGATAGCATTCCCTTTTCGCAGCCAAAAGTTTTTGGTATGAAGGGTAGATATCAGCGTAATGGTTTTTAGCACCTGCACGCAAAATACTATAAGTATATCTTGTGTATCCACTATCGATATACAAAACTAACGCCTTCTCATTTGTGTATGGTATTGGTACTTTTGGAGAAAGGCTAAATTCTTTTTTCAGTTTTGCTGCTCTTGACGGAGGAGAGTCTACGGTTTTGACAATGCCCGCAGCATTTCTTTTTCCAGACTTCTAGAGACTTGTTCCAGCAGCAAATGTCAGTTCTTCTGGGGACAAAGTCTCCAATAAAGGTGCTTTCTTTCGCTTTGCTCTCTAACTTTTATCTAAGAATTCTTTAGAAGGTCTGCCATAGTTTGATGTCGACGGCCAATCCAGTAATCCGACATCCTGAGATGCTGAAGAAGGCTTAATTGGAATTAAAAAATTCCCATCTAGCCAATATTTATTTGTAGCCTCGAAAACTAGCTTGAGCCCACTTCTTAGCCAGAAACCATAAAAACATTCGAGCAGATTGCTTCACTTATTTGCAATAGCTATCCGTTTCATTATTCTGAAGCCCGATTTTCACAAAAACATATGATACAACAGCATTAGGTTTCTTTTTTTTGTTGTTTTTCAGTATACCAAGTATCAAATAGTTCCCTCTTAGTAATGGATATTTTAAGGTGTAAACCAAATAAAAAGCAGTTAGACAAAAACTGAAAACATTGACAAGCTACAATCATACAAATTACAAAAACACAAATAATAGAATAAAAGTTTTATAACTGTCCAATTTGGACATTGAACAAAATGTTGACATATAAGACACACACTTACATAACTGAATATTTTTTCTAAACAAAACATTTTATATGAAATATAAAAATAGTAAAATTTGATAAATTAATTTCAGCAAAAAAATATTTTAAAAACTTTGTTCTTATTTTTTCACGACACTTTAATTGCGGTACTAAATATCAACTGAGCTATTAATAGAAAAACAAAACAGCAATTACTTGTGTTTAAAACAAGAAAGCAAACCTGAAACCGAAGTTAAATAAATAAAAAATGTACCGTTATGCACCGTGGCCTCTTGGTAACTTATTATCAAACAAACTATTTAGTTTCAAAATAATAAAAAAAAAATATACTTTCTTCCGGCTAGGGTGACCACTGTGCGACGATCCATTGTTTCGTTTATCTTTTCCCCACGACCTACACGGTTTTATGGGTGCAGCGTAGATTGCGTGCCTGACATTTAGGGCGACGAACTGTTAGTCTACCATCCGAACCCATTCGATTTACCTTTGTTTCATCACTCCATAGAATTTTTTTCGGGAATGCGAAATCTTTTGATTTATGGGTATGTGGAGTGGAGTAAAGGAGTTGTTTCGTTCGGCTTGCGCGTTCAAAGAGCGGAGCGTCATTGAGGCGTCTTCGAATAAGCCTTTTTGATCAATTTAACCCAAATTTAGAGGAAACATAGTTGGCAATATCACGTGGTAACGTGAACGAATCCTTCTTTGACTTCCGGATAATAGCTCGGTCCACTGTTTCAGTAGTTTTTTGCTACATGGGTTAATTTTTTTGTTTTCCATTATAATATTTTTTATTTGTTTTAATAGAATAAATATCATGATACCCCAGTTTTGTCAATCGGTTAAGAATATTTGAAATTTCACATGGTTTCTTGCCTTCACTGCAAAAAATGCGCTCTTCCTCTCGCGCACAATCTTTTCCCCGTCCTATTTTTAGAGATGTACAAAAATTTAAAAATAGTACCGTTAGACACAAATTACGCCCCAAAAAAATATGTATGACCTTTCCGCTAGCGTTGTGCTAATTTACTGGCCAAAACAAAAGATGCTAATTGCATATTCCAGCAATCAGAAAAAAAAGAATACAGATAACGGTAAAAAATGTTGATTGACGGTCTCTTGATGGTCTGCTGCAACAGTGCAGACCATAATAAATAAAAAACCATATTAGACAAAAAGATAAAAAAAATGCTACGTCAAACCTAAGAGTAGTTTTGTGCAAATTTAATGTCCATGTCTGTAAGAATGCTCTGCTGTATTCGCAGACTTTACAATGTGTACCAAAGACGATGAAGAAGTAGACGACCAGAATTTGTCAACCATCGTAAAAGAGAACCAAAAAGTCGACACGATTCACTCAAACGCGTTTCTTCTAGCGTCATATATTAATTAGTTCATACTTTTCACATACTTTGAGAAATTTTACTTAAACATGGCGGGAATTTGTATCATCAAAAATCTGCTCGTGGGTTGAAATATTCAATGAGGAGAGTAAGAATGAGAGCAGAGGATCGTAACACTTCACTCGTTTTGTTTGTTGGCGTTTGAGTCAAGATAAATTTTGATTGTCTACTTTAGTATATCGTTTTTGTATGTACCTCGTATTTTCTTTCCTTTCCTTATACAGAATTTTGATATTTTGAAAGTCTGGTACAAGACGTTTCTCTTTTATACGTTGCGCTAGTGCTGTGTTCTTCTTTCCTTTTTCAACACCAGTTTCGTGCACACCAATTTTCACACTCAGAATTCGTTTTGTTGTCTCAACAAATACTTGCCCTCAAGCTTCTTCTTCGTTGCCAATACAATTAATTTCCTACACCACGTTACTTTGTTTAAGTTTGTCGGTTACTGTTGTCTTTTCTGAGAAGTTGTCTAGTCTGATTTCTGAGCGAATATTTAGTAGTCTCTTGATATTATTCTCAGTACTTTCCTCTCCGTTAGTCTATGCAGTGTTACCATGTTGGCATAATTTGCGCCGTTTCGGGACAATTTGTTTGCTTTTTGCCAAGTGCCTTTAACACAATTTCCCTAATATATAGTGTAATTTTGTTGAACAATTGGTTTTCAAACGGTACAATTTTCCAACTGAAATTTTTTCAGTTTAATTAACTGAAAAATCTGTCTTTATAGCATATTTATCGGTATCTTGTGGTATAATTCCACATTTTAAGGATGGCTGCCAAATCTTCAACTTCTAATATGCACATCCAAACTTCTAATATTTGTTGCGTCAACTTGTTTGCATCATATACGCACAATACAACTATGATTCCTCAGGGTTCATCAAAGACGAAAAAGAAGTAGAAGACCATAAGATGTGGCCAATTTGGCAACCCTCGTAAAAGAAAACCAAGAAGTGGTCACAATTCTCTCGCGTCATATCTTGATCATTTCATTAATTAATTAAATTAATGGTTTCCCATTACATCCCATGAAGGGACTGGGGAGAACTTCTCACAATCACTGAGCTGTGCGCTTTCCAGTTTTCACTCACTGATTGGGACCTACAGTTTTACACCGATTCCGAACGGTAATTTGAGAAGCTTTTTCATGGCTAGATACACGATAGTGTCACCGTCGCTATGCGAGGTGACCGCAGCCGAAAGAAATTGTAAGGTGGTCAGAGCCGGGTTCGAACCCAGGATCTCATGTACAAGAACCATTGCACCACCGAGCCGCGCACAACTGTTTGCATATTTGATGTATTTTTACTTCAACACGGTTGAAATTTGCATAGTTACATACAATAGCACTATCAAAAACCTGCTCGTGTATTGAAATTTTCAATAAAGAGAGTAAGAGAGCGAGCAGAGAATGATTAAGGCTTCACTCGTTTTGTTTGTTGGCAGCCGAGTGAAGAGAAATTTTGACTGACTACCTTAGTTCGTGGTTTTTGGGTTCATTGCGAGAGAAATGTCCGACAAAGAGAATTGCGAAGTAGAAGATTTGATTACCGTTCTTTAGGATAAGTGGGACGGATTCCAAAAGGAAGTTCCCGAAACTTGGAAAATTCTATTCCCAGAAGATTGAAAGAAATTGTTAGCAACAATGGATTTGGATTTTTTTAGCCCGCATTTTGGGTGCCGAATATATTATGGCAAATGATTATATACAAAATGCATGTATTTGTATAAAAGCGTTTTAGCAATTTTAAAAACAAAAAAGTGATGCCGTATTAAAGACATTCATTGGTTAAAACCTCCTATGGAGGTAAAAACATTATTATATTTGCGATTGGATGCACCGTTTTCAAGTTATAGCCATTATTTTATTTTTAGCAATTTGCTTATTGTGGCGATTTTTAAAAACAAAAATCTTCCATACGAATTGGACCACTTTATGAAAATCTCTCTCCACTTTATGAAAATCACTTTATGAAAAGTTAGTAATTTTTTTGATTCGACGCTCCGTTTCCGAGATATAAAATTTTTTTTCCAATTTGTTAATATTTTCGTTTATCCATCGGCGTGGGTAATGGGTAAAGGCCGCCTACCCATTCCCCATGTGTTGGGTAATCGTGATGGTTATCGCAGAGGGTAGATACCCATTATGTTCCCCATACTCAGTGGGTAATGGGTAAACGGTCGCTCCACATTCCCAACGGCACTAATAATGGGTTACCCATGGCAACCTATTTCCCACGAAATACGAACCCGGCCTACAATTGACAATTGAACCAATATACGGCAATTGATAAATAACTGCCCACATCCACATCTTATCTGTTTTTGTGTATTTGCTTGAAGCAAACACAGGAAGATTTGTCCACAGAATTTTACCCAATTGTCTTTTAGAATTTGTGTATCAACGTCGTTAGTATTCTTGGGCTATTGTCGGTACATGGTTATCAAATACAACAACGAGACTCGAGTATTTGTGCAGAAATTTGTGACCAGTTTGCGAACAGCAGAAATTGTCCGATGGGCGTCGCAACTATGACGCGCACGAAATGGCGGGCTTTAATTATACGATTTATTAAAATACGATTTTTAAATTAAGTTTTTTTTACATTCCCCTATTATTAAAAATTTCTACAATCCCATCGGCCATAATAGCCGTAATACTTACCAATGCTTTAATTTCATTATTGTATTTAATTATTTTGTTTATCTAAATAGTAAACACAAACATTGAGCTTTAGAATATTGTAGCTTTTCAATTATTCTGTATTAAAAAAAAACAATGTACATCTGTTATAATATTCCGAACATTTATTGCTTACTTAAACATAACTATATTAGAAGAGTTAATGAGATTGGGGATCACATTGTAATAATCGTACAATCGATGGATCACTTTTTGCACCTTCTATAAATTCTTCTAAGCTTAGCTTTCCATCTTTATTGCGATCCATTTGTCTAAATATCTTGTCAGTTCTTTTTTCTGGTGTACTTTCATCTTCAGGCATCTTCATAACTGATCCCACCATTTTGTATATCGCCTGGAATAGAAAAACAATTGTAATCTTAAATCCTAGAGAATGTATGTATGTATGTAAATCCTAGAGATGTGTAAAGAATCCATTAATTGCAATAAAAAGTGGTTGAATTGCCGGAAATGGGGCGGGGCCTAACAATTATAAAAACCCGAAATTGCAAAATATATTAGAAAACAAAGAATGAGAAGAAAAAATTGGTGGGTGTGGGTTCTCGAAAATTCATCCCGATCATCCCAAAAAATTGTGAATTTCTTAAGTCATAACTTAGAATTATGCCAAAAAGAATTTGATTTGGAATCAGTGTCAGCAGGATGATTCAGGATTCGTAACAAAAAAATAAATTCGTTTATTTCGTCCAACATTAAAATTTAAATTATTAGCTACGCAGTTTGTGGACACAAAAAACATCTCCAGTTATCTGCTACCCTAGAGAAAACGATCCATGAGGACCTATCCTACAAATGAAATCGCCATTTCAAACTTGTATAGAGTGCCTTGGGCAGGGGAGACCTACACATTTCCGTCCTTTTATTAGGCCTGTGGACAAAATACCTTTCAGATTTGGAAGGTTTCCTTAGAGGACTGCAATAGAATGCCTGCAGTTTTAGAAAGAATTAAAGAAAAATAAAATCTATATGCCAATCATTTCGATATTTATAAAGTTCACACATTTTTATGTCCCCAGCTATATTATTAATACAATATTTAAAGTTGCTTTTAAACCTGCAGCCTTAGGAATCGAACACACGATCTCAGCTCTTAAAGTCGGCTCCCACATGTTTTCACGAACAATAGCATCCCTCTTGCAACACATGCCCAAAGGTCTGCTTAAAGAAGCATCCGTTGTGCCTGCCACTTGTAGGCCTACTTAAATTTATTATTTATGTATTTATTATCATTACTAATATTCTCATATACAATTTTCTTCAGCCTAGTCCCACGAATTGTCATTTAGCATCCATTGCAAGCGGTCGTGTTTTTATCTACGCTCTAGAAAAAGTGAAATATCTCCAGTTAATGTTATTTATTTAAACATAATACAAAATTACTAATTCTCGCACCAAACACCAAACAAGTCAGAAATTTGAGAAAAAAGAGAATAATCTGCAATATGAGTGTTGTGTGTAACGAATGCAATAAGGAAATTACAACACCAACATTCGTGAAATGCTATAACTGCAATTACAATTATCACTTTTCTACGTGCTCTCCTCTATCAGAGAGCACTTACTCTAATATGTATGGTGATAGAAAGACGAGCTGGAAATGCCATACATATATGTAAGCCACGAAATAAAACTTCCAACACCGCGTATCAGGCTGCGGCTCTAAGTGAAAATACTCTGTCAAAACAGCAACGAACCGATGATGATGATTCGGATGTCAATGACCGCACCAAAAAGTTTAAAGGGAACTTATCTCTTAATTCTGTAAACAACAAACTGTGCTCTGTGCAGTCCGATGTTTCAGAACTAAAAACAGACCTGAAAGAAATAAAAATAAGCATAGAACAAGTGGCTACAAATGTAAACACCTCAAACCTACAAATAAAAGAGGAAATACAAAATGCTCTCTTAAGCATCACAAATACAATAGCGACACTGGTAGCCCAAGTGAGTGAACTGAGTGAGAGGGATAAAAAAAGAGAAGAGCAAATATCAACATTAGAAACACGAATTAATAAATTAGAACAACAGCAAATTAGCAAACATATAGAAATATCGAACATAACAACTACAAGTATAACCGCCAACGACGCTGTAAAAACAATTGCCGGCTCAATAAATGTAGATATTAATGTTTCCGACATAAGTAACGCGTATCGATTGAAAAATAAAGCTGATAAAATTGTGATCGAATTCTCTAGTCTAGGCAAGAAGAGAGAATTTATGACAAATATTGAACGGCATAGAGTGGATGCGGCGATAATTAACAAAGAAGAGGAAACCAATCGCAGCAACAACAAATACATTTACATCAACGACCAGCTAACATTCAATAATCGCAAATTATTATTGTTAGCCAAAACTAAAGCCAAGGAATCCAACTGGAAATTCGTATGGGTACGAAGCGGAAATATCTTCGCCAAAATAAATGAAAATTCACCACCAATCCTCATTAGAAATGCTGCAGATATTGAATCAATCGTAAACGCAATATAAAAAAAACTGCTTTTGTATTTTGTTTTTCTTTCTCTCATAAATAAATAAAAAGAATTTTCCTTATAAACTTTTATAAACTTTAAACAATTTATTTTTATAATAAAAAAATGAATACCAACAACAAACAAACAATAAACCACTTTCACGAGATTGATAAAAAGTACTTAAAGTACCCAATATCGCTCATATATATGAATATTCGGTCGTTACGGCTAAACTTCACTCCCTTTCTGGCGACGATAGAACAGATAATAAACGAAGTTAAAATAATTGTACTTGTTGAAACTAATATCACTGACAATGAGAACAATTTTTACAACATTGCTGGTTTCAATTCAACTTTCTTTAACAGAGAAGGCAGAGGCGGGGGTATCGCCGTTTATGTGAAAGAGAACATCAATTTCAACCATATATCCACAAACACTAAGTCATTCGAACTAATACAGTTGGAAATGATCATAAACAACACAGCGTTCTCCCTTCTCTCAGTCTATCGCCCACCACATCTCAAAGTAAATGAATTTACAACTGAACTTGATACAATTATCAACAACGTTAAGAAAAAACAAGAGATGATAATAGTTGGAGATATGAACATAGACATAATAAAAGAAAATATCACAACAACAGCATATCTAGCTATGACTCTCTCCAATGGCATGCAGAGTATAGTTAATGAGAGCACTCGTGAAGATGTAGAAAGAAACACAAGCTCTTGCATCGATCATGTGTTCATAAAAACCAACAAAACAAGCTCCCATCCGTGCGTAACAATAATAACAACAACTATTTCAGATCATTATTCCATATTCTGCTGTGTTAACAAAGAAGTAAACAACCAGGATGGGAAACCACGTGCCTCTCAGGGGCCAAATCTGAACAATTTTGAGGTCAACAGAAAAATTATAAGAACAAACTGGACTGAAATGGCAAGTCACGAAACAAGTGCTGATAATCTATATAATAAAATCAACAATAAATTTTGCTATATTTACAAAACATCAACAAAAGAAAAAACACCATATAAAAAGAGATCGCCTAAGCCCTGGATTAGCGAAGAACTAGTAAAGTATTGCGTTATACGGGATACACTCTATAGAATGTGGCTAAACAATAAAACAAACGAAAAATACGAATACGAATTCAAAAGGTTTCGAAACTCACTAAATAAAAAGATAAAATGGGCTAAGAATAATTACTACAGAAAAAAATTCATAGAAAATAGACATGATATTCGGGCAACATGGCAACTCATAAATGAAATTATCGGTAAAAAAAAACAAGCAACATTGATGAAACAATAACAAAAAACTTTAAAAATGATAACATTAATAATATCTTACACAACTTTTCGAAAAACTTCAACGAAAATGTCGAAAAAATTCTTCATAGATGTGACATCAAAACTCTCAACAACATCGAAACATCGCTCCAAAATTCAATTTATCTTTCTTATAGCAATGAAGAAGAAATATTCAATATTTTGACTAAAATAAATACGAAAAAAGGTGCCGGCGCGGACGGTATTAGGCCAAAAGACCTGAAAAATAATGCAAGGTTTCTTACACCAATACTAACGAAATTAGTAAATCTAAGCCTGGAAAACGGCACTGTGCCAAAAATGCTGAAAACATCGGTAATAAGGCCAATATATAAGAGTGGAACCAAATCGAATTACAATAACTATAGGCCAATTACAATCCTGCCAATTATTGAAAAAATTCTAGAAGAAGTGGTAGGAAAAAAGCTCACCGAATATTTAAGAAAATACAGTCATTAATAAAAACCAGTTCGGATTTCAAAAAGGTCAAAATATAAATAAACTCCTCGGCAACTTCTCCAATCATATAAACAAATGCCTTAGTCAACAAATGCACTGCTTGGTTTTATATATTGACTTTAGCAAAGCATTTGACACCTTGTCACACAGCAAAATCATCCAAATGCTAGAAAAAATAGGAATAAGAGGTAGCACGTTGAATTGGTTTAAAAATTATCTTGAAAACAGATCATACCGTGTAAAAATAAATAACAAACATAGCGATGAAACACCCTCAAAATATGGAGTTCCGCAAGGTTCCAAACTCGGACCCATTCTATATTTTATATACGCTAATGATATGCTAAGCTCTCTGCGAGAAAGCGTAACATTTGCCTACGCAGATGATACAGCCATAATTGTAGCTGACAAAAACATCGGTAACGCAACAAAAACTATGCAACATCAATTTGACATAGCAACGAAATGGTGTCATGATAATGGCCTTGTTATAAACGCAACGAAGACAAAAATTATGCATATAAAACCGCCACATCTTAACAACATATCTCCTGAAATAAAGTTACACGATAATGCATGTCTACATTGACAAAACAATCCAATTGATACCTGTACTACAGTCATCGAACTGGTACAGACATATAAATATCTTGGCTTTCATGTAGACAGTAACTTTAAATGGAATACTCATGTTCAGAACCTACAGAGGAAACTTAGGAAATCGGCATATGCTCTATTCCACTTAAGTAGCTATGCGACTGAAAGCGTTCTTAGACAGGCTTATTTTTCTTTAGCCGAGTCATATATCCGGCACGGAATTGCTGCTTGGAGTAGCGCAACATATTGCAGAACGCTGCAAAACACTCAAAACCAACTTCTCAAAATCCTATGGAAAACTAAACAATTCGATGCAACCAACCACCAATATCCAAACGATAACAGAAACACACCAGTAAACCACTACCGCAATAACAGATACGACGATAATGGTATCGCAAGCAACAACAGAAACACAGACGCATACAACAACAATAACTTTTTTGTGAGCAACTACACCAGACAACCAACGCTAACACCTAACGCTAACAACACTATAGCCTCCAGCAACATAAACATCATCCATAATATAACTGATTACAACAACGAAAACATGATGACGTACAACAACACAGTGGAAGACAACATCACACACAGCACCGTCGCATTAAATAATACGCTCATCAACACCACAGATAGCAACATACGCAATACCCTCAACGACGACAACAACTCCGCTCTAAACAACGCCAATAATAACGAAATCGACAGAAACAACGACAATAACAACCGGAATGATAACAACAATGTAAACAACTACCTGGCCAGTAACAACAACATAAACCATAATAATACCCAGATCAACAACAGAATCGCACACAATACTTGCAACACTAACAACATAGCAAAAGAGCTGAACGTCCTAAACGTTAAAAGCATCTACCACACAACTCTAGCGAATGAATTCTTCAACGACTCGAGATTTCTCCAGCCAATCGACCATGCCCACAACACAAGGCGTAATGCAGCAGGGAGATTCAAAGAAGGAAGCTTTCACAATGAATACGGGCGTAAAACACTGGACGTAACACTAACAAAGATTTTCAACTCAATACCAACATTTATAATGAACATAAAGGAAAAATATAGAAGAAACAAAATGATTAAGAATCACTTTTTAAACTTGCAATGAATTTAAAGTATTAAAACACATGAATTTAAAATAGTAAATTTTAAGAATTTAAAATACAATAGAGAATACACAAACATGAAATATAAAACAGTAAAGATAATTAAATATTTTGAAGCAAAACTAAGATATAATATCCTGCAGATAAGCCGAATGGTTTCGTGGATTTAATATTTAAACTTTGTATAAAAATTTAATGATCAAATAAAAAATTAATTTAAAAAAAACAGCTTAATCGCTTGTCTGCAGGAGTACATACTTAATAGATTGTACTTTTATAATTGGTAATTTAAATTTTTAAATTTCAAAATAATTCATATTTTTTTCCCAATATTTCATTGTGAACTTCTGAAATAGTTTTTTAAAAGTCTTTTTCTTTTGTGTTTGTTTAGAATGTGCAGATAGTTTGCTGGTAACATATTAAAGATTTTTGGTAGAGTTACATCTAGGGTACTTTTGCCGAAATTATTTTCGAAGATTCCTATTTTAAATCGGCCTTCTGCTCGTCTTCTAGTGTTATATTGATGATCAATGAGGACCCTCGGATCGTTGTAGAATTCATCAGGTAATGTTGTGTAGTATATGGATTTAACATCTAATACCTGTAGTTGTTTTGCTAAGTTGTTGATAGTGTTGTTGTTGTTTTCATTTGTATTGTAATTGCGTTGTACTTGTAGTTGTAAATGTTGTTGTACATGGTGTTGTTGTTGTGGTGAAAGCTGTTGTAAGTGTAGTTATTATTGACGTTGTTGTTATTACTGTTTTAGTAAATGTTGTTTATGCTGTTATTAGCGATATTGTTGCTGTTGGTATTGTTGTTAGGATAATAACGTTGATTTTTCTTAAGAATTTTTAGTAAGCGATCTTGAGTATTCAATCTACAGTGTGTTGCACTTCCCCAGGCTGCAATTCCGTGTCTGATACATATGTATGTATATGACTCTGCAATGGAGAAATAAGCTGGCCGTAGTACACTATAAATTGCGCAGTTGCTTAAGTGATACAACATGAAAGCGGATTTTCGAAGTTTCTGTTGAAGGTTATCGACATTCCACTTAAATTTGTTGTCGACATATACTCCCAGGTATTTATACAATTTACATGTGTCATTGCTGTTGTTGTTATGGATATTAAGTAGGCAGTTTGTGTCGTGAAATTTGATTTCGATGTTAGAATCTAAAAAATGTGATGGTTTTATGTGCACAAGTTTTGCTTTTAGCAGGTTTATGATTAAGCCATAGTCATGACACCATTTAGTTACAATATTAAGCTGTCTCTGCATTGTTTCCAGAGCGTTTTTGATATTTTCGATCGATACAA
Organism: Phaonia tiefii; assembly: GCA_963931995.1. Classification (NCBI taxonomy): domain Eukaryota; kingdom Metazoa; phylum Arthropoda; class Insecta; order Diptera; family Muscidae; genus Phaonia; species Phaonia tiefii. The sequence goes on from OZ008369.1 coordinate 219,959,589, forward strand.
CAATAGCTGTATCATCAGCATACGCAAATGTTTTACTATTTATCTTGAAGAGTGTTGAGCATGTCGTTGGCATACATTATGTAAAGGATTGGATCCCTATGGTACTCCAAAATCCGTTAGCACTTCTTCACTAAGAATATTGCTTATCTTTACCCGATATGTTCTGCATTCTTGATAATTCCTGAACCATTTTAGTGTGTTTCCTCGTATTCCATTTCTTTCCAATATTTTAGGAATTCTATTGTGTGACAGAGTGTCAAAGGCTTTACTGAAGTCAATAAACATTACAAGCCAATCTTTTGTTTACTAAGGCAGTTATTTATATAATTTGCAAAATTTCCTAATAGATTGTTGATACTTTTTCCCTTTTGGAAACCGAACTGATTTTTATTAATAATTTTAGATTTTTCCAAGAAATTGTTTAGTCGTCTGACCACTATTTCCTCTAATATCTTCTCTAATACTGGTAAGATTGAAATTGGTCTATAGTTGTTGTAGTCTGCTTTAATTCCCATTTTATATATTGGCCTTATTAAGGACGTCTTTAGAATTTTTGGTATTACAGCATTGTCTAAACTGAAGTTTACCAATTGTGTCATTAAGGTGTATGAATTCTAGCATTATTTTTAATGTCTTTCGGTCTTATTCCATCCTATTCAGCACCTTTTTTACTATTTAGTCTATTTAGTAAATTATATATTTCTTCTTCATTAGCATTTTCGACAAAAATTGAGTTTTGTATTGATGCTGCTACGTTGTTTATGGTTTTAATGTAACAGTTGTGAATTATTTGTTTGTGGCGAAGTTGTTTAAAATATTATTTATGTTTTATATGAAATGAAAATGAATTTTCAAAACAAAACTATAAACAATTTCATATATTTAAATCAGTGATGGCCAAAAATTGAAAAACATACCACATGTGGTAGGAAACGAAAAATGCTGCTGATGCTCTGCTCCCACACGTTCATGCTCATTTGATTGTAGCAACAACAAAACAACGTGTTTACTCAAATGAACTCAGTTGCTGTGCAGCGCAGTTGCCTATTATTGCACGCTCTCAAATGTACTTTCTTAGTGTTAGTGTGGCCATCACTGATTTAAATGGGTTTTCTGGTCGTCAGTATTTTCGCAAATTAAACTCAGTTTTCGTTTCGCTTTCTTCCTACGCGTTTCGGCAATTTGTTGTCGCCTTCATCAGGGAGTCTGATAAAAATATGTTTTATTATTATAATTTCTTTCGCCTCAAATTTTAACATTATTTACCAATTGTTAATGTTTCGACAAAAACTATAATTTGATTATTGTTTTGTGAAATGGGAAAAAACACAACGAGCGCATATTTTTGAATGCTAAAATGAAGCGAGATCTGAATGCGTATCGATTTTTTTTCAATCTAGGAGATTTTTTTTCAATCTATGCCTGTTAAGTGAGGTCATAGTTGAAGGTGAACAAATTGGCTCAAAAAGGCATATTTTGAGAATAAATCGATATACACTGTAAATATAAAAATTTGGTTTTTACAATTTGTTTTTGTCGAATTATTATGGGCAAGCGGGTGAGGAGAAGGGGTAATAACTTAAAGTTAGTAATCTTCTAAGGGTACTCTTCATTTCTCACTCAGAAGTCAAACATTAATTCGGAAGCTTTCAGTCTCTAATTTAGTCTCAAATATCTTACCATTTTTGAATTCCAGCAAATTTGGGGCCAAATATCTTTCACTCAATACAGATTTTAAATGTGCAAAAATCAGACACAGTGTTCGATTCAATTTTGTTCTACTTCATAAACAAAGCCCTAAATACATGCCATCTCTTAAGCGTAGTTAATATCACATCCTGTTTCCCTAAATGGCTACAGATTTTGATTTACAGTCTTACGCAATATTATAGGTCTTTGAATCTTGGACAACTCCCTAAAACACATAAGTTATAAACTTTTATTCCACGGATTGTATATCCGGCTACGTGTCCCGCCCGGGAATTATCGTGAATTGCAGTAATTTTTCGCTCCCGCTTTCCCGGGAAATTTCCCCCGGGAAATTAAAATGTCTGCTTAAAAATATCTTTACAATACACTGTGCAATTTTAACAATCGTGCCCCTCATTCTAACTCAAACCATTTTGTATAATAACATAATACATTATTTGTGCAAAAGTTGCTTCTACTACAGAAGCGACTTTGTTTTTATAGAGACTACATAATTTAGAAACTAGACGGCGGTTTAGCTCAAATTGAGTTTTAAATCTGAGAAATATTAATGACAATTCAAGCCACTTATTTCAAGAAATGAAATTCAAACTATAAAATTATTTGTAGAATATTCTAAACAAATCTCTTAATAAGTTTGGTACATTGAAACATTTTTATAAGAAGCTGGAGACAAAATAGTAATTTAAAAAATAATCAAGTAAGTAATTGTGTATTGTAGTACTTTGGGTGCACCAAAAAGCACGAGTTACGGTATGTCATTGACTCCTCGTAATTTAGCTAGACATTTGTCAGCACTTTATTTAGTTCCCAAATATATTTGCATTGCATTAATTCTCCATAATTCAGCTAGACATTTGTCAGCACATTATTTAGTTCCCAAACATATTGGCATTGCATAAATTCTTCATAATTACGCAAGATATTTCATCAACACCTTATTTGTTCCCAAATCTGTTGCAATTCAATACTCCACATAATTATTTGGCAAAACACCTTGTCATCACTTTATTCTTCAATTCTGTTTCGTTGCATTTCCTACACAGTAAGCATAATCATAAGATATAATATTGTAATTTTGGTAAACATGATTCAGTAATAAAGTTAACATGGTTTTGTGAAGTCAAAAAGACTTGTACGTTGTTTCATTAACTATAACTGGCAAAGTCGAAATAAAAAAAGTTGAAGGCATATCAACTTTTGGTCGTTCCCTCGCGAATGTGATTAGTAAAAAAGAAACACCAAAAACGAAAAGTGAATATATTTTAACATAGTGAACTAAGTAATCGTCGTTATTAAAGAACATAATAACGAATTGAAAAAGTGATTGAATTAAGACACATCGTAAAAATAAAATATATACGAATATCAAACATAAAAACATTAAATAATCTTAACTTAGTGAACTAATTAATCACCGTTATTAAAGAACATAATAATGAGTCGAAAAAGTGATTGAATTAACCATATCAAAATCAGACATAAAAAAAAAATTTTTATAATGAACTAGTACAGAGTGACTTAACTGCTACGAAATCTATATGTGTGAATTGCTAAGAAACAAAATTTTTGGAAAAAAAAACCAACAAGAGACAGTATAAAAAGAAGATTGGAAAATTGTTTACAACACCAACAGCGAAAACATTAAGAATCTACTTGCAAACAACAACCACAAAACTTTCCGTATACCAAGAAGTGACCACATTAAACTTTAATCAACAGTAAGGAAGCCAAAATATCCAACAACAATCAACAGCCACATCCAGCACACCGAACAATACATTTCGTCAATATGGAGATCTTCATAATACTTATAGGGTAATTAAAATTGTATATAATTTAAGTGACAATAAAAATACACACATATGTAAAAGCTAACATACTACAAAACTTATTCATCTTATTATCTCTGCATAAGAAAATAATACATTTTGAAATAAAAAATATATAATAAAAAGAAAATTATTCAAGAAGCCTAAAACACATGAATAATAGTTGGTATAGAAATAGATTTAGACCATACTCAAGAAATCTTGTTGCAATACAGGAAAATTTAGAAATGGCACACGAAAATACAGTAAACTCACTTCCACAACTTAACATCAATACACCCACAAACCAAATTTTCGAATCTTTAAAAATACCGGACGCCATAAAGGATCTTCCTACATTTGACGGGAATCCTAGGTTGCTTTATGAATTTTTGAACAACGTAGAGGAAATTCTAAGTTACTTAACGGCAGTTGATGGCACAAACTATCCAAAAATTTTGCTCAGGGCGATAAGGAACAAAATAATAGGTCCTGCTAATGAAGTCCTGAATGTATCCGGAACTCCACTAATTTGGGGAATATAAAATCCAACTTAATTCTATATTACTCCGATATGCGTAATGAGACATCCCTAATTAGAGACCTTCATAATTTGAGACAAAATAATCAAACGGTCGACAATTTTTACGGCTCAATTATTGAAATTCAATCGGCAATAAATAATAACGTACTTATCCACGAAAATAATGTCAGTGTGATTGAGGCGAAACCAAAGTTGTTCGCAGAAATGTGTTTGAACACATTTCTTTCAGGGCTTAAAGAACCTTTGGGTTCAAATATTAGGTCAATAAGACCTAGCTCTTTAGACGAAACACTAGCATTCTGCATCCAAGAGCAGAATATTTTCATATAAATTCCGAATTTAACTAGCAAAGACACAAACCACATTCATTTATAGAACTCTGTTAACAGGTTAACAGACATCTGTTAATGCGGTCAAAAAGATATATATATCAATAGAAGAGATTTTTAAACGATCAGAGCATTATATATAGACGAAAATTAAATATTAAACTAATAACATTATATTATTAAAAAAAATTTCGCGCCCAAACAAAAACAGCTTTTTAAAAGACCTATTGTCCTCACATAAAAATGTATGCATTTTGGAAACATTTAGAGCGATTATTACAAAACAAGGAATTCTCCCGTACTCTCATATATCTCGTTGGAAAGGTCTTTAAAAATACTTTCAGAATCTGTAATCAGAAAGTGCAAAAAGTCCTTCGAAGGATCCAAGTATTTCAAATTCGCTTCAGACACCCAAAGTTTTTTCCGCCCATTGTGCGAAAACAAGGAATTCTCCCGTATTCTCACATATCTCGTTGGAAAGGTCTTTAAAAACTCTTTCAGAATCTGGAATCATAAAGTGCAAAAAGTCCTTCGAAGGATCCAAGTATTTCAAATTCGCTTCAGACACCCAACAAATATATTCGCCCATTGTGCGAAAACAAGGAATTCTCCCGTATTCTCACATATCTCGTTGGAAAGGTCTTTAAAAACACTTTCAGAATCTGTAATCAGAAAGTGCAAAAAGTCCTTCGAAGGATCCAAGTATTTCAAATTCGCTTCAGACACCCAAATTTTTTTCGCTTATTGTGCGAAAACAAGGAATTCTCCTGTGTTCTCACATACCTTGTTGGAAAGGTCTTTAAAAATACTTTCAGAATCTGGAATCAGAAAGTGCAAAAAGTCCTTCGAAGGATCCAAGTATTTCAAATTCGCTTCAGACACCCAAAGTTTTTTTCGCTCATTGTGCGAAAACAAGGAATTCTCCCGTATTCTCACATATCTCGTTGGAAAGGTCATTAAAAACACTTTCAGAATCTGTAATCAGAAAGTGCAAAAAGTCCTTCGAAGGATCCAAGTATTTCAAATTCGCTTCAGACACCCAAATTTTTTTTCGCTTATTGTGCGAAACAGGGAACTCTCCTGTGTTCTCACATACCTTGTTGGAAAGGTCTTTAAAAATGCTTTCAGAATCTGGAATCAGAAGTGCAAAAAGTCCTTCGAAGGATCCAAGTATTTCAAATTCGCTTCAGACAGCCAAAGTTTTTTCGCCCATTGTGCGAAAACAAGGAATTCTCCCGTATTCTCACATGTCTCGTTGGAAAGGTCTTTAAAAACACTTTCAGAATCTGTAATCAGAAAGTACAAAAAGTCCTTCGAAGGATCCAAGTATTTCAAATTCGCTTCAGACACCCAACAAATATATTCGCCCATTGTGCGAAAACAAGGAATTCTCCCGTATTCTCACATATCTCGTTGGAAAGGTCTTTAAAAACACTTTCAGAATCTGTAATCAGAAAGTGCAAAAAGTCCTTCGAAGGATCCAAGTATTTCAATTCGCTTCAGACACCCAAATTTTTTTTCGCTTATTGTGCGAAAACAAGGAATTCTCCCGTGTTCTCACATGTCTCGTTGGAAAGGTCAAAAACACTTTCAGAATCTGTAATCAGAAAGTGCAAAAAGTCCTTCGAAGGATCCAAGTATTTCAAATTCGCGAAAGGTCTTTAAAAACACTTTCAGAATCTGTAATCAGAAAGTGCAGAAGACTTTTTGCACTTTCTGATTACAGATTCTGAAAGTGTTTTAAAAGACCTTTCCAACGAGACATGTGAGAACACGGGAGAATTCCTTGTTTTCGCACAATAAGCGAAAAAAAAATTTGGTGTCTGAAGCGAATTTGAAATTCTTCGATACTTCGAAGGAGTTTTTGCACTTTCTGATTACAGATTCTGAAAGTGTTTTTAAAGACCTTTCCAACGAGATATGTGAGAATACGGGAGAATTCCTTGTTTTCGCACAATGGGCGAATATATTTGTTGGGTGTCTGAAACCAAATTGAAATACTTGGATCCTTCGAAGGACTTTTTGCACTTTCTGATTACAGATTCT